>JAPMUY010005827.1:0-41836 GCA_026901105.3 Galaxias olidus
TTTAAAAACATTACAAAAAACAACAACAGTGGCATGTTGCAAATATTATTCAAGCAAAAATATTTAAAAAGAAAAACAATTAACATTACAAAAAAGAGCATTGGCAATTCAATTATTTTACACAAGCAAAATTGTTTTTAATTATAAACAATAATCTTTTAATGATGGCACATCCTTTCAATTGCAGTACCCGGCCAACACATGAAAATCATATGGAAATAATAAATAGGCCTAGGCCTATTTAAAAGAAACACCTGTTAACATTACAAAAAATTGTTTTTGTTTATATTATAATAAAAAGAAACCAATACGTGCACATTTATAACACATCCAAGCAAGATTACAAGGAGAGCCAAATGTTCCCTTGCTGCATTGGGGTGTAAACTACTACTGCTAAAGGCTCCAGTATGCTTCAAACGAAAGCGAAAAAGTTAGCTTTCGCCGAGGGTAGGCGAACAAAAATCAGCAAAGCGACGTCGCTTTGAAATGGCGTGTAATAGTAGAATGGGTTCATACTTATATTAAAGATGCAGAGTAGATGATTCCGTGCAAAATGTAGATGTATTCTCTTACAACTTGTGTGGTCTAAGAAATTAGTGGCTAAAAGCTGTGTCAAATAAATTTCTGGTATTGCATTGGTTAAAACCGAATTTGTTCTTCAAATCAACCAGAAAAAGGCAAGTATCACAATTAAATGTTGTGATACACTTACACATATTTTGTTTACAATTTCATAAGATAAGGGAGTGCAGTATAAATGGCATCGTCATGCAGAGGGTTAGGATTAGAAAATAGAATAAAATATTTTTAAATCATAGATTCAAGTTTTGACTGTGAACTGCAAAGTCCCTTCCTTTTTGGTGGTATGGAAATGGCCACCCTGTATGCATACTAGGCCTACTGAAAACTATATTCCAGATTTTTTTTTTTTTAAATGTCCACAATATAGAACAATATGGCTAGATGGATATTCAGTAATATACATTTCAAAATACACAGGATACAATGTTATAGTATCTATTAGGCCATACTGCAAGATGAGCACATTTTCACAGTAACATATTACTGATGTTCAATATGTAAAAATATGTAAAACTGTTGTTTCTGTGTTACACTTTTGCATCAGTACCACTGTTCAATTTCCTTACACCAAAGAACTTGAACATTGACAGTCGTTGCTGAGACTACGTGCTTGTTTTTAAGGAAAGAAAAACTAACCAATGAAAGCACCGAGTGCTCCTGTACCGCCTACTTGCACCCGTATCTCCCGTTGCTCCCCACACGCCCCTTACTCCAATGCGCAGTTACCCATGCAGTTACCCATGCCTCCTTTGATTTTTTATTTAGGTTCTCATGGAGGCCTTCGTTTTGTAAGTGTTGAAAGGATTGGTGCGACAGTTGATTTAGGTTAGTACAGAGGAGGGATGGGCACGGTTATTCGAATATTCGATTATTCTAAATGATGTGGGTATTCGAATATAGCTGCAGTTATTTATTTATATTTTTGCCTCAAGTTAATTTAAATATTATTCATTAGTGATTTTTATTACATACTGTTTATAATATGTACACCAATTCCATTGAAATATGTAAAAAGTAGAAAGAAAAAGCACAATTTCAATACATTTGATACATTTTCAACATAAAGTAATTTAAACTTGCAGGCAGCGCGCCAACTGAAGGTACGAGAGCTGCTCTATGCTAGTGCGCTGGATAACTGATGCAAACACATGCGCTTTATAGCACCGGCTCTCCGCTCAGAGATCAGAGAAAATCTTTCCAAATGTAAGAAATGTTCAGAAATTGGAAAAGGAATATGTTTATTTAGCGAAGGCAAGATCACGAAAGCCCTTGAGGCTACATTACAAGTGTGCTATAGCGTAAACATTTAAAAAAACAAACAAAAAAACCCAAAACATTTATATATATTTTTTTTTTCTTCATGCAATCTTTTTATTTCGGTTAATCGTTTGACCGAATATTTTTGATAGAATATTCGAATAGTGATATGGCCTAAAATGCCCTTCCCCGTACAGAGTCAATACAAGTAAATAGATTTTAAATAAGTTATATTTGACTGATTGACGGCGTTGCTCAAGGTCATGTTCCCACTGGGGTTTTGTTCAAAAATAGATCCAAGTTTAATCGTTACATTTTATGGGAATAGGTAGGAATGTTTGCTTAAGTGAGAGGAGTGCTCCCTTTTTTTGTGCCCGTTTCAGCATGAAATAGAAAGATTCTGTCAAAGTCCAGCAACGACCATGCAGTAGTGACTTTTAAAATGATAATCCAATCTTATTAACGATATAAATGTGGAAATATTTAATTGTCAGTAGTTTAAGAATATGTTTTTAAATCAGTTCATCGATCGTTTCATATTAATGAACAATATATGTTTTTATTAAACTGCTTAAAGTTATGGATTTTTTCATGTAAGAATAAAACGTGCACTCTTTGGAAGCCAACTGTTAATTAGCAAGAGCTCTATACATATTGACACGTTCTGAAACTAAGTTTGACTTTTGAATGAATTAAAAGAGTCAGACCAACAAAATCATTTCATTTGTGTCTATTTAAACGGTTTCAAAATGCAACACAGCACAATTTTATTCACCGCTGCCTTATTATGCTCCCGCTCTGACTACATTGTAGCTGTTTGGGTCCTGTCTACGATTAGTGATTAGAATTTCTTTATATGAACATTTTGTTGTCCTCTGTAGGCTATGATAGTTTGTGAATACTAACCATCCCAATCCTCAGCCTCACTATGGACCTGCCTATGGACTATACATTATGTTTGATTGCAAGCCCCACCCTGAAGGTTCCTGTTATTTGGAAAGTGTTACCTCCCAAGCAGGTACCATTCAGTTCCTGCTATTTAGTCTTACATTTAGTTTACAGAGAAAAGTCCCTAGTTCCTGGGGAAAGTTCCTGTGGTCGGAAAGAGCTTTGAGTGCTCTCAGCCAGGCTGCAAACTTAGCCACTGAGGCTAATATACAGCGTCCTCTTTAAGTAGTGGGTCAAAGAGGCATTATGTATGAATAAATAGATGGAAACATGTTCTAAAGCTTGTTTGGCAGTCAAGTGTCACTTAATATTTCAGTTAAAGCGGCTATATGCAACTTTTTGGTACTAACAGATGGTCAATACCTTTCTACAGTTTGCACATTGTAATGTCTCTGGGAGAATGAAAAAATCGTCGTTCAGATCAGTCCTCTTGAAGTCTCAATATTTAACACTCATTTGGTCTGCCTCCGGTTACGATCTCCTGCAAAACTGTGACGAATTGCTTTATGGCACAAGGAAGTGCGTCACTAGATCAGGAAGAGAATATCATACTTAGAGTATAGTCGTTGTTCGTGCTAGCGACACGCGGTGACCATGAGCATTCTGCATGTCTTCTTTGCGACGGTTAGGTAATATAATTAGACTAAGCAAACAGTTGGGGTTCTACATGCAGCCGCTTTAATGTCACTTCATATTTTAAATTACCTAATGATATTCACTATGCAAACAAACCGCAAAACCCTTTTCCCCCGCTTCTGAAATAAATGTGGGCATGTAAAACGGAGCGTTTGGGAAACGATGACGTCACACCTGAATTTGCGCATGCCCATTGTTGCTGGCCCTGCATGCTAATTTAAGCGTTTTGTAGTCGTTTCTGCGTTCTTCTGTGTACAGAGATATATTGTAATATTCCAATAAAAAGGGGGGGGGGGGGGGGGACGCGACACATATCCGTTTAGAAAAATGTCCGTACTCTTGTGGCCATGGCCTTCATTTACTTATTTTGTGGGATTTTTTTGATGATGATGAAATGTGCTATAGAAATACATTTTAATAAATAAATAAATAAATAAATACATTTATTTATTTTGTTATTTTGTTTAATCAAACCTTTTTTTTTCTCATTGAAGGGTCTACAAGGTCCCCACTCTTTTCTTCACATCATCAGCAGGACTCTGAACAGGAGTGTAGTCCAAGTCTGGAGGAGGCAGATACCACACTGACCAGACCGAGTCTAATAAAAAATCAAGAGGGCCTGACAGTTACTAATAATTACACTCGCATACAAAAGAGTGAGGGGCTTACAGGTGCCAGGCAAGATAGTGAAAGGTCTGAACGTCTGTTATTGGTTTTAAAAACGGAACCTGACTTGGAAACAGAACTAGTTGAAGATGCACTCATCACTTTTACCCATCCATCTGCCTTCACAGCTCACTCAATGAATCCTACAGAAGCAATGTCAACGGAGAGTGTCAGGAGGAAACTGAGCCCTGTCCATGGTCACATAAAAAATGAAACTGAAGAATGTAATGCCACCCCATCCAAACCTCAATGTCATCCAGGTACTGTCTCTTTAAACTCCCTTGCAACGCATGGCCAAACTTACACGTCAGAGCACTCAGGGTTTAGAGAGGAGGAAAATAAGGAGAAAACCGGACATACACATGCAAACCCACCTCACCCAATGTCACAAATGAGCCAGACACCTTTGAATACGAGCAAGACCTTTGTTGCTAACTCGGGAGACGACCATCCTCATAGGTGTCCTCGTTGTGGGGAATCCTTCAGTGGGGCAGGCAGTTTTCGCTCTCACATGGAATACAGAAAACCATATGCATGTGACTGGTGCTGTAAGTCCTTTTCTCAGTCTGCAGACCTGCGACGGCACTTGCGCACACACACTGGTGAGAGGCCCCATTGCTGTACCTGGTGCTCAAAGAGTTTCAGCCAGAGGGGCAATCTCAGGCGACACCTCCGCATCCACACAGGAGAGAGACCCTACAGTTGTCCATACTGTTACAAAACCTTCAGTGATGGGGACACCATGAAAAAGCACAAACGGACCCACTCTGGAGAAAAACCATATCGCTGTTCGCAGTGCTCAAAAAGTTTTACTGTAGCAAGTGGTCTGCAAGTCCACCTGAAGACACACCTTGGAGACGGTCAACTCATTACATTAATGTAGCCTAAAAATCATCTATTAAATTACATTTATTGCCAAATTCAAGACTATTTTTCAATTTAAGTTGTGTACTATTGTGACATTGTTATCATATATACAGTGGCTTGCAAAAGTATTAAACCCCCTTGAAACTTCAGATTTGTCTGGATTACAGATGATACTTTGAGGATTTTGTTCTGCTTATTATTTTATTTCTAAAGACTGACCCTCAAAATTTATTATTTTAAAGTCACATTAGTTTTATGTTATAAATAAATAACTGAAATATGCTGTTTGCATAAGTATTCAACCCCTGTGCTTTGGAAGCTACAAATTGAGGAAGATTAAAAATATTGCCCTAACGAGGACACTGTAGGCCTTATGATTGGCCTCACCTCTGAAACATTAGAATAGCTCACATTTTCTGGATAACACCCCCCCCCCACACACACACAAACACACACACACACACACACACACACCGTTTTAATGATCATTGCTCAGACTGAGAATGTGAAGGAAAGGTGTGAAAATGAAGACTAAAGAGCATTCTAGGCAGGTTAGAGATAAAGCAATAGACATGCATAAATTAGGATACAAAATAATATCCAAGTGTTTGGATATCCCTGTGTGCACTGTTGGATCAATAGTGAGGAAATGGAAACTGCATCACACCACCCAGGCACTACCTAGACAAGGCCGTCCCTCAAAACTCAGCGTCCGAACTTGAAGGAGACTAGTGAGGGTTGCCAGAGAGAGGCCATAAATCACTTTGAGGGAGCTACGGAGTTCAGTGGCTGAGAGTGGAGTGAAGGTGCATCACCTAACCCTAATCAATTTCAAATCAAAATTGCGATTTGAGACAATGCAATTAGCAAATCGCAAAGGCTGCAATTTAAGTTAGCTCATTTAACCACTAACTGCACTTTCTTGCGCACACAGAGACCTGGATCACCCCTCAGGACACCGCTACCCCGGCGGCCCTCTCTGCAGCCTACTCCTTCTCCCACTCTCCCCGGACCTCGGGACGTGGTGGAGGAACCGGCCTCCTCATCTCTTCGAACTGGAGTTTTTCACTCCTTCCATTGCCACAATTCTCTGCCTCCACATTCGAATTCCATGCTGTCACTGTCACATATCCTGTTCACTTTCACATTGTCGTTCTCTACCGACCCCCTAGCTCACGGGGAATCTTACTGGAAGAGCTTGACTCTCTCTTGTCCCACTTCCCCGTAGACGGCCAGTCGCTGATTCTCCTTGGTGACTTCAACATCTCCACAGACAAGTTTGCATCCTCTGGCTTTTTCTCGCTTTTAACCTCTTTTTCCTTACACCCATCTCATCCAACTCACAACGCTGGCAATCAGCTTGATCTCGTACTAACCAGGTCTCGCTCTACTACCAATCTCACGGTTACTACTTTGCAACTGACCAAATCTGACCATTACTTTGTTTCTTATTCTCTTCCCCTGTCTCCTAAACCCAACACCACAACCCTCACTCACACAGTCACTTCTCGCCGGAACATCAGCTCTCTGGCTCCCTCAGCCCACTCATCCTCTGTCCTGGTGTCCCTCCCCTCGGTAAACTCTTTTACCAAGCTCTCCCCCGACACTGCCACTGAGACTTTCCTCTCCACCCTGACCACTTCCCTGGACTCCCTCTGCCCTTTCACCACCAGGCCAGCTCGAATTACACCCCCTGCTCCATGGCTGTCTGAAGCAGTGCGTACTGCTAGGAGGTCATTACGAGCTGCAGAGAGGCTATGGAAGAAATCCTCTAACCATCAACACCGAAGTATCTTTCAATCTCTCCTCACTAAATTCTCATCCTTTGTCTCTGCTGCTAAAGTCTCTTTCTACCAATCCAAATTCTCAGACTACGCCTCTAACCCCTGAAAACTGTTTGCCACCTTCTCCTCACTTCTCAACCCACCAACCTCTACCCCACCATCCTCTCTCCAACCGGAGGATTTGATATCTTCTTTGAGAAAAAAGTCGGTGATATACGCTCTTTCCTTCCCCCCTCTACGCTCTTCCTTCCCCCCTCCACCCACCTTCAGGCACGCAAACATGTCACCTTTCGGTGAAATTCGCTTCTGGCTCAGCTCTCTCTTCGTCACAACGGTGCGATAGAGCGACTGCAACACCGCACCCGCTGCTCCAATTCTCCGGCCCATCTCTCGTTCCATTTTACCCTCACTCGAGAACAAGACCCCAAGATACTTGAACTCCTTCACTTGGGGTAAAGACTCATTCCCTACCTGGAGTAGACAATCCATCGGTTTCCTGCTGAGAACCATGGCCTCAGATTTGGAGGTGCTGATCCTCATCCCAGCCGCTTCACACTCGGCTGCGAACCGATCCAATGAGTGCTGCAGGTCGCAGACTGATGATGCCATCAGGACCACATCATCTGCAAAAAGCAGTGATGCAATCCTCTGCCCACCAACCCGCAGACCCCCTCCCCCGCGGCTACGCCGTGAGATCCTGTCCATGAATACCAAGATATCAAATTGAATGAAACAATACTTGTTAATACAATATATTTTATTTAGTTACCATTCAACAATTAAGCATATTGTGGCAGGCATCAAACGTAAAGTTTTCCCTGTTGTTTTTCTCAGAATGAGTGATTTCGGAGCAAAAGATGCATTGTTAGTAAAGCAGGTGGATGCAGGTATTAAGTGCAGCTGGAGCTGGTCATGGCTAAAATTAGAGGTGAAAATTGAGGTTCAAGGACAAGAGCATGCATTCGATCTGTCTGATATTTTCCAGAAAATTGCATAAAAAGGTCATGCCAGATGCATTCTCTGCCAAAAAGAAATAAATTATGCAAACAAGGGCAGCCATGCTTTGCTATCACATTGCACAACTGACATACATAGGAAAAAACTGTATGATATCACAACAACACAGTGTCGTCAGCAGCCTTCAACCCAGAGAGACTACATCAGACTACCCAGTGACTACATCAGCCGTACATCAGGGTCCAGAGAACATACGGCAGCAATGCCAGGCAAAGCTTCCAACACCCACTGTGAATCGCATAGCAAATGCAGAGGTGCGTTATGTGTTGGTCTATTAGTTCAGCACTAGCAGCATCAGTACTTGGAAATAAAATAAACACTATACATTATTTTCTAATTTCATAATTTGGGTTCTAGGCCATGGTTCTTGGAGTGCTAGCAGAGCATTCCCTCCCCTTTGCTATTGCTCCAGTAATTGTGGAACTGGCTCAAACTCTTGCTCTGGACAAGGTGGCTTTGCATGGCATAAAGCTTTCTAGAACAGCGGCATCATACATGATGATTCAGGGCCTAGGGCGGACCTTCTCTGAAAGGACCTTTTCCAACCTCAGGAGATTTCCCTTTTCTTAAACTTGGACGAGAGTACAGCGAACAACAACAAAAAGGTTGGTCTTGTATTTAATTACATATACATGTTCTCTATTTTATTCTCTACTGTGTTCATGTTACACAACCTCCTTGTTTTATTATTATATTATAATAATTTTACATTACATTGGAGTAGGGTTGCCACGAACAACTAATTATTTTACAATTAATCTAGATGCTTAGTGTGCATGTGGCAAGTAAACCCTAACTTTTTAAACATTTGATTTGATTGAAAGGTCCTTTCCATGCTCGTCAGCTACTATCATGATGACTTGAGGAAGGTGATGGTGGAGCATTTGGGGTCCCTAGAGGTTGTGAAAGTGAACGCTGCCACCTTGGAGAGGGAGCTCTGCGATTTTTTTCTACAAAAATTAAATTCCATGGAAACATCTGGTAAGCACGCTGATGGATTCTTGTGCTGTCATGAGGGGAAGCAAGACTGGCCTTGATAAGAATCCAAAAGCACTGTCCAACCCTGCTTGACATTGATGGAGACTCGTGTCACCACAAACACAACGCAGCAAAAAGGTTTGCTGAGCCTTATGAGCTGTATCTTGAGCAGCTGTTCACGATATTCAGACAGACCATCAGTGGTGTCCAGATCAGGTAAAAATAAATGGAATTGTTACGACCCTTCAGCTATATGGCTGATCTAGGGCGCTGAAAGATCGAACACTTAACCAGATGTATACACGGTGGTGGAGAGAGTGAAACACAGGTAAGCCAAACCCAGATGGAAGGAATATAAGTATTTATTTACAGGGATAAACAAAAGCAAAAAGGGATACCACGGCTCTACGAACGGTGCCAAATCAAAGAAACAAACAGAAAAGCTAAGCTGCCTACCACACGCTTGCTGTCAAAAGTACAGAGGGGGCACCGCTCCTAACCTACTGTTCCTAAACAGAGTATGATACTACGTGATGATTAAATGTAAACCCACGGGTATCTAAACTAGCCGCGCTCCAGGAGAAAACAAAGCACCGTACCTTGTACGGGCGAAATAGAGGGGGAGTGGGAGAAATACAAACACAAAACACAGTACCGAGTACTGGTAAAACTGGGGGAAAACGGGAAAGGAACAAACTAAACACTGTATATAATACAGGACTAAAACAGGCAATATAACGAACCAGACAATACGCTAACCAACCAAACAAACGAACAACACAGGGACTAAACCTACACAAACGAACAAACGAACCAACACCAAATAGACAGTTCTATCGAAGAGAGCGAGTTGAAACACTACTAAACACATACAGCATACAAGACTATCGCTCTGGGGAGACTGGCGGGGAGAAGGTTTAAATCTAGACGGATCGGCTCTTGATTGGTCCGTCAACAGATGGCTGATGGTGGGTGATGAGGGGGAGGGAACCAACGGCAAGCAGGCGGCAATCTGAATGAAGGGAATAGCGAAGGGAAAAACAGAAGGGAAGACAAAACAACAGACACATATCCCCAAAACAATACATACGGACACTACACAAAAGGAGGGGACGTAACAGGAATGAATTTGAATGTGTTTCAATGTCAATCATTCATCAATCCATCCATCCATCTATCCATTTCTTTTTATTTCAGTTGATGTACTTCAAGGAGTTATGACAGATTCTTAATATAACTGCCTCTAGCCCTCAGAGGGGGTTTGTGCCATATCGGTGTCAGCATATGATGCCAGTTATGACAGATTCAATATAACTGCCTCTAGCCCTCAGATTGCATATCGGTGGTTGTCAGCATATGATGCCAGCATGGCAACATACACATTGCTACCAGCGTACAAAATCCTCTATTTTGGCTATCTAAACATAGAAGACAAGGAGCTTTATAGAGAGCTTCTGAGAATCATGTACACAAAGTACAACGTCAACCAGACGGCAAGAGCCAGAATCCGGTTCCTACATGAGGACCTCAACCGAAAAGGTGAAGATAATCACTAAATTAACCATGATTTTTGTGACTAAATTATATTTATTGATTGTTCAAATTAATATTATGTTTTCAAAGGCATGACACAGCTAGGCAAAGGAAAAAAAGGGTCTGTTGAAAGATGTGGCTTAAGGAGACCACAACATTACTACAGCTCAGCGTTTACATGGTTTTCCAGGTGGGTGTTTTCTTGTGTTTTATAGACATTAAGAGGAACTGTTAAATGCTTGTGTATCCAATGGTGTTTCTTCCAATTCACAATTATAATTTTTTTTAACATACACACGGTAGCCAGACGTTGATGCACAAACTCCATGACAAGCAGCTTGAACTGTTTCTGGCTTTCCTGGCTTGCTTTTTGAAAGGGGAACACTTGATCCAAGTGTCACCCAGGGCTCTAGGAGAGATGCTGCTGGTTGATGACATGCTGCTGCCTGCCAAGGCGATGTATGTGGGACAGGAAGCAGGCACATTAAGGACCAGAAATCCCAATCATGCTGTTAGTATCCTGTAATTTAATAACATTTGAAACTTTAACTTTTTTCTAATTTATTTGAGAAAACCAAACAATTACAGTAATAGTCAGTTTTTTGGTGTGATATATTTCAGCTACTGAAGCCATTCATGGAAAAGTTGAGAAAAGCTTACACCACTACTGCTTGCTATATGCAGAAGAAGCTCCCCTTGGCCAGTCAGACACTGAGGGCACTATCTGCTCTGGACCCACTTATGAGAGGCCACTCACAGGCAACCATCCAGCTGAAGAGGTTAAGTGAAATGCTTGGTCCCCTCTTGCCAACTGGCAAAGACATATACCAGGAAATCATACGTTACAATGTCGATCTGTGCCTGACAAGGTTCAAGGAGGGAGAGAGTATGGTGGAGTGGTGGGGTCATGTCTTTGACAAGAGAGACAAGTACCCAGCCCTCAGTGCAATGGTGAAATGTGCCCTCTCCATCATTCATGGACCCAGCGTTGAATCTTCTTTCAGCCTGATGAATGAGATTATTGACCAAAGAAGTGGAAACATGAAGATTTCCACATTCAACGCAATCCAAACATTCAAATACACCCTGCAGTCCAGAGAGAAGACGGCTGTTGAGCTCTTCAAAAGGGAGGATGTTAAGTACGGGGAGGTGGACCGTAAACTTTGTCAGAACATCCGGTCAGCTGGTACCACTGACAAACACCAACGGCAACAGAGTCTTCATAAAAAGCAACAGCAGCTGAGCAATTATTGCTGCAAACCTTCTGGTAGTGCTCAGGAGAGTGTGACACTTCTAAAGTTTAGACACACCACATTTAGATGGTTAAAAATATAGAATAATGTAGCTATTGAGATTTTGGTTATTTTGCATTTATTAGCTGTATTTGTGGGAAACAGGGAAGGGGAACGGTTGTTTGCTTGGGTTGTCGGGGAAGGGGGGGGCAGGTGTGGGGTGCACTTCCCGCTTTTCGTCAGATGCAATCTGGAGGCAGAAAACAATGCACTTTAATGGGAAAGAACGTTATTGACTATGTAGGTCAGTTTTATTGTGTTAAATACAGAATGTACCAATGTATGTAGGTATTTGATGTACCAAATGTGATGTATGTGAAAATGGTGTACTAAAGTGAGCAAGGACTGAAAAGACATAGATACCGAAATGAAAGAAAAGGAATGTGTTTTGAGTTGTTTCAGATGCTAAATAAATCTAGCTCTCGTCAGATGCAATCTGGAGGCGAACAGTAGAAACCGTGTCCTAATTGGGTCTATTTCACCAGCTTTATACAGGTACACATATTTGTTACCACGGTCCTTGACCCTGGGACCCGTAACAAGAGCAAAAGGTAGACTGCTGAAGAGGAGAAGAGGGCAAGGCTGAGGCATACAGAAAAACAGCGAAAGCGGGCACTTGAGACACTAGTCCAGCTCAAAAAGAAAAAATAAGGAGAGCAAGAGGGGCTTGCTAGCAATTAGTTGTGTTCCTGTTGGGGTTGCGTTTAGTGTTCTGTGTAAATATGTTAATCATATGAAATGAAGAAAAAAAAAAGATTTTATTTTAATTCTTTACTTTTGTTTGTTCTGCTGTCACTGTTTATTCTCCAGTTTAGTATCTGATTAATTGTTTTGTTACCATGGTAAACCTACAAAGTAATCTTGTTAAGCGTCTTTGGGCAAGCACTTAATAAATAGAAAATATAAAAAAAGATACCAAAAAAATACAACTTATTATTATCATTTGCACTTCAAAAATTTAATATTTTGCACTTATTTTTTCTAAATCTTTCTTCAGATTATTTTAGTTTGTGACTAGTCATAATCAGAAACAATCATTTAGTATCTTATTTTACGTAAAAAATCCTTCTCACCTTTTTCACCCATAACCGGTTTGCATGTCTGCACCTTAACTTCCTGCTCCAAACCTGTAACCAGCCTATCTTCCTTCGTGCCCCGCACCCCTGACGAAACTTTGCACCTCCTAACCTCTAAACGACCTACCCCCTGTCCACTCAACCCTATCCCTACTAACATCCTACAATCTATCTCTGAGGACCTCCTCCCGGTCCTCGCCCACCTCTTTAACACATACCTTTGATAGCATGGTGGCCTCACAGCAAGAAAGTCCTGGGTTCAAACCCCACCTGACCCTTTCTGTGTGGAGTTTGCATGTTCTCCCCGTGTTTGTGTGGGTTTCCTCCGGGTACTCCGGTTTCCTCCCACCATCAAAAACATGCTCCATTCTCATACCAGTGCCCTGACCAGACACTGCCAATTCACCTGGAGTCGGTCTGTGTGTCCTATGTGTGTGAGCAAGTCTGGCGCAAATTGGCTGCCGTGGTATCACTCAGACTGAGTGTTGTGTTTGATAGCTGTCGGTCCATTCGTTGTTCGTTCTGTGTAATTAATTGGCGACCAATTTGTGTAAAGTGCTTTGAGTCTTGAGAAAAGCGCTAAAAACGAACTAAAATGAATTATTATTATTAAATTATTATTATTATTATGCCTGGTCAACGGGCATTTCCCAGCTGCCTTCAAAATAGCTAGTCGCGCTCCTTCTCAAGAAATCCTCTCTCAACCCATCTGATGTTAACAACTACAGGCCTGTTTCTCTTCTCCCCCACCTGTCCAAAACCCTAGAGCGAGCTTTACTCAACCAACTGTCTTCCTATCTCAAGCAGAACAACTTCCTAGATCAGCACCAGTCAGGATTCAAGGAGGGCCACTCAACGGAGACCGCCCTTCTCGCGGTTACGGGGGCACTGCACACAGCGAGAGCAGACTCCCTTTCCTCTGTTCTCATTCTCCTGGACCTCTCTGCTGCTTTTGAGACCGTGAACCACCAGACTCTCCTTCCTACCCTTGAAGACCTGGCCATCTCGGGGTCTGCGCTCTCCATGCATGCATCCTTACTTGACGGGCTGATCGTACCAGGTAGCCTGGAGAGGGTTGGTCTCAAAACTGTGCAGTATCTCGACCGGGGTCCCTCAGGGGTCAGGCTCCTTTTCTCTCAAAATAGCATACATTCACATGGCCTGTCCTATCACTCTCTCTTTATGTTCTCACAACCCAGGTGGTGCAACGCATATCGGCATGCCTGGCTGATATCTCAGCTACATTCACATGACCTGTCAAAACAAAAGTTCTGTTCATCCCCGGGAAGTGCCTGATGATAACCATCACCGTTGATAACACTGTGGTCTTCTCTAGTACAGCAAAGAACCTGGGGGTCACCCTGTCCTTCTCAGTTAACATTAGGGCAGTAACGCGCTCCTGCAGATTCCTTCTCTACATCAGGAGGATACGACCATTCCTTCCAAGAGAGGCTGCGCAGGTCATAGTCCAGGCCCTTGTCATCTCGCGCCTGCACTACTGCAACTCTCTCTTGGCTGGGTCTGGTCTTCAACCTCCCTAAGTTCACTCACACTACTCCTCTACTTCACACACTGCACTGGCTGCCGGTAGCAGCACACATTAAATTCAAATCACTTGTCCTAGCCTATCGGGCGATGACTGGAACTGCTCCCTCCTACCTACAGTCGATGCTCAGACCCTACAACCCATCCCGACCACTGCGCTCTGCTACTGGATGTTTCCTTTTTGACCCCTCACTCCATGGAAAGGACAGCCTAGCACCTCGTTCACGACTTTTCTCTGTCCTTGTCCCTCAGTGGTGGAATGACCTCCCCACGATTATTAGGACCGCAATGTCTTTGTACACTTTCCGCCGAAACTTAGACTCACTTGTTTCAACTGCACTTTTGCTCTTAAATGTGACGTTGAGTCTACCTAGCTCTTCTACTTGATATACTAAGTATTTGTGTGCACTTGTTTGTAGTTGGTTTGCAATGGTTCTGTTTTGTACCCTGATGCAACGCAACGACTATGAGCACGAGGTGACTTCAGAAACCAATGCAATCATAGGTAAAAGTCACAAGATCTGCCCTTGTGGCTAGGCAAAAGGTAACAACTGTAATGTGCCAGTGAGAATACACCAAAGTCAGAAGTGGCCTAATGCGAAGAAGCAGGAGCAACAACATTGACCAGTACTTTTTAAGTAGTCAAGCAAGTAAGTTTTGTCAATGAAGGCCATCTTTGGACACAAACCAATGTTTTCAGGCCATCCTACTTTCTTTATTTCAGCACTGAATAGCGGCATCAGACAAGCACCGAAAGACAAGGGGATAAGGTGGTACAAATCTGATCAAGCACATTTATTCCCCCAAGGAGTAATTGAGAGTGACAAAAAACCTCAGTAAAGTGGCCATCAGCCGCTGAAAATAATGTTTGGGACTCTATTAACATAGATAAACAAAAAACATGTTCGGTTTTTGAATTTTTGTTTTCATTTTTTTTATATCTAACAGTGACAGCTCTTGAGATAGTTGTTCTAGTGGCTCTGTCATTGATTAAGCCTTCTGGAGGTGTCGTGGGCTCAAATTAAAAAACATCTGGGATGGAGGGTGTTGAAATCAATTCATATAATTCTGCTCTCAACCCAAGTCCATTCTAAAATATTGTCTTTTAAAGTGCTCATCTTGGAATATGGCATAATGGATATTATAACATCCTATCCTGTGTATATTAAAATAAACAAAAATGCGACGTTGTGTTGAACTGCACTTCTACTTGATAACTAAGTAATTGGTTGCACTCAGAAATTTTTTGAGGCTGGTTTGTGATGGTTCTGTTTTGTAACCTGATGTTTAATATTGCACTTGCTTAGCTCATTTTTAGATGATTAGGTCAGGGATGCACTTATTTGATCTACCTTGCATCCGGAAAAATTGCAATTAGATATTTTCCTCATTTTATTATGTTACAGCCTAATTCCAAAATGGATTAAATAAAAAAAATTTTTTTAACATGCTACATACAATACTGCATAATGACAAATGAAAAAATATTTTAAATTTTTGCAAATGTATATAAAAAGCAAATAATGTAATATTTTTATAAAATTTTCAAGATCTGGCTGACCTTCTTGCCTACAGTCCAACATCTTCTCCCTTCTCTCCTCTGTTGGATTTGTTCAGCTGGGTTAATGATAAATCCAATGTTATACGAATAAGTGGTGCAAAACAAGACAGTTGTACAATTTTGCTAAACGCCTCTTATTTGCGAAGCATAGACCACCAAGCTTCATCATCACATTTTTATATCGTACAGTTAATACAACTTTATTATTGTTACTACCATCCCCTGATAACCAGATGAAAGATAATTACATTGTATAAGGCTACTATTGGAGGAAATGGTGCCTTCATAATCATGAAGTATTCACCTCTTTGTATTTGTAAATATTTGTTATGTTACAATTGAAATGAGCATCCCTGTAACATGGCTGCCCCCACCGTGCTTCATATAACTAGGGATGGTGTTACACTGACAATGAGCTGTGTACAGTTTAATCAGCCGTAGTACTTGACGTTCAGGTCAGACCTTTTTTAATCAGAACAGCTGCAAGATCTCAGAATCTGTGGCGTGCCTTTCTTTGAACTCTTTGCATGTTTTTATGTAGCACGTACTACCTTGGAAATGCCTTCTAAGGTAACTACACCCTTGAGTTGGGTGGCACAAAAACACACTTAATTGGTCAAATTCTTGTCATGTATGTGCAATTATTGGAAGCATTCTATGATTGGGGAAATCGATTAAAGCATTACCAATGGTGATAAAAAAAAGTGCTTTCCGTCCTGGTTAGCTACTTCAGCCCAGACCGGAAGACAGTTGATGTGGAACACCTTGGCTCTTTGAGTGCAGTGGCATTCAAGACTTCTGATCTAGAGAAGTTGCTGGTTAAGTTCTTTCAAGATAACAACATCCCATGGTCCAACCTTGTCAGCATGCTGCTGGACTCCTGTGGTGTCATGTGATGCAGCAAGATGGGGTTGGAATCAAGAGTGCGGCAGAACCACTGCTCAACCATACTTGATGTTGACGGTGATAGTTGCCACCATATCCACAAAGCTGCAAAGGCTTTTGCTGCTCCTTTCAGCAACTATCTTGAAAAGCTGTTCAGCGACCTGAATACAGATTATCAATGGGCTTCAGACCAGGTTAGTTAATACAATTTAATTTCATATATAGAGCACTTTTCAGTTCAGAATGGTGCATACTACTGACTGCAATGCTTGCCTCTACTCAGTATACTTAGCTGCTGCACTTACGTGTTGGGAGAATGTATATTCTATATGAACCAAATTCCCTTTATGCTCAACTGTCATATTTTCTTGTAGAGAGAAATCCAAGTGAATCCTTGTACTTACCTTTCTAAAACCCTTTGAAAAAAACTAAACTGAGTTGAGGTGTCTTAAGTACATCGCTGACCACCCAGAGGCTGCTTCCTGTCTACAAAGTCCTTTACTACGGCTTCATGGAAAAGGAAGACAAGGCCCTCTACAAGGACCCCCTTAAGCAGCTCTTTGCTGATTACAACAAGAGAAAAGGCACAGGCACAGATTCGGTGTTTTCATGAGGACCTCAGCAAAAAAGGTAACTCATCACAGTTGTTTCTCCTTGGTTCTGTCATTGCCTCCCTGCACTATGGAATCCAAATGATTTTGTTTAGCTTTTGTATAGAGCTTTGTTTTTAAATGTGCCATTTATTTTCTCCAGGAATGACACAGCTGGAAAAAGACAGGAAAAACAGGGTGGTTCAGAAGGTGTGACATGAAGCCACCACAACTGAGCTGCACCTCAGTGTTCGTACTGATGCCTGTTCCAAAAAGCGTGCTAAGAAAAGTCTGTATTAAAGTCCTAAACCTGACTTGAATGACCTCACCTAACCTAACAAATCGGTTGGGGCTAAAAAGGTTCCATAAAGGTAAATTCAAGTTCACGCAATCAGGCTAATTCAAGACAAATAGAAGTGGTCAAGATAGTAGATCATGCACGCTATTCTTAAGCAGCCCGACAGGTTGAATGTGGATCAAATCGATACATGGCAAAAAGCAATGTAAAGAGAGTGAAGCGATGTTTACAGCCACCATGCAGCGTTTCATATTGGAGAAATATGAAGAATTCAAACGTTTAATATTCCCAAAAGGCAAAACATACACAATAAAAATTAAACAAGACAGAAAGGCTGGCAGAAAATCGCTGATCAATTGAATGCGTACGTTTGGCTACTCAATATCACATCACGTAGAGATTAAACCTTAAGATAGTTTGCTCACTTGGTCAATATATGTCAATTAATTATTGAAAGCGCAGTGCAGTTTACGCAGTCTGTGGGACTGTGAACGCTTTGTTGCAGCATGCTAAACGCAATGTGTGGCCTGAGAAAAGATGAAATATATAAAATCCCTTTTCTTGAAGACGCTATAATACAGGTAGTTGTCAGGGTAAGCGAAAGGGTCTGACATGTCCCTGAAAGTACGTTGTCTTAATCCCCTGCATTCTATAACTGCTCTCATCCACCAAGAAGGAGTTGAGGTTCTAACGTTGAGGTTCTAATTTATAGACGTTTACTGAATTGATTAAAACCCATACATCCACTAAACATATCAAAGTTAACTTTTTTTCTTTTCTTTTTTTTGCTTTTTTTTTAAATCATTAACCAATACATACATGTTTATCATACAATAAACATGGCTTCCTAGAGGATAGAGGTAGATGGATTTATTTGCTAATTTTTTTTTGCAACTGTATTGTTTTATTGGGGTAATTTAGATTGAGACAGAGTGTGGTCCAAAAGTCTGAGACCACATTGAATATCTAATATTTTCATGTAAACCTGTAAATAATCAGAAAGTTGAGGATTCAGAAACATTTAAAAACACATGATGTTATGTCATGTAAAATTAAGAAGAAATATTCTGCGCTATTTCTTGGTCAGTAATCAAATTTAAGCAAATTTGGGGCATTGACCAACTTAACTCCTTTTTACAAAAAGTCAGATTTCCTTGAGTTGTTTCCATTCCATTGAAGCATGCGTTCAGATGACACATCAAGCTTAGTTCCCTGAGAGATAGAAAAGCAACTTCATCACAGTTACAGAATTTGCTAAATAAAGAATGCAAGATTCCAACAAGTAGCAGTTTGTAAACCACTTCTCAGGAGGGGAAACAAGGCCAAACGCTTGGGGTGTGCTAAGAAATACCAGAATTTCACAGTGGATGACTGGAAAACAGTCCTATTTACTGATGAATCCAAGTTTGAGATTTATGGCAGTAACAGAAGGGACGAGGAGACGAACAGGAGAGAGAATGATACCGCAATGCATCAAACAGAGTGAAACATGGTGGTGGGAATATTCAAGTCTGGGGGTGTTTTGCCTATTCTGGAGTGGGACATCTGCACCGAATTGACTACACCCTGACCAAGGAAAAGTAACACTCCATTCCTCAGCGACATGCTATACCCTCTGGTTTGCATCTTTGCAAAATTACATTTCAAACAGGTATATCATGTTATATTGTTTAACTGTGAAAGTGTCATTAGATAATTGTCCTTTTACATGCTTCTCTGTAAATTTTTCATGATCCGGTAATGATTCTTTCTACATCACACTGGCAGATACAAAGGTCTTAGCAACTTGTTCAGTTCATAAGCAGTGACCTAGACCTTTGCGTGAACTCTGTAGGCTTGCAATGTGAGTAAAAACTGCAAGGGGATAAGAATATGGGATTGACATACTCACTCAAGGTGACCCTAATGTGAACTGGCAATATGTAAAATAAATAAATTAAGCAGCAACAATAACTATCAAAACAACTCAAAAGAATGGCCAGAAATATCTGTCATTAACAACAGTAATAGAACTAATTCTATGATAAATGCACCCCCTGGTGCATGCTGGGAAGGCCCCGCCCCCGGGACGCTACAGTATTAATTAACTGACATAAAACATTATTTTAACACTGACATCTTGTAATTTTTACTTTATTGTATTGCTTTTTTTGTATTACAGTATTTCTGTGTTTAAAATACAGTAATCCATATATTATGCAGCGTAATATGATTCCTTTGACATATTTTTACTTTAAAATAAACATGTTGGTTCAGTCTTTTGCAAAATACTACTGTCAATGAAACACTGATTCATTGTTTATCTATTTACACTTTTTTGATGTTATGATTTAACAGATTTACGGACACTTTTTACAGTGTATGTAAAAAACGTTTCATAACATCAGATAAAACATATCTCTAGACGATAAGGCAATTAAGTTTCTAATTGTATTATTAAAATGGTTAAAAAACGGTAAACCTATGTCCATATTAGATTGTTGTCATTGTGCACCCAGTCACCCCCCCAAAAAATATCTTGCGTTCACTCATTGGCATTAAAGCTTAGCTTTACAAATTAATTACATAATATGACATATCACTTTATGTGTAGATAAACGAAATTGACATCCAGATAAGTTTGTTTAAAAAAAAAAAAAAAATTTTTTTATTAGTGGTCTCATCTCTTGGCTGCTCTGCAACCTGAAAAACATACACTAAATCAGTCATAGTGGTAAATACATTTTGATAAATTTTTCTTAATGAGGAATGTTTATGGAATGAGATTTGTGCCAAAAGTCTACAAAAGTAAAAGCAAAATCCACAAACAAAAAAGAAGATAATCAAAAGCATAACTAAAATCCAAAAGCAAAAAAAGGCAAACTAAAAGAAAAAATAAAATCCAAAAGAAATATATAAGAAAACTATCAGCAAAACTAAAATCTATAATACATTTTTTTATAATAAACTAAATATTTTTAAGTTAAATCTTATTTGTTTCTTATGGTTTTCAGTTTAGTCATTTTAATCCACTGTTTTCTCATGTGTTTTTTTTGTCTTTTCGTTGTGGAGCAGAGGTTTTCCTTGTGTATTTTTTTTCTTTTTGGCCACAAAAATCACGTGAGGGCGGGGGTTTACCACCCCTACTCCTCCCACATTTTTTGCACTACATAGACATGAAAGGTATCAAAATGAGCGAATTGATCCCAATTAAGTTGCTATTACTTTTTGGAAGGTTCTGTTGCACAGTTTTTTAAATATTCAACTTTTAGTGCCAAAATATTTCCCATAGGAATGAATGGGTGGAATGTTCAGAACTAGAGTGTGGCAGTTGGTGGTTTGAAAATATTGACCTACTTTTCTAAACTGCCATCACTCTTACGTTTTTAAGTCAACATACACATTTTTTACATGTAAATGTTCCCCTGGTTCTTACGAGTCCTATGATGTTATTATCTAAGCTGTGGGATTTATAGTTTTTCGTTATGGACGCTTGTTTGAAAACCGCGCTTTCCATTGACATCCACTGTAAACGGTCAAATCTCCACTCCAGCTAAACGTTGCTCATTTCAAATTCCTTGCCGTTTTATAACCTGTGATCGTGCTTCCAGTTTTTACGTTTCATAGACATATTATTAGACAGGACACATGTGTTTTCAGTAATTTTTTAAATCAAGTGATTAAACAGTGAATGCTCCAAATTTGTGTTACTAAACGTTTATTAATAAAAACATTCATAAATTTTCGGTTGATCTAAAAGTGACAGTTTGTGTCGAAAAAAGGTTTTTAATTTTACTGAGTTGATGCTTTGTTGTAGCCAAGCGGTGTCTTCTATGAGCTCAAACCTCCTATGGCCAACTTTGACATTAGTTTACTTCTTTGTCTGGGAAAAATAATGTGTATGTTGCTACAGATACTTTGAAAAACTAACTGCCTTAACAGTTACATGGTCGTTTACCTAAATTAAGGCTAAAATATTAAATACGTGTATGCTGAAAACCGTGAACGTGTCAAACAACTTAGCTTTTTTATGACGCGGCCCTAGTCAACAACAATTCTAGGCTTCGAACGACAGTTTGCCAAGGTACTGCTTGCAATTGCGTTTGTACACTCATAATCAGTGCCAGATAACCACCGGGTCGAAAACACATTTCAAAACATCTCAGTAAAATGTAGGTCCCATTGCAAGATCATTGCTCAGTATTATTTGTACATATCTGCTTATTTAGCCTATAAAGTGGTTTATTCTCTCGTTGAAATACTATCGTTTTCCCTGCCTCCCCCCACAGTTCTCGCCCAATCGATCTTGCAAAAGTCAAAGCTCTCTGCCCAACAAACTCCTACATTATAGCCTATATTTCATTTATCATTATGATGATGATCTTGTATTGTATTGATCTTGTATTTTTAGCTGTCTACGAGTAGCCGATCTGCTAATTTCTGCAGTCTGCTCTGCAAACCTTAAGGCAATAAACCATCTGACTAATAAATAGGTTTTCTTGTTTTCTTAATGCACTAATTTTTCAGGCACGCATCCGTGGTCACAACTGATCATGCCACTTAACGCGATCTTTAAGGAAACCAACATAGACGGACATAGAGGAAAACAAAAGATGAAAGGAAAGGTCCCGATTTTCTCCCGGCAATTGATATGCTACCTCAAACTCTTATCACGCATAGTTCTTCATAAGCAGAAGTATTTTAAATATGAACAGTTTTTCATATCCGCTGATCATTAATATATTCTTAACTGCCTTGATAGGCCTACTTAAAATTACCCTGCTCAAGAATGCAACAACTAATCATTAGCCTTAATCATAGCCTTTTATCTTGATACAGATAACGTTACCAATGAGCATCACTTACATTCACAATCAATCAGCATAGCTAAAGTAAAAATTCAATGTGTTATAGGCCTATGTAATAGTAGCCAAACCGACTGACATGACCATAAGCTTACATAAAACAATGAAAATAGGTCTCGCTTTATGGATTTCAATCCACGCGACTGATTTCTAAATCAAAACAAACTATCTAGAAAGCTATAGTGGAAAATGACGTGTGTTTTACCGCTGTCCTGGAGAAGTGAAGGCACGGAAAACTTTGAGTGAGCAGTTATTTCTCTGCCTTGGATCGATTTTTATAATTTTTTCTGAGAATCTTTCAAAGGCCTTGGACTACTCAGAGATGAAAGGCCCCGTCCGATGGATTTAATTTAAGTTAATAGTGACTCAAATACTAGTATAGTGGAGAATACCGTTTGTTTGAGCTGTCCTGAAGAAGCGAAGGCACAGAAAACTTTGAGTGAGCAGTTCTTCCTCTGCCTAGGATCGATTTTTTTTAATTTTTCTGAGAATCTATTAAAGGCCTTGGACTACTCAGAGATGATAGGCTCCGACCGACGGATTTAATTTAAGTTAGTAGCGACTCAAATACTAGTATAGTGGAGAATGGCGTTTGTTTGAGCTGTCCTGAATAAGCGAAGGCACGGAAAACTTTGAGTGAGCAGGTCTTCCTCTGCCTAGGATTGATTTTTTTTTTAATTTCTGAGAATCTTTCAAAGGTCTTGGACTACTCAGAGTTGAACGGACCCGACCGACGGATTTAATTTAAGTTAGTAGCGACTCAAATACTAGTATAGTGGAGAATGCCGTTTGTTTGAGCTGTCCTGAAGAAGTGAAGCCACGGAAAACTTTGAGAGAGCAGTTCTGCCTCTGCCTAGGATCGATTTTTCTTTTTTTTCTGAGAATCTTTCAAGGCCTTGGACTACTCAGAGATGAAAGGCCTCGACAGACGGATTAAATTTAAGTTAGTAGCAACAGAAGTAAAGTATATAGCACGTATTTTAAATAACTAATTGTTGACTGATTGCTTATTCCACATCAAGGTCATGTAGGTACAGGGGTTTACTTCAAAATGAATCAAAGTTTGACCGTGAAAAAGTATGGGAACAGGTAGGCAAGAAGACTTCAATACTTGGTGCGCGGCAAAATCAGTGCCCGTTTTCTACCAAAATAAAGCATTTCGAACAAAGTTCAGCGTCGAGCACCACGCATAGCCGAGTTTTGAAATTACAATATGATGTTATTAACAGTAAGTACTTGGAAAGATTGAATTGTCCATGATTTCAGAATAAATGCTTAAAGCAGTACATCAGCGGTTTGATATTAAATAAAGCATACATTTTTTTATCAAACTGCTTAAAGTTAAGGATTTGTTCATGCAAGAACAAAACCTGCGCACTTTGAAAGCTAAATGTGAATTAGCAAGAGCTCTATCGATGTTGACACATATACAGTGCTGTGCAAAAGTATTTGCCCCCTTACAGATTTCGTCTGTTTTTGCTTTTTTGTCACACTTAAATGTTTCAGATCATCAAACAAATTTTTATATCGGACAAAGATAACCTGAGTCAATACAAAAAGCTGTTTTTAAATGATGATTTCATTTATTAAGGGAAAAAAGCTATCCAAACCAACCTGGCCCTATGTGAAAAAGTAATTGCCCCCCCTTGTTAAATGATGAATTTACTGTGATTAACCATATTTTTTGGAAAGCTGAGGTCAATTTCACTAGCCACACCCAGGCCTGATTACTGTCAGAACTGTAGAATCAAGAAATCACTTAAATAGAACCTGTCTGACAACATGAAGTAGGCTAAAAGATCTCAAAAAGCGACACATCATGGCCCGATCTGAAGAAATTCAAGAACAGATGAGAAACAAAGTCATTGACATCTATCAGTCTATCAGTTTCTAAGGCTTTGGGACTCCAGCGAACCACAGTGAGAGCCATTATCCACAAATGGAGAAAACATGGAACAGTGGGGAACCTTCCCAGGAGTGGCCGGCCTACCAAAATTACTCCAAGAGCGCATCAACTCATCCAGGAGGTCACAAAAGAACCCAGAACAACATCTAAAGCACAGCAGGCCTCACTTGCCTCAGTTAAGGTCAGTGTTCATGATTCAACAATAAGAAAGAGACTGGGCAAACATGGTATCCATGGGAGAGTTCCAAGGCGAAAACCACTGCTGACCAAAAAGAACTCAAAGGCCCGTCTCACATTTGCCAAAAAACATCTTGATGATCCCCAAGACTTGGGAAAATATTCTGTGGACTGACGAGACAAAAGTGGAACTTTTTGGAAGGTGTGCGTCCCGTTACATCTGGCGTAAAACTAACACAGCATTTCAGGAAAAGAACATCATACCGACAGTCAAACATGGTGGTGGTAGTGTGATGGTCTGGGGCTGCTTTGCTGCTTCAGAACCTGGGCGACTTGCCGTAATTGATGGAACCATGAATTCTGCTCTGTACCAGACAATCCTGAAGGAGAATGTCCGGCCATCAGTTTGTGACCTTAAGCTCAATACAGAATAAATTTCAAAATCCTCCTCCATACATTCAAGGCCATCCACAATCTAGCCCCTCCATACCTGTCTGACCTCATTCATATTAACACTCCCACCCGGTCCCTCAGATCTACCTCCTCCATCAACCTGATCGTCCCCCGAATTCGTCTGTCCACCATGGGATCGCGAGCCTTCAGCTGCTCCGCCCCACGTCTATGGAACTCCCTCCCCCTGACATCAAAAATCTGGACTCAATTTCCTGTTTCCAAAACCACCTCAAAACCCATTTGTTTAGGCTGGCTTACTGTCCCACGTGATGCTTTTTAATGCTCGATTGCAGGCTCCATGCCTTTTAATTGTATACTACTTATTTTGATCTTATTTTATTTTATTTATTTATTTATTTTTATTATTTTTTATGAGAACTGTTTTTTATATTACTGTACGGCGACCTTGAGTGCCTTGAAAGGCGCCTTATAAATTCAATGTATTATTATTATTATTATTCAAGCGCACTTGGGTTATGCAGCAGGACAATGATCCGAAGCACACCAGCAAGTCCACCTCTGAATGGCTCAAATAAAACAAAATGAAGGTTTTGGAGTGGCCTAGTCAAAGTCCGGACTTAAATCCGATTGAGATGCTGTGGCATGACCTTTAACAGGCCGTTCATGCTCGAAAACCCTCCAGTGTGGCTGAATTTAAACAATTCTGCAAAGAAGAGTGAGCCAAAATTCCTCCACAGCGATGTAAAAGACTCATTGCCAGTTATTGCAAATGCTTGATTGCAGTTGTTGCCGCCAAGGGTGGCACAACCTGTTATTAGGTTTAGGGGGCAATTACTTTTTCACAGAGGTCCAGGTTGTTTTGGATAGCTTTTTCCCCTTAATAAATTAAATCATCATTTAAAAACTGCATTTTGTATTCCCTCAGGTTGTCTTTGTCTGATATAAATATTTGTTTGATGATCTGAAAAATGTAAGTGACAAATAAGCAAAAACAGACGAAATCTGTAAGGGGGCAAATACTTTTGCACAGCACTGTATGTTGTGAAACGAGGTTTACATTTGAATTACTGAATAGGCTCAGACCAACAAAAACGTTATATTTGTGGTGATTCAAATAGTTTCAAAACGCTACACAGCGCGATTTTAGTCGCTGCTGCGTGAATTGTGTCCCGTAAAGACAACATTGTAGCGGTTGGAGTTGTCTAGCCTAATATTATACATGGCCATGTTTGCCTGGTTCTTACGGTTCCATACGGTGTCATTATCTAAGCTGTGAGATGTATAGTTTTCATTTGAGAAACGATTGAAGGCGACCACACCTTACACTACTCGACAGACGTTGACCGTTGCCGTGGTTACGAAATAAACATTAGCGCGCTATGCTTAACGTTGCTGATTTCGAATAAATTTCTGTGTCTAACCTATGATAGCGCCTCCAATTTAAACGTTTAATATACATATTATACGAGGAAAATGTTCACCCGGTTCTTGTGAATCATACTGTGTCATTATCTAAGCTGTGGGATGTATAGTTTTGGTTTGATGTCCGTTTGTTTGAAGACCACGCCCTCCATTGACATCCACAGTAAAAGCTCACATCTCCACTCTATCTTAACGTTGCTTGTTTCAAATATACTGCTGTTTTCTGACTTGTGATTGCGCTTCCAGTTTTAACGTTTCATAGACATTTTATGCAGCGAAATGTTCGCCTGGTTCTTGTGAATCCTACGGTGTCATTATCTAAGCTGTAGGATTTATACTTTTCCTCGAAGAACCGTTGTGAATGACACCACGTCTTATGATACTTGAGGGATATTGCACAGGTTGCTGTGGTTACGTGGATAAACATTAGCGCGCTAGGGTTACAAGCGTAACCACAGTATTGCAAGCACACATCACAATTTCAACAGATATTGTAGCCCTATCTAGTTAGTGTGCTTGCTTTAGGCAAGCCACACTACTATAATCTCACATACAGTGGGGAGAACAAGTATTTGACACACTGCCGATTTTGCAGGTTTTCCCACTTACAAAGCATGTAGAGGTCTGTCATTTTTATCATAGGTACACTTCAACTGTGAGAGACGGAATCTAAAACAGAAATCCAGAAAATCAAATTGTATTATTTTTAAATAATTAATTTGCTTTTTATTGCATGACATAAGTATTTGATCACCTACCAACCAGTAAGAATTCCGGCTCTCACAGACCTGTTAGTTTTTCTTTAAAAAGCCCTCCTGTTCTCAACTCATTACCTGTATCAACTGCACCTGTTTGAACTTGTTACCTGTATAAAAGACACCTGTCCACACACTCAATCAAACAGACTCCAACCTCTCCACAATGGCCAAGACCAGAGAGCTGTGTAAGGACATCAGGGATAAAATTGTAGACCTGCACAAGGCTGGGATGGGCTACAGGACAATAGGCAAGCAGCTTGGTGAGAAGGCAACAACTGTTGGCGCAATTATTAGAAAATGGAAGAAGTTCAAGATGACGGTCAATCTCCCTCGGTCTGGGGCTCCATGCAGGATCTCACCTCGTGGGGCATCAATGATCATGAGGAAGGTGAGGGATCAGCCCAGAACTACACGGCAGGACCTGGTCAATGACCTGAAGAGAGCTGGGACCACAGTCTCAAGGAAAACCATTAGTAACACACTACGCCGTCATGGATTAAAATCCTGCAGTGCACGCAAGGTCCCCCTGCTCAAGCCAGCGCATGTCCAGGACCGTCTGAAGTTTGCCAATGACCATCTGGATGATCCAGAGGAGGAATGGGAGAAGGTCATGTGGTCTGATGAGACAAAAATAGAGCTTTTTGGTCTAAACTCCACTCGCCGTGTTTGGAGGAAGAAGAAGGATGAGTACAACCCCAAGAACACCATCCCAACCGTGAAGCATGGAGGTGGAAACATCATTCTTTGGGGATGCTTTTCTGCAAAGGGGACAGGACGACTGCACCGTATTGAGGGGAGGATGGATGGGGCCATGTATCGCGAGATCTTGGCCAACAACCTCCTTCCCTCAGTAAGAGCATTGAAGATGGGTTGTGGCTGGGTCTTCCAGCATGACAACGACCCGAAACACACAGCCAGGGCAACTAAGGAGTGGCTCCGTAAGAAGCATCTCAAGGTCCTGGAGTGGCCTAGCCAGTCTCCAGACCTGAACCCAATAGAAAATCTTTGGAGGGAGCTGAAAGTCCGTATTGCCCAGCGACAGCCCCAAAACCTGAAGGATCTGGAGAAGATCTGTGTGGAGGAGTGGGCCAAAATCCCTGCTGCAGTGTGTGCAAACCTGGTCAAGAACTACAGGAAACGTCTGATCTCTGTAGTTGCAAACAAAGGTTTCTGTACCAAATATTAAGTTCTGTTTTTCTGATGTATCAAATACTTATGTCATGCAATAAAATGCAAATGAATTACTTAAAAATCATACAATGTGATTTTCTGGATTTTTGTTTTAGATTCCGTCACTCACAGTTGAAGAGTACCTATGATAAAAATTACAGACTTCTACATGCTTTGTAAGTGGGAAAACCTGCAAAATCGACAGTGTATCAAATACTTGTTCTCCCCACTGTATATATTATTATTATTATTAGAGCAAAATTTGCCACCACTACTTCTCCCACGTTTTGGACTACAAAGACATGAAAGGTATCAAAATGTGCGTATTGATCCCAATTAAGTTGCTATTACTTTTGGGAAGGTTCTGTAGCACAGTTTTTGAAATATTCAACTTTTAGTGCCAAAATATTTCCTATAGGAATGAATGGGTGGAATGTTCAGGACTAGAGTGTGGCAGTTGGTGATTTGAAAATAGTGACCTACTTTTCTAAACTGCCACCACTCTTAAGTTTTCAAGTCAACATACACATATTTTACATGTAAATGTTCCCCTGGTTCTTACGAGTTGTGATGTTACAAGTATTCATTTGCTTATGTGTCTATAGCTCCCACTATAGGTCATTGAGTGTAAATGTTGACTATCTGTTAATTTAGGTGTCTGCATTTTCATTGGTTGTTTAATGTCACATTGTTAGTCACATGTTCAGACTTGCTTCCTGAGAAGCAAGACAGGGAATTTCATGATTTCAGACATCATTTTAATCCTGTTCCATCTGCCTGTGTGATCTTTGGGAAAGCTTTGTTTGTGAGTAGATTAATGCATCTATGTTTTTAGAAATATTTCTGCTCATATTTCATTGTATTAGATAATATTTGTTTACATAATTTAATAGTCACTTCTGTATTATTTACAGGTTCACACCATCGTTACTACTAGAACTTGACTATACATGGAAGTGCTATATCTTCATTAAACGGACGTACAAGTGCACATTGAAAACGTACTTTATGCTCCTTCATCCTTGAAGCTACCTAGTACTACATAAATCAAGTTAATCAATGAGTGTTTAGCTATCTGGTGATGTGTGCTCTGCTATGCGCTCAAGTGCCAGAATAGTGAAAAAACAGCATCACAGCGGGTTCTACACAGCAGATACCCTCGTGAAGGAGAAAAGTATTCTTTGTTCACCGCTGGTTTCAGCCTGATCTCTCATACAATTACATGATGGATGCTACTCTACCAACGAAAGAACGGGAGACAGCTTCTTCAGCAGATGAGTTGTTTGCTACCAGGTCAGTAGCTAGTGTCTCCAGTTCTAGCACAAACAAGTCTTCTGCTAGTTTAGCTGCAGCTAAAGCACCAGCTAAAGTGTTAGCAGCACGTGCCGGCACAGCCTTTGTTCAGAAAGAAAATGAACTGTTATTAGAGAAAGCTCGGATGGATTCCACTCTTGCTACACTAAAGCTAAACAAAGAGATTGCAGCAGCAGAGGCGGAGGCTGAGGCTCTCGAGTCTTCAGCAGCAGAATTGGAGAAGGGCTCCATAGCCACAAATATCACAGCACTTCCTCCCCAATCTCAACAAGAACGAACTAGTGACTATGTTGAATGTCATTCCAAAGCAGCCCCAGAGCCTATGCTCACTAATTCAGCACATCATCAGCTTCATCAATCCAATCGTGCTGCCTTCAACAGTGCTGCTTCAGACGTCTCCAATGAAGGCCCTAACTGGACTAGACCAAACATCTCAACCAGCCAGCTAGGGAAACCACATCCTGATGTTAATTCTCACAGATACTACCACACAAGGCCACATCAGCCACTCCACTCCATTCTCCATGGACAAGCTCCTAACACTCTTTCTGCCGACCATTCAGGGTTTGGTGACATTGCCTGATTCCTCGCTCGACGTGAACTGCGGACTCCGGTCTCACCAAATTTGACGATCGACTTGAAGGCTACTGGGCATGGAAGTTAAGCTTCCTAAACTCCATTGAAGGGTCTGGGCTTACATGTAGCGAAGAGCTTGATCTGTTAACTAAGTGGTTAGGCCCACAGTCTTCAGCACACATCAAGAGGATTCGAGCCGTCCATGTCAACAATCCAGATTTAGGCTTGACAATGGCGTGGTCTCGTCTTCAGGAATGCTATGGGTCAGCAGAGATGATCGAGAAGGCTCTCTTAGACAGGGTAGAGAGATTTCCAAAGATAAGCAATAAAGAACCACAGAAACTTAGAGAGCTTGCTGACCTGTTACAGGAGCTAGTATCAGCACAGCATGAGGGCAACCTATCTGGTCTGACTTACCTTGACACGGCGAGAGGTCTGAACCCCATAGTGGAGAAGTTGCCATTTGGCCTCCAAGAAAGTTTTATTTCTCAAGGGAGTAATTACAAGCTACGGCACAAAGTGCATTTCCCACCATTCACATACTTTTCCGACTTTGTCAGCAGAGAGGCCTACATCCGCAATGATCCAAGTTTCTATATGTTCTGTTCAGCTGCTACAACTATAAAGCCTGACAACGCAGTGAAGAAGATGGGTAACTCCAGGAACGTCAACTCCTCACACAAGACAGACGTCTCTTCTTCGATTCTTACACTACAGAAACCCCTAGTGCTAAGCCTGATGTAAGTTGCCAGTGTCCCATCCACAAGAAGCCTCATCCTCTTAAACACTGTAGAGGCTTCAAAAACAAAACCATCGAAGAGCGTAAAGAGTTTCTTAAAGAAGCTGGCATATGTTTTAGATGTTGTTCTTCGAGCAAACATCTCGCCAAAGATTGTAAAGTCGCAGTTCAGTTTAAAAAGTGCAACAGTGACAGGCAAATAACAGTTCTTCACCCTGGAACTGCTCCGTAGAATAGCCGGATCCCTGAGTCAGAGAATGGCGGGGAGGAGAAGGGTGAGACATCTCCTACAGTAAATTCCAAGTGTATGGAGGTCTGTGGAGAAAACAACAGCCCACTCTCCTGCTCTAAAATATGCCTAATCACAGTGCATCACAATGGACAACCAGACAGGTCAGTAAGACTGTATGCCATTCTCGACGACCAGAGCAACCGGTCACTTGCCAGATCGGAGTTCTTCAACCCGTTGGTCTTAAAGGCACAGATGCCCTCTACACACTTCATACATGTGCTGGTTTCACTGAGATGTCTGGAAGGAGGGCCACAGGCTTCATTGCACAACCTTTAGATGGAAGTCTCAGCATTAATCTCCCGACTCTCATAGAGTGCAACCACATCCCTGAAGACAGGTCAGAGATACCTATGCCAGAAGTGGCAAAGCATCACTCTCACCTCAACTCCATTGCTAAGCACATTCCTCCACTCGACCCAGACGCTCAGATCCTACTTCTTCTTGGGCGTGATGTCCTACAGGTCCACAAAGTGAGAGACCAGCGCAACGGACCTAACAATGCACTTCATGCCCAACGCTTGGATCTTGGTTGGGTCATTATTGGTGAAGCCTGTCTAGGCACAGCTCACAAACCCAAAGACGCAAGTGTGTTCTGCACTCACATTCTGGAAAATGGCCGCCACTCTCATTTCATACCCTGCCCAAACCACCTTACTCTAAAAGAGAAGCTAACCGTTAACAGTCAAAGGTCTCGCAATCCCCATAAACCGCAAAGCTCCCACCTTGCTACTGAAGATGACTCCTTGGGAAGTAGAATCTTCCAACGTACAGAGGATGGCAACAAAGTTGCTCCATCTATTGAGGACAAGCAGTTTATCAACCTAATGGATAAAGAGATGTTCATCGATGAAGGAAACAGCTGGGTAGCCCCACTCCCATTCCGCACATCAAGATCACATCTCCCTAACAACAGAGAACAAGCTTTGATTCGCTTTAACTCTCTTTGTCATACTCTTGAAAGAAAGGCTGAGATGAAGCAACACTTTGTGACCTTCATGCAACGGATCTTCGACCAAGATCATGCAGAGCTGGCTCCACCATTGGCAGAGGGAGAAGAGTGCTGGTACCTCCCCATATTTGGAGTGTATCACCCTCACAAGCCAGGTCAGATACGGGTCGTGTTTGACTCCAGCGCAAAATACCAAGGCGTGTCCCTCAACGATGTATTGCTGACCGGACTAGACCTGAACAACAGTTTGCTGGGAGTTCTGATTCGTTTTCGACGGGAACAGACTGCTGTCACCGCAGACATTGAACAGATGTTCCATAGTTTCATCGTGAGGGAAGATCACAGGAACTTTCTCAGATTCCTATGGTTCAAGAACAATGACCCCATGGATGAGGTTGTTGAATACCGAATGCGGGTCCATGTATTTGGCAACAGCCCCTCTCCAGCAGTAGCAACCTATGGCCTCAGACGAGCTGCTTTATATGGCAAAGATGAGTTTGGCCATGCAGCAAAGGAGTTCATACATAGAGAGTTCTATGTGGATGATGGCCTCAAATCCCTGCCCTCCATAACTGAAGTTGTCGGGCTACTCAAAGCCGCACGTAGTATGTTGGCGATGTCCAAATTGCACCTCCACAAGATTGCTTCCAACTGTCCAGCAGTCATGCAAGCAATTCCATCTTCTGAGTATGCCAAGGACTTAAAGGACCTCGACCTGGACATCGACTCTCCTCCAGTGCAGCGCAGTCTAGGATTGAACTGGGACCTAAGCAATGATACGTTCACCTTCCGGGTCGCCAGTACCACGAAGCCATTCACACGCAGAGGTGTGCTTGCCACTGTGAACAGTTTGTTCGATCCACTTGGTCTAGTGGCACCTATCACCATACAAGGAAAGTTCCTGTTGAGAGAACTCACCCATGATACTGTTGACTGGGACGAACCCCTCCCAGCTGAAAAGGAAGCAGAGTGGATCACATGGAGAGATTCACTACAAGCCCATGAGTGCTTTGAGACTCCTTGTTGCTACACAAGCCCATCTGTCTCTAACGCCCAGCGTGTGGAGCTGCATGTGTTTTCAGATGCTTCAGTGAAAGCCATTGCTGCAGTGGCCTACCTGAAGGTGTTAGACAATGGCATGGATCACGTAGGATTCATCATGGGAAAGGCCAAGTTGGCTCCTATGTCAGTCCATACAGTCCCACGGCTCGAGCTAGGAGCTGCAGTCCTAGCGGTCGAGATTGCAGAACTAGTGTCCAGAGAATTGGATGTCAACCTCGATGACATGAGGTTTTACACTGACAGTAAGGTCGTGCTGGGTTACATTAACAATACTACCTGTAGGTTCTATGTCTGTCAGTAACAGAGTGGAGCGCATCAGGAAGTTCTCGAGCCCTGAACAGTGGCACTATGTACCCACCAGCCAGAACCCAGCAGATGTCGCAACCAGGTCAGTACCTGCAGCACTGCTCTCGAACACCAGCTGGCTCACTGGACCCAAGTTCCTGTTGTTGCTACCCTCAGAACGAGACACTCCTGAGGAAACGTCCTACAACCTTGTAGATCCAGAGTCTGATGTAAAAGTTCGATCTCACTTCACAACATGTACCGACACAAACCTGGGCTCTCAGCGATTTGAAAGGTTCTCTCGTCAGGGCCATAGCAACTCTGATCCACATCGCTGAGACCATCAGAACCAAGGCTACAAAGCAGAACCCAGAATGTAAGGCTGGCATCAATGTTTTATTGCCCACACACCTGACAATCTGTCGAAAGCGAAACAAGTCATAATTGAATGCGCCCAAAGCAAAGCATATCAGACTCAGACGTCCTCTCTGAAGCAAGCAATGGACATCCCAAAAAGCAGTCAATTGAGGAAGTTCGACCCTTTTCTCGATGACACCGGACTCCTAAGAACTGGGGGCCGGCTTCATCACTCAACTCTCACTGCAAAGGAAAAACACCCTCTCATCGTGTCTGGTCGCAGCCACGTCGGCACTCTACTCATCAACTACTACCATGAGAGAGTAAAGCACCAAGGCCGAGTCTTCACAGAAGGAGCTATGCGCTCAGATGGACTTTGGATTGATGGAGCCAAGAGATGCATCGCAAAACATCTGCACAAGTGTGTGAAATGTAACAAGCTCCGAGGTAAGACAGACGAACAAAAGATGGCTGACCTCCCTTTAGATCGGCTAAGCTCGGAGCCACCTTTTACAAATGTAGGTATTGATGTATTTGGCCCATGGAGTATCTCTACTCGTTGCACCCACGGAGGTGCAGCTAACAGTAAGAGGTGGGCAGTAATCTTCACCTGCCTCAGCGTGCGTGCTGTTCACATAGAGCTCATTGAGGCCATGGACACATCGAGCTTCATGAACGCTCTTCATCGATTCCTTGCCATCCGAGGTCCTGTGAAGCTGATCCGCTCTGATTGTGGCACTAATTTCAAGGGAGCCTGCAAAGAGCTGAAAGTACTCCTACAAGATGATAAGCACAATGTCTCCAGATTCCCCAGCGAAGAGGGTTGTGCATGGATCTTCAACCCACCACATTCCTCTCACATGGATGGTGTGTGGGAAAGGATGATCGGGGTCTCCAGGAGGATCCTGGATTCCATTCTCTCTCAAATTCAGCCTTCTCATCTTACTCATGAGGTTCTGTCTACTCTCATGGCAGAAGTGTCTGCCATAATCAACGCCAGACCTCTGACAACAGTTTCTACAGGTGTGAATGCCCCATCCCTTCTTACTCCTACCATGATCCTTACTCAGAAAGTCTGCAGTCCTCATCCCCCTCCAGGGTGCTTCGCTGATGCACATCTACACCGCCAACAATGGAGAAGAGTCCAACACTTGGCCAACACCTTTTGGGAGAAGTGGAGGCGCAGGTATCTCTCTACACTCCAGAGTCGTTCAAAGTGGCAGAAGAGTCATCCCAACATCAAGGAACTGATACTCAGTTTAAAAGAAACCAGTGGCCCATGGCTTTGGTCACAAAAGCCTTGCCTGCAAGTGATGTAAGGTGAGAAAATTGGAGCTCAAGGTCGCCAGAGAAGGAACTTCCAGGACCTTTCTCCGCCCCATCACTGAAGTGGTGGTGCTCATGTCCTCTTAGAGTTACTTGGACTTTTGTTTGACCTTCAAGTGTTTGGTCTTTAAAAGTGGTATTGTGTTCAATACCAGGCGGGGAGTGTGATGTTACAAGTATTAATTTGCTTATGTGTTTATAGCTCCCACTATAGGCCATTGAGTGTAAATGTTGACTATCTCTGTTAATTTAGGTGTCTGCATTTTCATTGATTGTTTAATGTCACATTGTTAGTCACATGTTCAGACTTGCTTCATGAGAAGCAAGATAGGGAATTTCATGATTTGAGACATCATTTTAAATGCTATTCCATCTGCCTGTGTGATCCTTGGGAAAGCTTTGTTTGTGAGTAGATTAATGCATCTATGTTTTTAGAAATTATTTCTGCTCATAATTCATTGTATTAGATAGTATTTGTTCACATAATTTAATAGTCACTTCTGTATTATTTACAGTTTCACACCGTTACTACTAGAACTTGACTATACATGGAAGTGCTATATCTTCATTAAACGGACGTACCAGTGCACGTTGAAAACGTACTTTATGCTCCTTCATCCTTGAAGCTACCTAGTACCACATAAATCAAGTTAATCAATGAGTGTTTAGCTATCTGGTGATGTGTGCTCTGCTACGCGCTCAGGTGCCAGAATAGAGTCCTATGATGTTATTATCTAAGCTGTGGGATTTATAGTTTTTACTTTATGGACGCTTGTTTGAAGACCGCGCTCTCCATTGACATCCACTGTAAACGATCAAATCTCCACTAGCTAAACGTTGCTCATTTCAAATTCCTTGCTGTTTTCTAACCTGTGATCGCGCTTCCAGTTTTTACGTTTCATAGACATGTTATACATGGCCATGTTCACCTGGTTCTTACGGTTCATACGGTGTCAATATCTAAGCAGTGGGATGCATAGTTTTGGTTTGATGTCCGTTTGTTTGAAGACCACGCTCTCCATTGACATCCACTGTAAACCAGTGGCGGAACCAGACAATTTTATATGGGGTGGCCAGGGTGGGATCAGTGGTAATTTTGAGGTTTTCTAACTTGTGCTTCCAGTTTTAACGTTTCATAGACATATTATGCAGGGAAATGTTCGCCTGGTTCTTGTGAATCATACGGTGTCATTATCTAAGCTGTGGGATTTATACTTTTCCTCGAAGAACCGTTTTGAATGACACCACGTCTTATGATACTTGAGGGACATTGCACAGGTTGCTGTGGTTACGTGGATAAACATTAGCGCGCTAGGGTTACAAACGTAACCACAGTATTGTAAGCACACATCACAATTTCAACAGATATTGTAGCCCTATCTGGTTAGTGTGCTTGCTTTAGGCAAGCCACACTACTATAATCTCACATATATATTATTATTATTATTAGAGCAAAATTTGCCACCCCTACTTCTCCCACATGTTTTGGACTACAAAGACATGAAAGGTATCAAAATGTGCGTATTGATCCCAATTAAGTTGCTATTACTTTTGGGAAGGTTCTGTAGCACAGTTTTTGAAATATTCAACTTTTAGTGCCAAAATATTTCCCATAGGAATGAATGGGTGGAATGTTCAGAACTAGATTGTGGCAGTTGGTGATTTGAAAATATTGACCTACTTTTCTAAACTGCCACCACTCTTACGTTTTTAAGTCAACATACACATATTTTACATGTAAATGTTCCCCTGGTTCTTACGAGTCCTATGATGTTATTATCTAAGCTGTGGGATTTATAGTTTTTACTTTATGGACGCTTGTTTGAAAACCGCGCTCTCCATTGACATCCACTGTAAACGGTCAAATCACTCTAGCTAAACGTTGCTCATTTCAAATTCCTTGCCGTTTTGTAACCTGTGATCACTCTTCCAGTTTTTACGTTTCATAGATAGATTATACATGGCCATGTTCGCCTGGTTCTTACGGTTCATACGGTGTCATTATGTAAGCTGTGAGATGTATAGTTTTCATTTGAGAAACGACTGAAGGCGACCACACCTTACGCTACTCAACAGACATTGACCAGGTTGCCGTTGTAACGAAGTAAACATTAGCGTGCTATGCTTAACGTTGGTGATTTCGAATAAATTGCTGTTTTCTAACCCATGATAGCGCCTTCAATTTAAACGTTTAATATACATATTATACATGTTAATTTTTCAATGGTTGTTGTGAATTATACGGTGTCATTATCTAAGCTGTGGAATGTATAGTTTTGGTTTGATGTCCGTTTGTTTGAAGATCACACTCTCCATTGACATCCACTGTAAATGGTCAAATCTCCAGTCTAGCTTAACGTTGCTGATTTCGAATAAATTGCTGTTCTCTAACCTATGATAGCGCCTCCAATTTAAACGTTGCATAGACATATTATACAGGAAAATGTTCGCCTGGTTCTTGTTAATCTTAGTGTCGTTATCTAAGCTGTGGGATGTATAGTTTTGGCTTGATGTCCGTTTGTTTGAAGACCATGCTCTTCATTGACATCCACTGTAAACGCTCAAATCTCCACTCTAGCTTGTGTCAAATTCACTGCTGTTTTCTAACCTGTGATTACCATTCCAGTTTTAACGTTTCATAGACATATTATGCAGGGAAATGTTCGCCTGGTTCTTGTGAATCACTCGGTGTCATTATCTAAGCTGTGGGATTTATACTTTTCCTCGTTGAACCGTTCGAATGACACCACGTCTTATGCTACTTCACGGACATTGCACAGGTTGCTGTGGTTACGTGGATAAACATAAGGAGTGGCTTGCTGCAAGCACACATCACAATTTTACAACCTTCCAAAAAGTAATAGCAACTTAATTGGGATCAATGCGCTCATTTTGATACCTTTCATGTCTTTGTAGTGCAAAAACATGAGGGAAGAGTAGGGGTGGAAAATTTAGCTATTATAATAATAAGTTAAAATGTTACTGCAAGCAGTGATAGCGGTGGCCAGCTCCGGAAAATTTTTACAGGAAAAAAAGAACATCAAGAAAAAAAATTAAACCAAAATTGCAGAAAACGAAAGAAAGAAAGAAAGAAAGAAAGAAAGAGAAAAGGACAAATCCGGTAGGATTGGTCATAGAACTCTCAGCAAATGTAGGAGGTTACACACCCACCAACCTACATAACCTTCAGTATCCTAGATAGAAAAAGTAGACTGTTGTCTTAAGAGGTTTTTTGTCATTTAGCTCTAAGGCCTCAAATAGTTCACATAAACTGACTTGAACGAGTAGACCCAATAATAAGATTGAACAGCATCAGTGACTTGGGTAAGTTCAACAGAGATCCACCTTTGTTCACCTATTTATTTACTGTCATACCAGCAAACAGGACGCATACGGAAGAGACGAAACATGCTCTGACCTCATTCACAGACACAATATACACAGTCACGGTGTCACATCTAACAAAAGTACAAACCGATATCTGCGTTTACAGCACTTCATAACTCTTTACATAAACATGATAAAAACAGCAACAAAGCATAAACATGAAACAACGACAAGGAATGATGAAGAGTGCTGTCCACAACAATAAAAATAGTTACTCGCCAGGCATGCTGGGAGTTACACCCGACGCTACATTACGTCATGTTTCTTCAAGTACAAAGATGTCTGCCTTGGGTGGTTGTGACCCTCAGCTCCAAAATAAATTTTGTAATCCAGCTAAGAACAAATCCAAGAACGTATAAACCTCTCTTTGTCTGCTATGACAAATGTCTGCTTTGCAATGTTGATTTGACACCTCGTCCCATAATCGTTATAAAAGGCTACAGATTTACACAGTAACATCGTTGCTGCTCGAATCTCATACAACAAAAGTTGCATTGTAGCAGCTTGCCACATTGCTATGCGTCTTTTGGTGACAGCAATGATAGAGTGTGACAATGTTTGAACGAGGTTACTCAACAAGATGCTCTCAGTCACGGTTGCAAGAATATTCCCCCCCCCCACTGCCACATGAGGGCGGATCCGACACTGTGTCCACTGCTATGTGGGGAAAAAGAAACTACTAGTGGCGTTAAAACAAATTGCGTTAACGCGCTAATACTGGCTACTACTGCTTAATAACTTAGAGAAATGCATTTTGGTGCAGTGTGAGCTCAATTAGGACTGTATTGCCATGCTTGGTTTTGTGTGTAAAGCAGACCATCTGAGGATGATATACAGCGATTTTGAGTTAATTTGGTTTTATGGTTTCAGAGAAGTTAGTTGACATCCAACCAATAAACGACTAAACTTGGCTATTTATAAAAAAGGCAGTTTTCAAGGTAAATTTTTTAAAACTTTAAATTGTGATGTGAATAATAATACAAATATTGTATAGAAGTATGATATAAATTGGTCCAATATTGAAGCAGTTAAAAATCTAAATGTACAGTACTGTTTACAGTAATAAATTTTTATGCACTGTGAGCTCAGTTTCTAATGTATCAACAAGCTTGGTTTTGTTTTGAAAGTAGACCATCTGAGGATGATATACAGCGATTTTGGTGTATGGTCTTGGAGGAGTTGTTTCAAATAGTTCAAGTGTCAGTGTCAAATCCAACCAATAAACTACTAAACTCAGATATTTATAAAACATTTAGTTTTCTAGATAGAGTTTTTGAAATTTTAAATGCTTCATGATATCGGTCTTTGGATTTTTATATATTTTTTTAACGTAGATTGTTTGATGAACCAGTGAGATATGACAAAGTGAATGCACAGTAGTGTTTACAGTAATACATTTTGATGTGCTGTGGACTCAGTTTTTGAGAAATCAACAAGATATTCAATTCAGTTAATGTTGAGAGTCGGAAGATGATTTCCTGAAACTTTGATGTGATTTGTATTTATGGTTTTGGACTTATACACTTTGAGTAGACCACCAGTTTTTGGAAAAAAAAAACAGAGTGATGGACTTCATAATTTGTAATAGGCGCCAGCATTTGAAAGTTTTATCTCACTAATAGGAGCGATCAGCCTGACGTCACAACAACAAAAAACTAATTTCCAGGTGGCAGAAGTATCGCGTCCAACTTAGGGAGACGGCTATAAACAAGTTATTCTTTATGACAGCGATGAACATACAAATAAAATACTTCGTTTTTAAATGGTTTTAAATGTTGTTTCTTGTCCAAACACTATGCTGTTATATTTTTAAGCAATTGGTTTTTACGTGCTTTTTTTACGCTTAGGTAAAGTAGGCTAGTCTATTACGATAAGTTAATGGTTAACTTGCTAGCCAGCTTCTCAACTAGTAGGCTAACTACTAAATATGAGCTAGTTTGTTACAGATATAGGTAAAGATAGGTAAATAAAAAGTACATAGAAACGGCATTTGTTTTCTGAGAGTGATTGACTATTATTATTAAGTATCTATTCTTTATTTTTACCCCAACTGGCCCAAGTATGACCTCGCAACCGTGACTGCGTTGGATGCGGCGGCACCGGCGGCAAGGGGTTTAGACAATGTCTATGAATTACTACCAACTGTCGTTAGTTAGTTGTGAAGTGTTTCCTTAATCTAATAAATCTATGTTTATTGGGGATACAGTTTAGATTACGTTTGTTTATTTATAAAAATAAAATGTGTCACTTCATAAATGTATTCTACTGAATGACAGAGAAACATAGAAAGAAGTAGCCTAAGACAAGTTAAGAATAAAAGACTTAGAAGGAGAAAAAACACGGGCTAGTTCTCATAACATAAGGTGTAAGACAGGGAAGCAACGTTTAACTTCCATGAAACGTTAATGTTGGCCACTTTGTAATGCTTAAGATGTTACCAGCACGTTAAAACGTAGGCTAATGCGTTTCTTTCAACATAGTTTCTAAGTTTCTTTCAACATAGTTGTCTTTGGGCTTTTTTTCTTCATTTCAGAAGGGGAATCTGTACAAATCTAGCACTCTGCAACTCGCCAAAATTGTGTTTAATTCCTAAACTCAACAGATTAAAGCATATTTTCTCACTCAAAACTGTTACTTTCGCCACCCGGAAGTGTTGCTAGGGCCTTTGTTTACAAACATACTGATCTCTCGTATTGGGATAGAGACGCACATTTTGATACCTTTCATGTCTATGTAGTGCCAAAAATATGGGAGGGGTAGGGGTGGCAAATTTAGCTATAATAATAATAATATTTATGTGAGATTGTAGTAGTGTGGCTAGCCTAAAGCAAGCACACTAATAATATATATGTGAGATTATAGTTGTGTTGCTTGCCTAAAGCAAGCACACAATAACAATAATAATAATAATATATATGTGAGGGCAGCACGGTGGCTCGGTGGTTAGCACTGTTGCCTCACAGCAAGAAGGTCCTGGGTTCAATCCCCACCTGACCCTTCTGTGAGGAGTTTGCGTGGGTTTCCTCCGGGTACTCCGGTTTCCTCTCACAGTCCAAAAACATGCAGGTTAATTGGTGACTCTAAATTGCCCGTAGGTGTGAATGTGCGTGTGAGTTGTTGTCTGTCCCTATATGTCGATGTGACGTGATGTCCAGGGTGTACCCCGCCTCTCGCCCTGTGTCCGCTGGGATAGGCTCCAGCCCCCCCCCCCCCCCCCCCCCGTGACCCTGTACAGGATAAGCGGTAAAGTGGATGGATGGATATATGTGAGAGTATAGTACTGTGGCTTGCCTAAAGCAAGCACACCAATAATAATATACATGTGAGATTTTGGTTCTCTCCG
>JAPMUY010005828.1:0-41915 GCA_026901105.3 Galaxias olidus
ACTGGCCTTGACAGAGGTCATGATGAAAGAAAATGGGGGTGGTGCTGGTCAAAGAGGGTTCAATTACAGTAGTGAAGCAATGGTCAAATAAAAATAAGAAATCATTCCCTTCATTTCATGACCCAAAATTATTTGTAGTTTCAATTGTTAACAACACAAAATTGGCAACAAGTCCTTTAACTACTTCAATCACCATATGAACATAGTTGAGCTATTAGGTAGCTATAATGTATGAAAACTACTAGTGTAATTAATTGTAGTTCACTACTGTAGGAGAATCAACTTCACACGTCTAACCCCCCCTGCCCTCCTGGACAAAGGACCCCTGAAATGCCAAGATGGCAAGGGTAAAAAAAACCTTCGCCCTATCCAGAGACAGAAAACTAGAAGGGAATTCAAATTGTCTTTATCCCTAAAACTAAGGAGTAAGGAATTTTTGCTAAAAGGAAAAACTGAACAATAATTGAACAAGGACATTGACAATAAGGAAAGTTGAAATATAATATTATGTTTGTAATCACGAGTTTATTGAATGCATAATAATGTTTTTGTTTTAGAAGATAACTCGTTTTTCAGCTAGTATACATACTGTTTGGTACTAAAACATTCGTAACAAGGAAACATACACTTTGCATAAATTTATAGAACAAGTTTGATATTAGAAATACATGGATTTGTCAAAGCTCTATAGATGCCATGTATCCAATACTTTAGTATTGAAACTGAAAAGTTGAACTGTTATATTGTCTGATAAATTAATTATACAAAGGTTACACCTGGTTTCCCATTGAGCCATGATATAAGCTAAATTCGTTGGGTGGTGCTCCCATTCATTATTTAATTTTAAATACCTTTACAGATATCAAGAATTAGTTCGCCTAACATTTACTTCCCATCACTGGTTGAGTAATTCTATCAACAAAGTCCTCTGTGACCTGGAATGACGGGGGCAAATACACCCCCACACATCCATAAGCCCCCATCAACTAGAATTATCCCCCTACAAAATAATTTCCTGAAGTATCCAAGTGACAAAAACACTGGCGGTCATACAGAATTCAAAGAATCATAGTTACATACGTAACTCTTCCTCTATCTCATTCTTACTGACCACCAGAGGCAGTGCTTTACAATACTGAATGACTTAATAACAAGGTCATAAGGAACCAGACACTCACCATTATATCACTGGTAAGACAGCTGTCACTGCACACTGGGAGGCAGGAACATTGACCCAGTAGAATCTGGTGAAATGCATCGGGATGTCCAAGAGGCCGTTGCACACATTACACCCAGTGATATGGCTGTCAAAGTCGCCCACGATGTGGCAACACTCCTGGTAGTGACATCTTACATCAGCTGTCAAGGGACAAGGCTTGGGTTTGTATGCGTAATCACATAATCTGGAGTGAGAGCCTCTGTTTAGATAAGGCACAGCATAATGTAGATCCACCATAACAAACGAAAAGCTGAGGCTTATACTACGAAGCAGGATTCTGGGATAGAGAGGTAACTACAGGTTTAAACCTGGGTTTTCAGATCACTTTTACTGGGGTAGATGGTTATTGCGCTCCCGTGAGTGACGATCATGTAGTGTGAACTGCTCATGATGCGATCTGATGCCTCGCAACGCCCAACTGGATATCTAGCAGGTATTCTCACTGTATATAGTGAACATGTTCAATACTCCAAAGAAAAACAATTAATTGAATTTTGTCCAATGCACGTTGACAGTTATCAGCAATGGATTCTTTTGAAAATCTTTCCGAATCCAAACTTTTAAACTTGTAACTTTTTTTTCTTGTAACCACATGTATGAAATTGTACAGTAGCAAATGCAATAGTTCAAGGTGACTTCTCATACCTGGATAAACACATCTAGCAAAGCCTGTTAGAATAAGCTGTAGCAAAAACGATTAAACTCCCAGTTCGTGTATGCCTTGCAATTCAAAGTCATTTCACTTTTACTGAAAGGACTCGGAGGGCGGAAATGAAAACATTAGGTGGTCCAAAATTCCCTCTTCCATGTGGCAGCTATTTACCTTCCATACACAGTCAGTCTGCTTGGCAGTCCAGGCATATTTTCATCTGTCCTGTGCCCTGCCAAAACTGTGAAGGATAATTTCCCTTAATTACACACAAAGGAAGCTCAGAAATCTGACCGTTCAGTTCTCCTGTCAGTCTAATGACACCCTGTGGTGTGGCTGCTTCATCCCTGCCCAGACGAGGTGTTAAACAGACTCTCAGAGGTACCTTAGCCGGCACAAAGTGCCATCTCTGATGGTGACATTGAGGAAGAACCTGTATTTGTTTTACTTTTTGTATGCCCCATGTTATCAATAGCATTTCAATATACACAGGATAGGATGTTATACTATCCATTATGTCATATTCCAAGAGGAGCACTATAACTTCAAAAGACAATATTTTAGAAAGGACTTGGGTTGAGAGCAGATATGTCATTGGGGTTTTCAAGTGGGCACCCTCCATCCCAGATGTTTCGTTAATTTGAGCCCACGACATCTCCAGAAGGCTTTACGGTGAGCAATGACGTCTCAGAGCCACCCCCCTCTATTTCCGCTCTCGGCACAGCCAGATATAAAAAAATAAAAAAATTTAAAAAGAATATTTTGAGTGTCGTGCACTCAATCTTTCTTAAATGTTCAATGAACTTGACAAGTTTAGGTTGAACTGACACTAAACCTGATTAAAGGTCCTGTGAACACAAAATATTTATGTAATGTTAACTATTTTAAAATTTTAAGTAAATGCTACTAATCCCTTTCAAGTGGCAGGAGCTTATATTTTTTCATTACCTGTGACCTATAAAATCATTTGATTTCAGCTCACAATCTTAATATAGACTTTTCAAAAATGTTGTTGAAGTATTTAAAGAAAGATTGCTTTAAGTTTAGTTAACAAAATATATAATGTTGCAAGTACTATAAAGATATCTCTACTTACCTAAACACATTTCTTTAATAAACTCAAACCTCTGGTCCATTGGAGATCCTGCACTCAAAAACGTTTACCTTGACAGGTTAACTTAAAAAGCATTTGTTCAGTCAAGGCAATGTTGTTAAGTTGGTTGACCCTTGATCGACACTATGAGCTATTGCGGCAAGGCATTGTGGGATAATAGTTATAATCTACCTATGTAATCCAACTGTGGCATATTAGACAAATTATTACAAGTATTATTCATGTGTGAGATTTGGGTTCATTGATAGAATTCTTTGGAAACGTTTACTAATGTTTGTTTAAGCACGATGGACTATGCACCATGTTTGGCTGTAACACAGTCACAAATTCCACACTATTCTATGTTAGCGACCAAGAGCAGGTTATGATAGTTACATTTTCAATTTCAATTAAATTTCAATGCTTTATTGGCATGACTGTACAATAGGAGACAATATTGCCAAAGCAGTTTACAAAATAATACAAATACAATTTTTGATTGCTTTCAAGAGATTATGAGAACCAGATAATTTTTAAATAATGAAACAATTACAAATGTAGGCCTATATGTATAAACATGTTTTTATTCAGGTACTGTACAAACTAAATGCAGTGTGTTGTGGTTACTAGAATCTGTTGCATTGAACTTCTCAACATGATGGTTCTGTGTAAGCCCATTACATAATTTAGGTTCAATTCAAGGACAATGTCACCCTGAATTAGTATTGTTAAATTGGCTTGATGAGTTAGATCAACATAATTTAATTGCATGGAACACGTAGCTAATTAAATTATGCTGGTTTAACTAATATATTTTTTTTTTAGGGTGGGACACGTGGTTTATTTACGGACAACTGAAATGTTTCAAGTAACTAAACTCAGATAATAAGTACATTTGGTTTCCTCAAAACTTTTGAGTAATGACGGGTCAATGGGTTTACAGTGTATGCCTGCTTTGTGGTCAGTGCTGATGTTAAGGGGTGCAAGGATGTGTCTTTATTAATAATTAATATAAAACATCAAGTGCCTACTTTTAAATTGCGTTAAGTAACTTTTAACTAACCATGGCTACAAACAGGCTAAACAGCCTGCCTGATGTATTGAGTTGTCAGGTTCAAGTCTCATTTTAGCTAGCTAGCTAACGTCAATTCAAACCAAAACAAGGAGACTTGGAAATTGGAGACTGATTCAAAACGATTTCGCCCAAAATATAAGATACTACGTATATATACAAACGTGCAAACAAAACATAAAATCTACGAAAAAAACGAAAAACTATGAGTTACACTGTGCTCTGTCAGCCTGCTAGGTGCCATAGCAACCAAATGCTTGTAAAAGGTTGTTGAAAGGTTGTAAAATATATGTTGTAATATCACAGCAGGGGATATAACAGTAGGCTAAATCAAAGAAAATAAAGTTGCCAACTACCAGCTGCAAATTCTCAGAAGGGGCATTTACAGTAATTTACCAGGAATAACGTTGTTAAATACTGGCTGTAAATCAATAGCAGAGCCTATTACAGTAATTTTACTTTCAATAAAAGTCGTTACCTACTACCTGTAGGCCTACATTTACTGCAGAGGCAGGTAGAGTAATTTACTTGCAATAAAGTTGCCGACTACTAGCTGTAAAATTACTGGAAATATGGTTTCCATGCCTTATTTGTACATTTTATAGTAATTTAATACTTTACGATACGTCTATATAGTGTAGTGCGGGGTTCATTATTTTCATTACTATCTGGTCATCTGGAATAGGTCTGCGAATCGTCCCCAGAGTAAAAACAAAAAAAGGTGAATCAGTGTTTATGCAACAAATAGCTGGAACCAACTTCCAGAAGATCTGAGACTGGCTCCTAGCCTGACTACTTTTAAATCCAGACTAAACACGTATATATGTTCTCCATTGTGTTTGGCGCAATTGTTCCTTCTTAGCAATTTGGTTCTCTATATTCCATTTTTTTTCTATTTCTTTGTTGTTTTCTGTCTGTCTTGTGTAAAGCACAGTGAATTGCCTTTGTGTATGACGTGCTAAAAAAATGCATTTGATTTGGTTTGATTTGATTCATATTGCACTCCTTTTCCTATAATCAGTGTGCAAAATTACGAGTTGCAAAAGTTCGTTCGCCTGGAACTGTGCAGCCCATTTTTTCTAGCTCGGTGAATGTGGCAAAAGCGAACAGCGGCAAATATCCTATGTGATTGGTCCAAATATATGCTGGGCGGTAGCCTGCGCTGACGTAAGCTTTGTATGGCTTTTCCGTATGTTTGGTTTCCGGGTACAGCATTTACTGTTAGTTTTGGTCACAGAGGCACTTATTTAGAAAATTTTGGAATTTTATTTTTAACTATGAATACTTTTGAGAGCAGCTTAACTGAAGAAGTTCAAAAACACTTTTAAAACTCGTAACCACTTGGAATGTTTTGTTGCTATCCGTAACGTTTGGTTCCACCTGCTGTATTGGGGTGTAAGCTACCGCAAACTCAGATCAGTAGCGAACAAGTAGGCTATACCATCGCAGCCTCGGCGAACAAGCGAAAGAGAACTAAGCGAACAAGAAACTTGTCCTTGGCAAAAGCTAACTATTTTACTTTCGTTTGAAGCATACTGGAGCCTTAATGGTGCAGTATGTAGTTCTAAAGAATTGGGGAAAAAATTGCAAGAATTTGAATCACAACACTCAAACAGACCAACCTCCTGAGTCTTTGGTCCCTCCTATCCCTCTCAATGGCCCATCCCACACATGCCCGTGCGCGCTGACTTGACTTCATGAACCTGAGCAAGGCAGTGTTTCATGAATCATGCGTATGTTGTGCATATTTTTGGTTCTCACCAACAACGCTTAAAGCCATGTCTGATGAGGTGAGAAACAAAAGAATTCCGAACGTCTGATCGTAAACTCTCTAAAACTGAGTGGTCCACACAAAAGCAACGAGCACAGACACACATGACCGTTTCCATAGTAACGACATACCTTCACTAAGCTAACGTTAACAAAAACAATTTCATAATTGTATTCCCCTATTAGTATGAGCTAGTGCATGACTATTGTTTTTATTTAGCTGCGATTTGCACCATAGCTACTAAATATTGCCGAGTATATCCAACATATACATGTAAACGAATAATGCCTTTATGACATAAATCTGGCGCTATACTTCCTAACGTTATAAAACTGCAGTTGGCGATGTGACAAGCCAAGTTTTTGCGACGATATGCAACGACTTCAGCCACCTTGCAAGTACTAGTTCAAACTGCTGCTACTTTGTCTGCAACGCGAATTGTAACAAGCAACGCTGTATGTATTTTACCGACCAGCACGCTCATACTGTAAATAGTGCACCTTCTCTCTGAGCATTTGGTTTAATGATATCCTCCAGGAGGTATGTAATAAACGTAAAAAAACAGATTTCTTTTTATTTATAGCTAGAAATTCAAATTTACATACTGCACCTTTAAGTGTGGCTAAACTGAATGATTAATTTAGCACTGCTCTGAGATCAGTGTTACTGCTTCCATAGCGAGAGTATGCACTATGATACGTAACGTTAAGTTTTCCTAATGCTATCGAATCAATCATATAATTTATATTTACCCTTACCCTGGCAGACACTGCAGGATTTTAGTTAGATTTGGAGCTCTCACAAGGTTACATTAGTTTGTTCAAATAATAAGCAACTGGAATGACCTGGCATTTGCTAAAAATAGACAGGACAAACGTGTTTTCAGTTTTGTTTTTAAAATCAAGTGATTAAACAGTGAATGCTCCAAATTTGTGTTACTTACTAAACGTTTATTAATAAAAACAAATTTATAAATTTTCAGTTGATCTAAAAGTGACAGTTTTAGTGTCGAAAAAAGGTTTTTAATTTTACCGAGTTGATACTTTGGTGTAGCCAAGCGGTGTCTTCTAAGAGCTCAAACCTCCTATGGCCAACTTTGACATTAGTTTACTTCTTTGTCTGGGAAAAATAATGTATATGTTGCCACAGATACTTTGAAAAACTAACTGCCTTTACAGTTACATGGTCGTTTACCTAAATTAAGGCTAAAATATTAAATACGTGTATGCTGAAAACCGCGAACGTGTCAAACAACTTAGCTTTTTTATGACGCGGCCCTAGTCAACAACAATTCTAGGCTTCGAACGACAGTTTGCCAAGGTACTGCTTGCAATTGCGTTTGTACACTCATAATCAGTGCCAGATAATCACCGGGTCGAAAACACATTTCAAAACATCTCAGTAAAATGTAGGTCCCATTGCAAGATCATTGCTCAGTATTATTTGTACATATCTGCTTATTTAGCCTATAAAGTGGTAATAAACAGGCATATTCTCTCGTTGAAATACTATCGTTTTCCCTGCCTCCCCCCAGTTCTCGCCCAATCGATCTTGCAAAAGTCAAAGCTCTCTGCCCAACAAACTCCTACATTATAGCCTATATTTCATTTATCATTACGATGATGATCTTGTATTGTATTGATCTTGTATTTTTAGCTGTCTACGAGTAGCCGATCTGCTAATTTCTGCAGTCTGCTCTGCAAACCTTAAGGCAATAAACCATCTGACTAATAAATAGGTTTTCTTGTTTTCTTAATGCACTGATTTTTCAGGCACGCATCCGTGGTCACAACTGATCATGCCACTCAACGCGATCTTTAAGGAAACCAACGCTTCGGTGGACATAGAGGAAAACAAAAGATGAAAGGAAAGGTCCCGATTTTCTCACGGCAATTGATATGCTACCTCAAACTCTTATCACGCATAGTTCTTCATAAGCAGAAGTATTTTAAATATGAACAGTTTTTCATATCCGCTGATCATTAATATATTCTTAACTGCCTTGATAGGCCTACTTAAAATTACCCCGCTCAAGAATGCAACAACTAGGTCGCCTTTTATCTTGGTACAGATAACGTTACCGATGAGCATCACTTACATTCACAATCAATCAGCATAGCTAAAGTTAAAATTCAATGTGTTATAGGCCTATGTAATAGTAGCCAAACTGACTGACATTACCATAAGCTTACATAAAACAATGAAAATAGGTCTCGCTTTATGGATTTCAATCCACGCGACTGATTTCTAAATCAAAACAAACTATCTAGCAAGCTATAGTGGAAAATGACGTGTTTTACCGCTGTCCTGGAGAAGTGAAGGCACGGAAAACTTTGAGTGAGCAGTTATAATTTTCTCTGCCTTGGATCGATTTTTATAATGGCGTTTGTTTTTTTTCTGAGAATCTTTCAAAGGCTTTGGACTAGTCAGAGTTGAAAGGCCCCGACCGACGGATTTAATTTAAGTTAGTAGCGACTCAAATACTAGTATAGTGGAGAATGGCGTTTGTTTGAGCTGTCCTGAAGAAGTGAAGGCACGGAAAACTTTGAGAGAGCAGTTCTTCCTCTGCCTAGGATCGATTTTTTTTTTCTGAGAATCTTTCAAAGGCCTTGGACTACTCAGAGATGAAAGGCCTCGACCGACGGATTAAATTTAAGTTAGTAGCAACACAAGTAAAGTATATAGCACGTATTTTAAATAACTAATTGTTGACTGATTGCTTATTCCACTTAAGGTCATGTAGGTACAGGGGTTTACTTCAAAATGAATCAAAGTTTGACCGTGAAAAAGTATGGGAACAGGTAGGCAAGAAGACTTCAAGACTTGGTGCGCGGCAAAATCGGTGCCCGTTTTCTACCAAAATAAAGCATTTCGAACAAAGTTCAGCGTCGAGCACCACGCAGAGGCGAGTTTTGAAATTACAATATGATGTTATTAACAGTAAGTATATGGAAAGATTGAATTGTCCATGATTTAAGAATAAATGCTTAAATCAGTACATCAGTGGTTTGATATTAAATAAAGCATACATTTTTTGATCAAACTGCTTAAAGTTAAGGATTTGTTCATGCAAGAACAAAACCTGCGCACTTTGAAAGCTAAATGTGAATTAGCAAGAGCTCTATCGATGTTGACACGTATATGTTGTGAAACGAGGTTTACATTTGAATTACTGAATAGGCTCAGACCAACAAAAACGTTATATTTGTGGTGATTCAAACAGTTTCAAAACGCTACACAGCGCGATTTTAGTCGCCGCTGCGTGAATTCTACATCATGTTTAAATGAGAATAGAATAAAGTTAGAAATAATTTAAATAATATTTACAAATACAACAATGCTGGCTCTCGAAGTCAATAGAAAGAAGAATCATTACTAGATGTGCTCCACTATTCTGAAGCATGTTTTCGTTACACTATACAGAAGCTGCCAAGTATTGCCTTTGTATAAAATAGATGCTTGTATTTTCCTGATGGTCAGTTGGAGTTAGTCATCATGGATTCAGCATATTTATATAATTAAGTGCAAATCTCCATAGCCTAGTCAGTAAGATATGCTGAGAGCTTTGGGGTCCTCCATTATACACATTGTTAGTTTGCTCCTGTTAAAATCATTGAGAGTGCTGGTTTCAATGAAACAAACATGATATTCTCTTGTTTTTGCCATTGTTGTACACATTGTTTTTTCTTGTCTGAGTGATAAATTCGAAAGCTTAGAATATAAATAAAAATAAAAACAGTTCCACTGCTGTACCTTCATTTGACTCCTCCCTTCTGTTGTAAGTATTGGTTTATTTAATTTCATGCATATTAACACATTAAACCGCCCCTGTGGGGTTTGGTGTAGTGTACTGTAAGTGTAAACGAAGTTTACAATGGAGGAGGAAAACTGGTGGGGAGGAGGATGAGGGGGTTGGATAGTGGTGTTGGCTCAGTTAAAGGGAGATGCAGCTGTGCTTCAAAACCATCCCTAATGAGCAGCTGAGACCCCCCCTCTTCTCTCATTTCAGCCTCCCTTTTTGATCCTTCCAATCCTCACCTTACATGTATTGGGTGTATATTTTTCTCCCTTTCCACTCTTTCCTTCTTTTCTTGCCAGGGTCAGTGTCACTTTTTGCCCTTCCTGCAATTGATTTTTCATCGCTTAGTCTGAAGGGATCCTGCTACAGCAAACAAACATCCGCAGTAGCTGCACATGCTTTATTAAGTGGTCCGATCCACTGTGCTATTTTGTCCTTTGAAGTAAATTGTGACGAAGATCTCAGATGTTATCTTCATCTGTTTAGTCTAATGAGTGTTGGCTCTGCTCCCCAGAGATAGGCATTTCGAAAAAGGTAAGTGAACTTGAAATGTATTGGATCAAGTTCCCCCTGCCCCCCCATCTGCTTTAATTAGAGAATTTCCTTATTTGTTTTCTAATACACATCGTGACTCACAATAGTTGGCGATTATTGTTTTTCATGGTAAACAAGATTTTGACATTACAGCCCTTATTATTATCCTATCTTATCCTAAAGGTGTACGATGAAGTGATTCTGTGAGTCAACGCACACCTATAACATGCCTTTTGGTGTTGAGGGAAATAGGGATGGAGTATTAATGGGTTTTGGTGTAACTCGCCCTCATGCTTGGAAATATGGGGAAGAGACAGGGAGGTCTAGGCTGGTTATATCTCAGTCCAAATGTCTCCCTTTGTACAAATGTATCCCTCTCATGAGGCCAGCTGAAAAAACTCAAGTGGAGCTCTATGGAAAACCAAAGGCAGCAGGTTTTTCATAGCAGACGGCAGGGAGAACTGGAAGGACATGAAAGGGCTGGCACAAATCCTCCCTCTCCTTTGTCAGCTCCCAGTCCAGGCGCCCGTGTTGTCCAGTCCCCTCCCTCGCTTTCCTGAGAACTGTTGGCCCGCTATCCATTAATTTGGGCTATTTTGTGACGGTTCCAGCCACGGTGAGGACCGGTCCACCGCCAAACCAGAGTGCTCTTGCCAGGCCAAACAGATCCCTGTTTGAGCTGTTTAAAAGTGCTGGTTTTGAGGCTCGCCAAGCACCTTGGGTGTGTCCTCTCAAATGCAAACTCCCTTGGTTTGGAGAAAAGCATCTTTGGAGCACCAAGGTGAGCATCAGGGGTATGTTGCTGCAACTTGACAAATTTTTATTTGAATTTGCACCTTATAAATTTGCTCCACAAGTTTGCATAATGTATCACTCATTCATGTTAAACTGTGCTAATTGCGCAATGCAACATGGTAATTATGGACAGGTTCTCACTCACTTTCATTGTTTAATCAGGTACCATTTCCCTAATAACACAGGACATAAATACACAATGCTACAATGACACACAGGTTTTTCCAATCTCCGAAAGATCCATTTCACCTCACCACACGGAAACCTCAGATGGGCTGTTTACAAAACAAAGTCCCCCTGATAATTACTGTCATTGTCACTTGTTTATTGGCTCTCTTTTGATTTATCTTCTCTGACAGAGCGTTTGATCCATTATTGCTCCAAAATATTAGATTAATTCCATGCCTTGGCAGGCAACCTTGTAATTACTTTAAGGGTCAACCATAATCATACCGGAGTTTTTGTGCTGTTGCCTAAAACATAAAACTTTCATGGACAAAAGGTCCGGTGGAATAAGTAACACCGGCTAAAACTGTTGATTTACGTAGTCTGCATGGGCTGAATGAATGTTTGAAAAAGACAGTACCCTCTGTACTTGACCAGCTTGTTTCCTTGAGAAACCTGTCTCAGCAGAATCCAGTTGATTCGGATAAGATGAGGAGGAAACACTGGGGGTGTAGAGCGGAGGTGAAGCCCTATGGTTAAAAACGGCATTGTATTGTTGTAATGGGTGAAGTAAGGTAACTAACCAACATGATGGAGGCGCAAGCGACACCGGAACAATCACAAATGGAGTATCGGTAAATAAGTGTTATGTGCTTTAGTGAGACCTTAGCACATGTCCTAATCACAGGCCATTACCAGACCAGAATAGACCACAATCCAGTTCCAACTCATACTTCTTTATAACCTCAGCCACTACCACGACAGTGGTGGACAGAGATAAGGGCTGCCTTGAGGCAAGAGACTGGGAGGTGCGCCGCAAAGCCAACGGGAAATTTTTTTCACACATCACTGATAATATTAACTTCTGGTGGTATAATTCCCTGTTTTATACCTCCTCAAAAACAAGCAACTCGGACACCAGAAACCTATCCCTAATCTATATAATATAACATTTAGGGGGCAGAGACATGGTGTAGGGAGATGGAGAGAAAGATTGAAAGCAAGCAGCATTCAAGAGGTGTTATAAATATATATGTCAACGGCTTTAATTAGACCAGCAGCACCACTATGGAGGTCAACCAGAACAATCAAATTAAAACTGTTACTTGACAGGTCAGGCTTTATATCTTCTGCTCAGTGTCCTCCAAGTCCACCAGCCCTCCCTCCTGAAAATGTGTTACCATCGCTATCTCCCAACACCACTAAATTGTCTGATCACCAACGGTCCATACCAACATTTTTACGCCACAAAGCCCACATCGGTCTTCACCCACTTGGCTTGTGTGTCATCTGACATTTGTGCTTGGTCAAAACAGCAAGTCATGCATTGTACCTTAGGGGTCTTAAAGAGTAAGGATATTTTTATTTTTGTTTAGTCATTAAGATTTGTAATACTATTTAGTAGTTTTTTTCTTTAAAACATGTAAAATCCAATAACTGGAGGACACAGAACTGCTGTTAAAGCATACAGTTATTTTAGGCACTTACAAGGCAATCTGAAACTGCAGCAGTTGTCCGTTGAATTCTGTCCGATATACCTTTTCTTTCACAAAATTGAGCATGTGAAGTATATTTCGACTCCACAGGTACAGCAAGTAATAACAAATGTTGCATAGCACTTAAAACTTCCACATGCTTGGCAGCTAATAGCTTTAGCTGGAGAGGATTATTTACCCACCCAGGAAATAAAGATAAATAGAAAAGCAGATCAAATACTTTAGAATTTAAAAAAGAAAGAAAATAAAAGAAATGTAGCAGGATTGGTTGAGACAATGCTATCATTTTAAATATTTATTCGCAAATCCTTCCTGAGTTGAGACTAACATTGGCCTTCTTAATTGTCACTGTGTAGTATACATTTAAATTTAACGCCAGATTCTCAGGAGTGGTGAAACATTTTAATAAATTAGCCCAGCCTTAACCAGGTCTCTTCCACGCCTCAATGTTTACGGGCCCAACATATGCCCTGTCCAAGGATTACTTTTTTATTCAGCACCCTCTTGCCTCTCTGCGGCACATATTGAATAAAGTCCCGATACAGCAAGGATTTTACTGGAGTGGTCTGGCCCTAAAGCATGTTAGCCCAGGGCACTGTATTTTAAGCTGACACATTGCCCTGGTGGTGCCATAATCAAAGGCTACCAGCGCCAGGCATAGTTGCAAGCTGTGGTCTCTTCTCCAAACCCTCTGAATATGAATGCACACTCACAGCCAACAACCCACCTACTAATCCCAATTCGGAAAACCAAATAGAGGAAACACCTGGTCTTTATCTTTTTTTTTGTTTTGTGCTTAATAGCGGCCATCAACCCTTATGTGAACCTTTTCCTCTTTGTCAGAAGAAAGAAGATACAACTTTAATGCTGTGAGTAAAGTGGTACTTTGATTTTGCCTCACAACTGAAACTGTCTTGAAATAGTTGCTTACGCAGATATCTAATACAGTTCTTACAATGAGATATGAGTCTCAGGGATGCTCCAGGAAAATGAAGGGATAAGAACATGAATGGTGTGCTAAGGGGGCACTTCTACACTGTAGCTCAACTTGAGAAGGTGGGTGCGTTACCTTTCTTGAATATAAAAAGTGGCTGGGCAGACAAGTTGTAATTAACCAAGATGTGAGGTCTGTTGAGATTAGTGTCAAAAACGCCCCTTGCATAGGCAATAAACTGCATAGACCATTTTAGCATCTTAGGTGAAGTAGGCCTTATTCTGAGAAAGTGCTCTGCATCTAATTGGAGTTGAAAGGGTCATTTTGGGGTACCACTGCAGCATTGGCAAAAGCCTGCATGTCAAGGGTTTTATTTTTTTATCGTGTCCCCTCCTCTCCTGTGTGCAAAAACTTTGTGGACCACAGTTTTTGCTCCATCAAGTTCCATTACTTCATTTATTTGTCACTTTTCTAATTCCAATCTAGATGTATTTCAAGAAGGTTAAAGTCAGCAACAAAGTAATTTAAATGAATGGTCAATTCATTGTACTTGGAAGCAATTGTTTTATTATTTTATTACCCTTTCCAGGCTTCAAACTCCTCAATGTAAAGTAACATAAATAACTGACATAACGGCTCTTGAAAAACGTATTGGAGTGAAAGAACTCCACACAATGTTTGATTTCTATCTGGCATTACAGCACATCACTAACTTACTCGGTCTCATTCGGCCGACTTTTTTGATTGACAACGCATGTGTTTCTCGTCGTGCCTGTAAGTTACTTGCTTTAAATGGAATGCAGAGAGAGAGCCCAAAGAGATGCACTTATACTACACAAGTATGTTTAATAACATTTCCACTTTAAAACCAATCAAACTAAAATGTGTATAGAGATGTCTAATGGTATCGACATTTTAACATGGGCATCGATTCTCACAAGTCAGCGTCAGGATCTGAAGTGTCGATTTTTCGGTATGGATTTGCATATCCCTACTGTTCCCCTGGTTACACTGTACTCGGCTGATCACTCTGCAACGTTCTCTGGGTTACGATCTCATCTGGAGCTTCTTTGTCAAAATAGATTACCTTGAACTCCACTTTACAAATAGCTCTCCAAACTTTGTACAAAATCCTACCACGTGCCATGAACACAAACCTACATTAAATCCGAAGAGGTGTGTGATTTGTTGCGTATCTTTGAGATACTGTTGTCTACTTGCTTTAATTGTTTGCCCTATGCATTGAATAGACTAAACAATTTAAATAGTGCTGAAAGAGTAGTTATCAAGGATTCAATGATGGCCTGGGATGTTTGTGAAACAGAAGGTTGGTGGGATATTTTGCAGTTAACAGTCAGTTGTGGAAGAGTCCATGTATCTGTGTTAAGACTCTGTTAGGAATACTGCATGTAAAAAGGTGCATTAACATTTACCATATTTCCCTTTTAACAAGGATGATATAGGAGTGTGTGCTGTGCTCAGATTTAAAGTACGGTATTTAGTGCATATCATGGTACTGATTTGGTAATAAGGCTCCGGCAAACTTGCAAAGCTTTCTTATCTATCGGAGACGGTTGTTGACAGTTAATACATACATTACTTTTTCATATTGGAACACAGTTTGAAAGCCCTGGATCATAGGTTTTCTTTTGTTGGTGGGTAAGGATGTAAATTGTGAAGAACACATGTAAAGCATAAGACTACAAGATGTAAACTCTTTAACATTCAAATGGTGCTAAAATTTGATTTAGTAATTGTTTTTAATCAATCGATGTCTGCAACTAAACCTCAATTATTTAATAGTTATCATATATATCTCAGCTTAAAGACAAAGATAATGGCATATCTAGCCTCTGTTCTCTTTCGTCTGAGAAATAACTGCCATATGGACAGAACAGGTGTAATTAAACAGTTTGACATCTCTACAGGCAACTGTTGAAACCCAGTTCATGTAATGACTGCTTACCTAACACAGCAGGACTGGTGTGTCACAGCTCTCCGATACCAGCTGTACCTCACCTAGCAGCATGCTGTAGGAAGGAGGTATGGCTTTTATCCACACTTCGAGTGTACAACCAACCTACCTCTAATGTTTCCTTAATGATGACTATTCAATCATTCATCTTTTATCAATATCCAACCTAATAATTAGCAACTGTTCATCCCCCTGTAGCAGTCTGGCATGGATAATTCACAGGGTTTCATCCTTGACTTGAAGGTGAGGTGTAATTATTCGAAGTTTGAAATTGTATTATTGCAGTGTTGAAAAAATACATACAAAATATTCGTTCAAATCAATTCATCTCACAATGCTTTCAACAATATGGAACATCAGGAGAAGAGTCTTTTTTTCGCCCAAAACTGCTTAGCTTTGAAGTCTATTTTCCAACCGTAGCTTACCTTTTCATGTGTGTTATTCTCACACAAAAAGGCAGGAAATCATGAATTTTAAAAAGTGTTAATGTGAGTTCTCTTTATTTAGCTAATTAAAGCTTTTTACTTATTGTAGATGAGCTTCCTCAATAGTTGCAGGGTGCCATTGTGAATAATAGCTCTCTTGCCACAAAACATAGCACTTTGCTAGTCACATTAGTTTCCCTCATTTCAATTCCATGTATTATTTTCTCTTTCTCTCTGCAGTCTGAATGAACTGTGCTGAACTCTATTATTAAAGCTTTTCTTTTCAGAAAAGCACAATAAAATCCTTATTTATCAAGGGTGCACCAGCTGAGCTAGACAAAGCCCTGAAAGCCAACATGGAAACAGATTAAAGATTGGGGCCTCGGCTCCCCAAGTGGTGCTTGGGGGACACAGGTCTGGGTGAGATTTCCTTGAGCTAATTGGGCCTGTGGCCTACCTGGTGATCGACTGCGGTGCTTGACTGATTTGCAATAACCATGAGGCTAAGTGGTGGGGAGAGGGTAAATCCTTGGTCGAGCAGCACAACTGGTAATCAGCCTTGATTTCAATCAACAGTCTGAGGAGCATGAGCTTTTCAGAGTAGTTTGCACATGACCACCAACTCACAATTCTCAATACAATTATGCAATTTATTTGCATTTAAATAGTATTTTCCTGCTCAGAAATGATCATGAAAAAAAGTCAGCTCCCTCAAAGGTATCTCAATGGGGATATTGAAAAACAATTGTGTGAGTACAAAAAACCCAAAAGAAGATCGATTACAAAAAGCGAAGCACCCAGTTTGACATGGCCATCTGTGTGCCATTTGTGTTGCAGTGATCAACATGCTGCCAGCCTTATCCAGCAAAGACACGAGGTGAGAAGATGAGAGGTAATCTTGAGTTGCTTCTCGGGGAAAAAAGCCATGCAGCTATTTACGTAATCATACACTTATTTCCCTGCGGGTTAGCTAAATCAAAAGAGGGTTAGTAAATCTGTATTATAGATCACCGTGCAAACAAGCCCTCTGTTTTTGTGGTTTTATTTTCGCCCCATGGCTAATCATTCTCTTCCGCCTCATTAATAATGTCAAAGTAAGGATAACGGCAGAATTATTCTACCTAGCCATGATGCTCTTTAGCTGCTAGATGTGTCATAACTTAAATGACTCTTGATGGTAGGAATTGGGCCTGCAGGGAACTGAAAGTGTGTTGCCACTGTGGGGTTTTTGTCATCATGACAGGAGGAGACAGAAAAAAAGCCCTCTCCTATTCATCTGGGGGCATTCAGACAAAGCATATTTAACCATAGCAGAGAAGAGGAGAGTAGCTGGTAAATAAGGCTGGGGTAAAGATTTCTCTCGCCTTGACAGACTTAAGTAGCCCATTACATGATGGCGAAGCTTTCATCTATTACATCAAGGGGAAGAAAAGATAATCACAATTGTTATTCCCCATTTGATGTGCCCCAAGCCACCTATTACCCTGTGGCCTGTAGCGCTCTTTGAATACAGAGGAATAGGGGTTCTGTGTGCATGTGTATGTGTGTGTCTGTGTGTGTGTGTCTGTGTATGTTCGTTTGCTCAAAAGAGAGTGGGGTTTTAGAGAAAAAACCTAAACAATATGTGTTTGTTTGAGAGCCTTTTGTGTGCCTGTGTGTTGTGAGTCAGGGTTTCTCTCATCTCAGACTGAATCAAAAGAACACAACAGGTAGACTGTAGAACCTACAGTACCAGCAGCCAGACGTTATCGGCATTTATGAGACTCGGGTAATGCCATCCTGCTATGCTGCATGTGCCCTTCCCCCCTCCTTCTTTGGAAACGTCGAGATGCAATAGACAGTCGTTTATCGGGTCATTACTTCTCCTAATTTGTCTGCTAATTACAGGCCATTATACAGTTGTGTGATACATGGACCCCTCTCTGCAGGACCTTGGACAAAATGCACTGTGACACTTGTCTCACACAAACAAGTTTCCGCCCAGTGGCAAATACAGTGTGTATTGCCAAGCACCCACCCAACCAATTCAGAGGGGGTCATTTACAACCCCTAAGTCAGATGAATCCTCACCCAAGCTCTTGATTTAGAAGACCACATGCACTGTCTATCCTCAACCCCATTTTTAAAGGTTTTGAAGGCGACAGCATAACTCCCGTTGGGTTTGTAAGACACATTTTGTTTTCAGGAGCCCAAGGTTTGCCTTGTCCCTGCATTAAATTTAGTTACAAATGTTGTAATGTGAAGTGAGTTGCACGTAGAACCGTTTTGTACAGGCAGTAGTAGAGGCACACCTTGTGGGCTAAGTTGCGAGTTGGCCTGGCCAGAGAAATGTACAGTACTGTGACCAGCGGAATATAAAAATCCATGAAGAACCCTTAACCAAGCACTGTGTCTCACGATTTAGTGATCTCTCCAAGGCATCTGATACAGTTGATCATGACATTTTAAAACTTAGACAGTTTATTATAGGGCTTCTAAAAATGCAGTTGGATGGTTTGCAAATGATCTAGCTCATAGATCTCAATGCACCTAATTTGATAGTCATAGATCTGATGTGCTTGCGGTCTGTCAGGGTGTTGCCCATGGCTCTGTTCTTGGCTCTAATTGTTTCTCTATTTATATACACAATCTGTGTTAAAATGTGTCCTAAGCAAAACTAAATTCTTATGCCAATGATACTGTCATTTACTGTTGTGCTAGAGATCCAAACATTATTATTATTGAAACTTGTACTAAAAGGTGAAAGTCAAAGGTCATGGTGTTGACTAACCCAAGATCAAGATATCTCAATCCTCCACCTATTATCACTTTTCAGGGCAAGGTTATAGAAGCTGTGTCTTCTTATGAATATATTGGATTCTTATTATCTGACTCACTTTCTTTTAAGCTTCATACTCTGCAGCTGATGAACAGATTACGAAAACTAAACTAAAATTGGGCTATTATCTCAAGAGCATGTTTTTCATGCTAAAAATACATGATTTAATTCTAAATTAAAGTGTATGCATGCTCTGGAATATGGTGATGTTTTATATCTGTATGCCTCCTGTCAGTGCCTTTGCTCCCTGGACACTGTTCACCATGGAGCACTGCGTTTCATTAGAAATTGTACAGCACTCATTCATCATTGCACTCTTTATGCTCGTGTTGGCCAGCTTGATCTGTCCGCAGACTAAATTACTAGTATATTTCTATCTAGAAGGCAATCTGAGGTCTCCTACCATTCGTTTTGAGCATGTATATTCATTTGAAACATGGAAATTGTTGTCCGCAGTCACAGGGATTGCTCCTACTATCGGTGCCTAAGGCCATGACACAATTGGGAAGTGATGTTTTCATGTTCACGACCCCCTTCATCTAGAATGAATTACAAAAGAATCTTAGACTACAAAATCAGCGCTCTGGGCAAATTCAAGGACATTTTAAAAGGTTAATTAAGGACATTCTCTGGGTAATTATAGGTTTAATAATAATAATAAAAACATATTTATTGTTCAAAGCAATATTAAATGTTTATTGTTCTGCTTGACTAATGGCTTGAGAATGTTAGGCTTGACCTTTTTGAGCTGGTGATGGTGGGGGGTTGGGGTCAGAACATTTTGTAATGTGAGGTGAGTTTCACCTATGACCATTTTGTACAGGCATTAATAGAGGCACACCTTAGGGGTTAAAGGGTGGAACTGCAACGGAACCTGACACAGTAGAGAGTTGGCCTGGCCAGAGAAATGCACTTAGACAAGTGGAATATACAAATAACCTGTAATATATTAGTTGTGTAGCATTCGTTTATTCATGTTGCTACAACAAAGTAATCAGTGTGGTTTAAATAAACACGACTCAGGAAAAGGAAGCAGAGCACGTGCCAGGAATAAAAACAGCGCATCTGTAAATGAATTCAGACTTGCAATGTGAAGACAATATTAATGATAAAAGATAATAATTGTGCATGACATATATGGTTAAGTGGGATCAATATTTGACTAGAAACAAGCAATCAGACATTTTGTAGAGCAGTTTTGTTTACAGCACGGCTGTGTCTATATTCAAGTCTGTTTTTCAGAAAGATACAATTTATGCTCTGCAAATAGAAATTGATCCTTAACATTATGAAATAAATGTATGCATTTATTTAAGTAGGCCTAGCCTTTCTCTTGCACCACTTTCTCTTGCTCGGTAAGTGGGTGTGAGTCTCAGTTTGGCGTTGTTGATAAGCTTATTTTGTGGTCAAACAACAAAAGATCCATGAAACACAAAACGGTCCAAGAGTTTTAGTTTTTTTGTGTTGAGCACCTAGTGTATCTGAGCATTAACATACTGTATACAGTTCTGAATAAAATGTACAGCCCACTGCAAAATTATCAGTTCTTCTGGTTTAACTAGTTATAGGTTTGTGTTAGAGTAAAATACATATTTGTGTTTTATTCTATAAATTCTATAATTAAATTTTCCCAAATAATAATAATAATTTTTAAACATAATACTAATGTTTTAACTCTCTGGAAGAGTTTAGAAATCCATATTTGGTGGAATAACCTGGATTTTCAATCACAGCCTTCAGCTTGGCGTGCTCTCCATCAGCCTTTCAAATTGATGTTAGGTGACTGCTACACACTCTTGGCGCAAAAATGTAAGCAGCTCGGCTTTGCTTGATGGTTTGTGACCATCCATCTTCTTCTTGATCACATTCCAGAGGTTTCCATCGGGGTTTAGGTGTGGAAATTGGGCTGGCCCTGACGGGGTCTTGATCTGGTGGTCCTCCATTCACACATTGATCGACCTGGCAGTGTGGCATCGAGCATTGTCCTGCTGAAAAACCCTATCCTCAGAGTTGGGGAAACCGTGTCTGAGCAGATGGAAGCAAGTTTTCTTACAGGACAACCTTGTATGTGACTTAATTCATGTGTAATTCACATCGATAAATCTGCCCATTTCCAGCCTTGCTGAAGCACCCCTAGGTCATCACCGATCCTCCACCAAATTTCACAGTGGGTGCAAGACACTGTGGCTTGTAGGCCTCTCCAGATCTCCATCTAACCATTAGACGACCAGGTGTTTGGCAAAGATGAAAATTGGACTCAGAGATAATGACCTTTCTGCATTCTCTACACTCCAATCCTTGTGGTATTTTGCAAACCTCAGCCTGGCTTTTCTTTGGCTTCTCACTGACGAATGGCTTTTTTCCTAGCTTTGCACGACTTCAGCCCTGCCCATAGGCGCCGTCCTCAGCGCACTTCATCCCAGCCGTCGTTTGCCAATCTCGTTGTAGGTCACTTGATGTCATCCTACGGTTGTTGAGTGACATTTGAATGAGTTATCGGGCATCCCGGTCTGTGGTTGTTTTCGCCCTCTGCCGGTTTGTAGCTCTGTTGTCCCCAATGTCTGCTGCTTGACCTTGTTCTTAGGAACCGTTATCTTATACATTTGAAGGATGGAAGCGACCCGACCCTCACTGTATCCCTCTGCCAGTGAAGTCAGAAGGAAACACTTTCTTTCCTCACTCAAAACTTCTTTTTAACTTTTTTGGCATGGTCAATAGTTATTTTTTTATTTAAATTATGTTTGATGTACTACTTGCACTGTTTTTGCTATCCAGCTGGTACTGGTGCAAGAGGATAGCGATTTCCATAGGAGTGTTTTTTATGCTTTTCCTGGTTAAATAAGATTTGGGTCATGTGATCGCCTAATCAGCACCTCATTAGGTAGGAAGACGTGTGCATGTGTTGGAATTCAACAGACACAGGAATGGAATGGCTGCCATAGATGCTGATTGAAGAAAACAATTTGGTGTGGTCTGTCTTTTTTCAAGAGCTGTATGCTGTTCGAAAAGTAGACTATCGCTGCCTCTCAATACCCATAAGCCAGAAAAAGATTTAGTATGTCCCAATACATACTATGTCAAATGCAGCATGCCGAAAATGCATGCAACAGTAGATACTTTGCAAGTGCAGCTGAAGTACCTACTAAAATAAAAAAGAAGTAGTGTGCAATTTGAGATGCAGTGCATGTCAAACAATATTTTTATGTAGGGACACTTCCTGGTTAAGTTTTGCCCACTTAACTGTTAGTGCAGAATCATTTTGATTATTGGACAGATACCAGTGCAGATATCAAACATCTCTTCATGCCAGTAGTTTACAAGTAGGTAGGCAAACACGTTCCCTATTTTTTGCATCTTTTACTTTGGGGCGAATACAGTACCAATAGGTTTAAAAAGAGCAGACACCGTAAATACGTAGGCGTGTCAATCATTTAGTTTAACCAAGATGTTATTGGCCAAGGAGCTAAATCAATATGAAATGTTCAGATTTAGTGTTGTGGGTGTTCGAATCGTTGCCCTCCCACCATTGCATGTATCACTTGTTATACACTCCAATCATTTTCGAGATATCACTGAATGTTGTCTTGGCACAGCTTCAAAGATGACAGCATTAAACTTATCATCAGACAAATAAATGCAGTATGATAAATATAATGCTGCCATGCATATTCAACGCGATGAATTTAGTAGGTGTGTATTGATCGGGTTGACCCGCTTGGTTTCACTCTCTAGTATGAGCGGATGCCTAATCAGGCCAATCAAAACAGAGTCTCTATATTGACTGTGGTGCCCTACAGCTAATCAAACTCCCACAGACTTAACAGAGATCCCCTGAGAGGCACACGCGTAAACACCTTTGTGTTCAGGGCGCCTCTCGACAGGAGTGGCATCAAATCAGATCTCTGTGGAGAAACAGTGCATATTCGCTGGGAATAATGGAAATGATTCAACCCTCCATACATGGTGCTAGAGAAATATTCCACCCCCTCTGTATTTAGAGAAAAAAAATGAATAAATTGCTTTCTAAATCACTGTAAACCAAGATGTTTGCTTATGAATTAATGCTTGCTCCTCCAATCTTAATGGGCTTGAGCTTTTAGAACATGACTGATGAAATACTTTTAGATATTTTTCACGTCTACATTTCTATAAACCTGGTATAAAATCCACCTTTAGGTAAAGACGGTGTTGTATATCTATATCATTTGGTAAGATTAACATAAAGCATTCTTTTGACAATGCCTTAATCCATCTTCGAAAAAAACAAACTAAGAAAAATGTGTATGCAAGTACAAGTATGCAAAACTGCTTCTAAGATTTCTGAATAGATTGTTACTACACAGAAACTTGAAAGCTACATCATGAGGGTAAGAGCAAAGGTGAGGTTCGCCCAATTCCTCCATCTATTTTGCTAAACTTTCACAAAGCCAACAGTATTGACTGTTTTGTACAAGGATGATGAAAATGAATTCAACATTTCAACAGCTCGCTGTGCTGACCTCAAAAGCCTGGATGAGAACATCCTAGCACTCACATCTCACTCACCCAGTGATTTGTTTGTTTATTATTACTCTGTTTGTTTGCCTGTCAATCACAGCAGGACATACAGATATTTGGCTTGTGAAAGAACTCTTTTCGCAGGTATTTAGCTGACAACCTGGAGCCCTCGTTTGTGATTCTAGTGTGCCAGACAAGGTTCCTCCACACGCTTCGGCTTAACAACAGCAGTCTATTGGACCTCCCCTCAAAGGACATTGACAAGCAAAAAGCAACAGCGGACAAGCTTTACGAATAACGGATCATTACTGATCAACACTCGTTATGAATAGCAACTTTTTTTCATGAGTTACTCAACAGTTCTGTTGGTTTCCATTTGTAACAGTTGAACGAACCCTTACTCTCGTACACAATCTGCCAGCAAACAAAGTTACATACTGGGTTGTTGGGAGGAGATTGCTTTGATTGACATGTTACACTTCTCAATCTTCTTTTGGGTCCTGGCATTTTCCAGTTCATTGCACCATTTTACCGGAAGCATGGGACAAGAGAAATACGAATAGCAGAATGTAATAACATTTACTACATCCACTTGACATACAAATTGACATTTACCACCTACAAGGTAAGATGTAATAGCCCATTGCCTATGGCGTAATCTTGTATACAATTGTGCCTTACATTATAATACAGTAAATGCTATGTTTAATAGTGCTTGAGTGTGTGTACAGAGAAGGGACTGTTTATTCTACATGAGCCTCAAGTGAGCTCTACACAAAATACCACAACACTAACAAAACAAGATAAGATCAAATACGAGCTTTACATATGTATTATAGAACATAATAATATAAGAATTTCCCCCCAAACTATACTGCACATCAATATGAGGACACTAACACTGGCAAATCAAAAACTACTGACTATGCCTTAGTTTTAAAATCTTTTGATATATCCTTTATGAATAGTACTTTACCCTGTCAGTATCTGCCGAGGTTGTAAAACTTTTTTTTAACCAAACAAACTAAAAGTTAAATGTTAATGTCATACCGAAGCAGCTAATGACTTCCAATGCCACCAAAGTATCTTCTGCCTAGAATAAAAAGCCATGTGGCCGCAGGACAGGTCATGATGAAATTAGGGTTAGATCAAATTCAAACGTACTTCAAGGTCTATGTCGGAGGCAATTTATCCAGGTGGTATGGAAGGTTGGGTTTGGCTGACGCCATCTTGAAAGCCCCAGATCCTGCCTCTCCCTGATAATGTGAGCCAGGGTGATGAAGCCATGGCTTGCCTACGTGGACTGGAATGGACAGCAGCCTAATCATCTGGCCCCAAGTCAACAAACATTGGTATGATTCAAGCTCCAAAAGTACACCAGATGGAGTCCTGTAGGTTGGACAACATCTGCACTCACCGTGATTCTGGGGTGTCAGGCAGGAAGACAGGCATGTCCGAATTATGCATATGTTTGAAGTTGATTTGAATAAAATATTATTATATTTAAATAATCCTTATATGATCGCGCTTGAACGGAAAATAAAACAAGTAGGTGAGCAACTCAGGTGAGACAGACACAATTTTCTCTCATGTATGAGCTTTGCCATCAGGAATACGGTTCTCAGTGATGAAAGACAAGAGTGAGCTTAAGTATTCAACTCTGTGCTACAAAAAGAACAGGTGACATTTGTCATTTAACAAATTAAATGAACACTTCCATTGCAAATTGCAAAAGAGTAATACTTATTGACGGTCACAGTAGTAGTGATAATATTTTGTGTGTGGTGATATCCCTGTTTTTAGGTATTACATCTACTGAACTACAGGTTCCAGTTTTAAAAAAGCGATTAATTGTTTATTTAACTGAATATTATTCATAGACTCATAAGCACACACCCGAACACGCATTCAAGACACACACATAGACACACACAAACTCTGTATCAGAAATAGATTTATGAGATTGCTGCTTTGTGACTAAGTATTTAGTTTAGCTGGCTAGCCTCCGTCTCTTTTGGAAGTAGACAGATGCAGCCTTTTACGGACAATGCGAAGTACCCAAGGGATAGAGGAGTAAGGGGCGAGGTTAAACGTATTACTTGTGACAAATTTTGACTTTCATGTATTTAAGGTGTCATTTATCTTCCCTGGGGGATAACTGTGTTGGAGGCCTGGTGTCAAGAGTTATTTTTGGTCAGAGCCCTGCCAATAAACGACAGGATTTGTTTTACCTCACAGGGTTTTTGACATATACTGTAAATCACACATTGAAAATTAAAACCTTTTTTTAAGTTGTACAATTTATATTATAAAACAAAATGAATGTTCCAAAACGCATTTACTAGGTCTTATTGTGGAATAAGAAGAATCTATTTTCACCTGCAAGCCATAGCTAACAGTAATTCCATTTTAGTAATTCCGTCCGAATGTTCGGTCTGAATGTCTCCGTCTATTGTATTTGTCCTTGTCCTCCTTCTTCTCCTCCTACTCCTACGACTCCTCTTCCTCTTCATCTTGCTCTCACTGCCTCCATGTGTGCAAAGTTCTCACAAAAGAAGCGAGCTTACCTGAGGTAAATTTGTGGCACTAAGGCTCAGACAGATTGGTGTTCAATTACTGTATAAGTGTTTTCATGTGTGCGGCTGGGTGTTGCCAATTGCAGGTGTATTTTGTACTTGGAACATAAGAGTTTTAATTCTGAACAAAGTATGAAAACGTATGTAGTGTTTTGGAATGTCTGTTTTGCAGAATTATAAACAAAGGGCAAAGCTGATAAAAATTTACTGTTTGTGTTTGTAGTATTGCTGCCTTGGTTTAAGGTATGGTTACATAAGTTAAAGTTTTGATGCTTTGTCCAAGCATTCCCTTTTAGTGTATCAGCAATTGGACAAAAACTGTAACTAGAACTACGTATGTCTGAATTTTTTGGCAACTTCATGAGAAGAGATAAGATAATAGATGTGGCTCCTTTTTCATCAAATAATAGCATCAATCTTTGAAAAGGTTTTCTGCAGTTTTGTAGGATGAAAAAGAAGTTTATATACTGTAAAAAAAACTATGAGTTTACAGGCCTTTTAACCCATCATCACAGTTTTGGAATAAATCCAATGGGACCCTATAGCAATAATGTTAGTCTACACTATTTTATGTAGATGCAAAGACTTTTAATGACATTATAGAAGAATAAACTGGAAAGAGGAGACATTCAACAGTGTAGCTAGTAATGATAATGGTTATGGGAACCTAGGGTTAAGTGATGAGGAACAACAGCTGACTGTCACAGATGGTAGAGACTATAAAGTTGAAGTGGCCATGTTCTGCCTCTTCCACGTCTCATTTTCTCGGCAATGTCTTCCTTGGGGATAGATGTTGTCATCCTACTAAGCATACAGTAAGCGCACGCCTGATGTGAGTGCGAGAATACCCACTTGTGCAAAAATGACTGAATATTTTGTCCGTCTGTGCATGCTCATTTGCATGGGGCAAGAGACAAAATGCCCACCTTTTTTGGAGGATAGCATTTGAGAAAATGATAAATCACACAGGCCAAGTTCATTTCCTTTAAATAATAGACAACAAAATCCCTCGTTCCGCCTTTGTGCAAAGCCTTGATATTGTCTATGTCTCATTTAATGCTTGTCACGTGTGAAATTAACTATAAGGAATCCCAAGCACCATCATATTAAAATACGATGGGCAAAAACCTGATATATGGGGCTGCATGTGAACCACAGCCTACTCTTACAAGGTTAATGAACTCTCACTAACTTTAATAGTCTGTTTTCTGACTCATGCATCTTACTAAATCACCCCCTCCTAAAGTCTGCAGGCGAGGGATGCCATTTCAAACAGCTGTGCCGTGCACACTGCAAAAATAAAAAGGAAGCTCATGATGAATTGCATCTACCTTTCCGCTCCTCTCCTATTGTTCCTCACCTGGCAAACGTCAGTGAATTACCCTCATTTCCTCGCCGCCTAGAGGTGAGGAAATGAAGAGAAAGTGTGCAGAGAACAAGGGACCTCCATGTGTTCCCTAATCACCTGGACCAAAAGAGGAGGAAGAGGTAGAGACAGGCTCCCAAGGGCAGCATTAACAAGCAAGCTCAGCAGGCAGTCAAGGTGAGAGCTCCAGGCCTGCTTGGAGCCCCACAGACACAGACAGATAGAGACTGTTGAGGTTGACGCTAATAGAACAACCGACCAACTCAACATCTGCTCCACACTGTATTTTTCTCTTTCACTAGCGAGCACACGAAACACCCTTATGAGAATAAGCAGCTATTAACTAACAAAAACTATGGCACACCCTTACCTTGTGTTACATACAGGCACACGCATAAAACATTCCTAAGAAACACGAGAGATGACACAAGACCAGGCAAACCCTAGCTTCAGGTTTTTTAAAACTGCTTAGCAGAGCTTCCCTGGAGAAACCAAGCAAACATGATAAGAAGCCAGTTTTTTGGGGGGCTTAGTGTATAGGGAGAACGTATTTGAACAGGGCAGGGGGCTCACCAGCCACTCGGTTCTCACTTTCCTAAATAAATATTATTCCACCTCATACTTATATATAGAGCACATGTGAGTGACATGATAAATAGTGCTTGACAGCAACATTTACATTTCTAAAAAAGTGAAGAAGGATGCTTGTCATAAAACCTGTGCCATGGTTCATCCATATGTATGGAGAAATTCATAAATAAGGTCCCTTGGTTTTGTACACAAGAAAATGCTGTGAAGTCTATGTAAGATGGTGGCTCTATTAGGGGCACACGCATACACACACCTTAATAGCCACTTGGCCCATATAGTTCTAATTAATCCTATAAAACATGCAAAATAAAAATGTTACACATAAGGACATGTGCTAAAGCTTGATATTTTAATTGAAATAAAATTATAAATATGGTCAGCACCATAACACAAACATGTGAGGCCCCCCTGCAGCTAACCCTGAGTAGTTTAAAAAAAAACAAATTTTTATCTTAATAGTTGTTGACAGGCGGGGGCTGCAAGGGTATACTTTACGGCCCTGAATATGATACTCAAGGCACACTATGTTGATCATATTAATTCATAATTAATAACAAATAGGACATAGTCCCAATGTCATGAAATAGAGTCTTATCAGATGGGTATTTTATTATGCCATGCAATTCATTAGCACCATATAAACATGTCCAGATTAATTGAGAGGTAAAACAAGATGTGCATATCTGTGTATTTAGGTATGTATATCTAAATGTATTCGCGTGCACGTGAGGTTGTATAGTTCGATAATGAGGATGAAAAGAGAGAGCGAGACAGAGAGAGACGGGAAGAGAGCGAGAAAGAAGGGCAGAGGGAAAGTGAGTAGGAGACGGAGAACTCCTTTTTTATTATTATATATTCATCTAAAAATGAAACTCAGATCAATGTAATGATAGTGCTAAGGAAACCATTGCAATGAACCATTGTTTTCTGAATGCTTTAACGGTGGCAGCTGGTGGGATCAAGTTGTCCAGCTTCCCTCAGAGTGGGTGGGACCTGGAGGGTTACAGAGAGCCAGGGACATCTGCAGTACGGCTGGCGGAGTTACCAAAGCAAGGATGAGGCAAATGAAGGGGGTTGAGTGAGGTTGGTGCATTGGAGCCAGGCAGCGAGGGCAGAGGGGATGTGGGTTCTGTGGGCAGGAACCATCCTGATTCACTGGTTGGCAGACAGCAGTGTGTTGGCAGCATTACACAAAAACAGAGCAGTCCAGGCCATACTAGACATCCGACCTAACAATGCCAAGTCATAGGAGGTGTCTTGGACGGCACGTTGTGGAAGGAGAAAGTAATAAAGCATTCAAAAGATGTCTGGACAGGAATAAGTAATGTAAGTCAATTAAACTAGGATGAAGATGTGACTTCAGTGGAGTGCATCTAGTTGTAGGAGCATTAGCTTTATTGGAGAAATGACAATAGCAGAAATCATGGTCTGTGAAACCTAACAAGAATGGTATGTGATGTCTCTAATGTATATTGGGAATTCTAGACGTAATTGGAAAACATACAAAAAAAGTCTGTTATAAAAAAGATAGTTATACAAGTAAAATGCATGATTAAGATAGGTGCTCCCGATTAATAGTGCATATTTTGCAAACATGTAGATAACATTCTTGTGTAAATAACCCACCACATAGAAATCTTTTGACCTGTAATATCTTTACACTAGCTTAGCCCTATACTATGTATAGTGGTGAACATTCAAGTACTGTTTTATGTTCCCTATGTTCCACCATGGTGGGACAGTGGCAATCACACCCACATCTGGATAAATACTATTCTATCTTGTTGGTCATTTGACATTATGTCTGACATTACACAACCCCGTAGTACTTAAATACATGGCTATGGGCCACACTCTATGTTGCTGTCTATTTGCAATTGGTTAATGTATTACCAACTAACCCTAAGGTTTTTTTTTATGTAATTTGAGAACATTTAAACAATCCATACCTTACTTATTTACTCACTTAATTACAATACCACTGCTTTTCCATGAAGTCTGCATACATACAGTAAGGCCTTGTTTGTACTTAGTGCTGACGTGGTCTATCATGGAGAGCGGACAGAAGTGTGTGATGTTTCACAATAGCGAGCACACTTTTCACTGTTGTTTTCACAGGGTGGTTGGATCATTCCCACACAAGGCGAAACTGCTCTCACAGACCAACCAAAAGAAAACAATTTCTGTGTCTGTATATGCGTGTGGGGTGGCCTGAAGGTCACTAGCACACTGAACATGATTAAGTGAGTCTCGCTGAGTGCTTTCCCAGTTTCTTTCTCTCTGTCTCCCGCCTCTCAATTTCCTCCCTGTCCCTATGTCTAGTCTTTACATCTCTTACCTTCTATGTCACACTCTGTCTTTCTGCCTTCTTTTTTCACTACTCCGCCCTTTCTTTGCCTCTCGATCCCTGCCTCTCTAGACAGGATTTAAGATGTCATTGAGAAACCTTGAGATAGATGAGGTCTTCAATGGGAGGAGGCCATCAGCTCGCTGGAACAATAGAGCTCAACATGCTATAAATCAGGAAATACTATTGACAATGACAGAGCAGTTTGCCTTGGCGAGTCCATAAGCCTGAATGTAATAACGTTTGGGGCGCAACCAGTAAAAGTTGTCATAAAACTGAACATATGCTCAACATCACACATGTGTGTCGAAGCTGAACAACCAGCATAAGTCTGATGGTGATCTAAAAAAATATTCCAATCTTCAAATCTCTCGCTTCATAGGATTCATTTAAATGCAATCAGGGGATAGTAAAAAAGCCATTTTAAGTGCTGCTGAAATATGTTTCTCATTAGGCATGTCAGTGGAAAAGCAGAAATGTTGACGCATTGATCACCTTCCTTTCATATGGTCATAGAACCTGAAACAGCTGTGTCTCAAAGGCAAAACGCTGTCGCTGTGCCATGCGGTGGAGTGTTCAGAAGATACTGGGTAAAGCTTGTGGTTGAGGAAAAAGTGGATAATTTCAGTTCAAGGAGACTTACGCAGGGGGAGACTTTCCTCTCTCTGTGTATGAAAATAGCATGCCAACCCTCGTTCAGCCTACGTTTCATCGTTCTTAACCACATTAGGATCCATGCTATTCATTTTAATTGTACCACCATGTGTGTGGCGGATCACATCATATGCCACCCAACAGTGGGTCCCCGAAAAGTAGTCACCAATTTTGGTCTGTGTATTTGGATGGCACATCCAAACCACTCGTAAGCTTATTTTCTTGGCTTTACATCAGTCAAAAGCTCTGATCCCTCCTTCTTTTCGGTCTGCAGTTTTGGTAGCATGGAAAGAACAAGCAAGACAATGCACAATTATCCCATGGATTTGAGTGCTTGCTCGACTTTCTCCACTTTGGAACCTGTCCAATGGCCACTAGCCATTCCTCTTCACTAGCTGCACAGACCAGTGCAACAGATCACATCCCATGTATCACTCGCTGGTAGTTATTTACGTTTACCTTGCGTTAGAAGGGCTGACAATCCAAGAAGCGCTCATTGTTAAGCAGCTGATAGAGAGCTACTTTGCAATTAAAAGATCAACTCCTATTCACTTTAAAACCAGTGGTGATCCCTCTAAAAACATTGATGCCCTTTCATAACTTCATAAAAAAGGCCCACATTATGGCCAGAGGAAAAATTCTATGTTTCAATGTTGTCTTGGAGCAATAAATTAGTTCTTAATTTTGTCTCATTTGTGCTAGTTTGTTTCTGACTTCTTGCTCCTAAAGGCCTCTTAGAAGCAAAAGAAGGGGAGTAAAAGATAACTTGATTTTGAGACTTGGATGAGCTGTAATTGAGACAAAGGTGTGTCCTGTGGAAGTTGGATGCTGTGGATTTGTGGAAATATCAACAACGAAACTACTTAAGGAGTTAGGGATCTGCGGCAAAGAATTGCGCCGGACCATAAAAGCTACATCAGATATAGCAGAAAGAAGTAGCCAGTGGCTGTGGCTGAAAAAGAATCATGTATGTGTTAAAAAGTAAAGAACATTATGTTGAAAAACCATAAAAGGTGGTTTAATCTCAGGACAAAGGTATAAAAGGTAAATCTTCCTGCAGAGCGTCATTTACCACGCCTGCAGGAACAGAGAAGGGAAAGATTATCTTCTTTTCAGGTGGTAAGTATCCCTGCAGGAATAGGTAATGGGGATAGGTATAGGGATATCTCTCAGTTTAATAAACAATGTTTTTTTTTCTTCTTAATATCTGGCCGTGCCGAGAGCCGAAATAGAGAGGGGGTGGCTCTGAGACGTCATTGCTCACCGTTAAGCCTTCTGGAGGTGTCGTGGGCTCAAATTAACGAAACATCCGGGATGGAGGGTGCCCACTTGAAAACCCCAATGACATATCTGCTCTCAACCCAAGTCCATTCTAAAATATTGTCTTTTGAAGTGCTCCTCTTAGAGTATGGCATAATGGATATTATAACATCCTATCCTGTGTATATTGGAAAAAAAATACTTGTCCTAAATACTTGAAGATACAAATGAGACTCATTAGGAACAATTCTGAGAACTCATTTACTGCTCAGTTTAAGACAAATATGAGACTATATTTCACTATTTCTCCTGATGAGATTTTGAGAGGTAAGAGACAAAGCTCAAATGTCTCATTTGTGTCTAGGAGAGATAAGAGACACAAAATCTCCTTTTGTGAAATTTGCTTTCCTATAGGTGGTTCTGAACAAGAAGCAACTGTTAGTGTGCTTCAAGAGTCTGTTACAGTTTCCTGTTTGAGATTTGAGCTCTATTTCTTTGCAATTTAAGTGTATGTTTTTAAGGTTTTTAAGGGTATATGTTCGTGTTTGTGTGTCTAATTTCTGAATGTGTGCATGTGTATATGTGTTTCAGAAGTCCTGATCGCCTTGACATGAACGAAACACATTCCCCAAACTGTCAACCTCAAATAATTTGTAGCACCGAGAATAGCATTACTGATGCATTTTGCCGAAACCAGTTCCTGTACCAGAAACATGTTATAATACAGTTAAGATAAAGTCACAAGCCACCCTGAAGCAGTCACTAATCCAATGGAAACATTAGTTGCTGAGACGTTGTTCAGCAGACAAAGGCAGGAGCTTAAGTGAATGTGGCTGCAGCTGGCGTGAGTTGACGTGAAGGAGCGATGTCCTTCACACTTCTGGAGCAAAGCCTCTTACTGCATGAGTCTCCATTTTAACCTGCCAATGCCCACAGGCTTCTGTCTGGCTGAAAAAGACCCAACCTAGTGCATTCAACGACAGGTGTTCTACTGTGAAGGACTGAATTGGTTCGACAAAAACTTTCAATTAGGACACACTGTAGATTCATACACCAATGACATTTACTGTTACTGAACCGTTAGTTGTTGTACTTTCTTTGGCCTGGGTGTGCATATTTACATGCTTTTCTTTGTGGAAATGTTGGTTATACCCTGTTCACACTGTATGTCTGTTAGCTCTGTATACAATTTTGTGGTTGAGCTAAAGAAGTGTTCTCTCCACGATGCGGGCCGGCAACCAAATGTGTAGGAAACACAGCATACTGTGCTACAGCTATGCTGCTAAAAGCCTTACTGACATGCAGGCAGGGATTAAAACATTTAACATGTGTAGAGTATAGTGAATGACTTGTTTAACATTACAATGATTATCGTGGTTCTCTACATGTTCTGGTTTGTATAATACTGCTAGAATATACATTTTATCAGATTTGTTTCCCCCAACAATGTATAGCACTTCATCACGCATCTGACTACTGTTTTATGTCTACTTGAATATTATGACTTGATTGATTACTGATGTAAATGTCTAAAGGTTGAGCTCCTCACCTCTTGACATTTTACTATGGTTACGCTTTGGTTAAATCTAACTTTAAATAGGGCAACACAAGCAAACATTAGAACTGGCCTCAGTGAAATGTCAGTGTGGCAATAGCCAATTCTTTAAAGCCAGACTGCCATATAGAAAGACCCTGGTCTTAATTCAAATTGCCACAGGCCTACAGTAAACTTCCGCATCTCCAGCAGGGAAACATGCTTTTATTGACAATAATTGGCTGCAAGTATTATCATAATTCCTTAGGATCATAATGTTAAAAAAAAGTTGTAATACTTTTGAAATGATGGGCAGTGCAGTGGGCAACCTCACCTGCTGGCTGGATGAGATTTTAATGAGAGGAGCAGGGAGCTCTGGTAAACAAATTAATCCTCACAGGGTCCAAGCGCTAATCTGTAATACAACTTCTGGCTTTGATTAGGCGGATACAAGTTGTTATTTGGTTTGGGTCTCAGGCTCCATGTTGTGTGGCACTGATAACATAATCCCTACCCATTGAGCATGACCTACATTGAGTTGACTTTGCCTGTTGTACAGTAGGAGTATTTTTACTTTGTCTATCATTGGGAAGATAAGAAAGGAGTAATAGAAATCCCCGGCATAATAGTCAATATGTGGGTCAACATGCAATAAGGTCCATTGCTATTCTTACAGCCCTTTGTGCTTGAGCCTGTTGTTTTTCTTGCCTCCAGTTCAGCAGTGTAGCATGAAGAAAATATATGCAGAAGACTCCAGCTAGCACTCTGACACAGGGCATAGCCGAGGTCTTTATGGAGCATGGGGCAGGGCTTTAGGCAGAAATGTCTCTGAAAAATCTGAAGTTAGGGCTAAATTGTTCAGAAATTATCTATATTTCCTGGTGAGGCACCCTGATGTGCTGGCCTTTCATGAAGGACCAATGCTTTTTCCACCCCAAAGGTTAAAGTACATTATAAGAAGAAAGCATGGAATTGAATAGGAATTTGTTCGGTCCTTTGGCCATAATTAAGTGAATTCTTCTGAAGAAAGACCGATCCAGAAGAAAAGGAAAAGTAGATCCATATTCATATTATTTTCCTTGTACTAGGACATTTTTCTATTATTCATTTCTCATTGCTATAATTTAACTGACTCCTTAAAAGAAAACGTTGCTAGAATCATATAAGAGGGTGTCCTTTATTTCTTTGGAAATAGACATTATTAATAATTATTAATTTATTGGTGGTAACCAACTGAGTGGACTCAGTCTTTTCCAGCAGTGACCTGTTTAAAAAGCAGGTAATGATTTGAAACAACAATCCTTAAAATGTTTATCCTTTTGACAAATATCCCAGCATCAAAATGAATGGCCATGTTTCCGACGGCTCTCAAAAATAATTAGAGCTCCCAACCTCAGCACAGGATGGGTAAGCCCCCCAAGTCTGGCCTCACCAATGCGTACTAGTGGGCTGAGGTGTGGGTGTGGACAATGAGTCCAGCTGCCACAATAGTTTGGGTCCGCAGTCACACCACGTTTTTCCCACCAAAAACGATCCAAAACCTTGCTACCAAACAGTCCTCCCGACCTCCATTGAAGCTGTGTGAAAAAACCTTATCATTAAGAAACATGCCTTAATTAATAAGATGTTCCTTAAACACACAAATATAATAAATCAAGGTATGAGTACATATGTTTTGAGAACTATAATCCAGCCTCTAAGAGACAATGCACAATATTCAGCCTCCTTTTATTCAGGAATTTTATATATTTATTATTAAAAGCTTTGGTAGGTAATTTTATATAGAAACCCTATGCTTCAACCAATCAGGCTTACTCTTCCTCAATAATAACGTCAACAAAGTACTTGAACACTGTTGACTGGGCCTCTCCATCAGTCATTGCAAATATTATTTTCAAAGGAATGGAGCACTAAAGAAGTGATATCTCCATATTCAGAATGGCCTATTCTAGCTACAATATGACATGTTGAGAGTCAGTCTAACAACAATACAGGTGGCTGTGCTTGGAATTTCTTTGTGAGACGTCAAGACCAATTTATCCCTACTTGGTTTCTAGGAGCCATGAATTTAGTTTGTCTAGAATACTTCCTTCCTTGATGCGTTTTCATTTTTTTCTTCATTTAAACACATCTTTTTTAAATTAAAAGTTACCCTTAAGCCAACAGTTACCACACACACACACACACACACACACACACACACACACACACACACACACACACACACACACACACACACACACACACACACACACACACACACACACACACACACACACACACACAACTCTTACCCATGTGGGGTTGGGAGCCTGTTTGGTGTGGAGGCAGACTCTATATATTACCACTGTGCCTGTGCATAAGCAAAGCAATTATGGCATTGGGAGCAGAAAGAAAAGCAAGGATGGTAGTGAATAGCAAACCAATAATGAGCATGTCCCTTGAATTGGATGGGTTTAAATGGCAAGGTATTTGTGCTGCGCACAACTCCACCGGAGTGGCCCCAGGAGTCCCCCCCCCCCCCCCCCCCCCCCCCCCCCCCCCCCTTACCACTTCATCCTCCTCCTCCACACGTGGCTCATCATGCCATTCAAATGAAATGTAAATCCCTGCTCTCCCATTCTCTTACGCCAACACCCCTCAGTCCTTTTCGTCTCCATCACCCTCTCTCTCTCTCATTCTGCGTGTGTCACTCTCTCCATCAACCTCTTCCTTTGTCTCAATGAGCAACATCAACACTTTTGAGCCTTTTTTGTAACCCCTCACCTCACCTTTCCAGGTAACAGTAACCAGGGCCAAGGGCCAAACCCTTTCAATGATGGCTATAAAGGACATCACCAATAGATATTTTCGGGATTTGGTGCAATAAAGTAATTTAGAAAGCATATCATACATCAATATTTTTCATTAACTTGACTGTCAAAACAAGAAATAAATGGCAAAGTGGAAAAGTTTCTGTTATCTGGTGCAACACACTAGGTTAAAGTTCTGTCAGGCCTTTAACTGCACATATATTGGAACCTTTAAAAACGACATATGTACGAATAAAACGTAAATAAAAATAGAAAACATACGAACCAAAGAATAAACTATGATCACTTTGTCTCGTGAACTTTTATCAACTCGCTGTCTCAAAGTAGAAAGTTAAGATTGAAATGCAGTCACTGTACTTTCACAGAGATGAATATACGAATATCTAAAAATCAATATTGTCATTCCAAGCTTACATTCTTGCTCTGGGCAAAATTTGTGGACTGGATGTTGTCTCACTTTGGGATTGGGGACGTTGCATGAGCTCATTCTGCTGTGCGATGAGTTCCAGATACAAGGATGAGATTGTGGAATGGGAGCAGAGTAATCCCAGGTCACCTTCACTTCCCCTATAGCATCGGGCAATCCATCCATTTTTCTCTCCCTCTCATTGTATGTCGGTCTTTCTGTCTCTTTGTTTGTGTATCTCTGATTCCTGCAGAGAACATGAAGCCGTATTCCTTTCCATACGATACCTACAGCTGGTATGTGAGGAGAGAAGGGTTTCAGCTTTGCCAATGATCTTAGTCCCAATATGGGCGTACTGTAGGCCAAGTTACATGTGACAAACAGAGACAGACCGCGATTGAGATATCTGCCTACGATAATTTATGATGACTTCTGTAACCCACCAATGAATAACTCTGAAACCCACCTATGATGACCTCTGGAACCCACCTATGATGATTACCATGAGACAAAGTCCATCAGTGATGAGGATCATAACAAGATGTTTTGAAAATAAATGCATCCTACAATGCCCTCTGCAGTTTAAGTACTTATATTTTAAGCAACATTGGTCACTCAACGACTATTCTGTAAAAGTGAACGTATCACTGCCATTCCCCAGGATGACTAATTTAACTTACTTTTTGATTCTTCTCTATCGTGCATTGCAGATGCATCGGCTTAAACAAAGCATGTTGTGAGAACAAACTTTCAGTCGTTAATTTTCTAGAAATACAATAATGCTATAAATACCCTATAATGACCACGGCGAAGAGGTCAGTAGTTGACTCAAACTATTTACTGCAAACCAACGATGAATCAGTGGATGTGCCCATCTGATTAGAAATGAATCAACATCCAGTGGCCAATAAATTGGTGAACGTATGTAAGATTTTCCCTGTTGTTTTAAATTTGGAAAAACTATAAGAATTGAGCTGAATGAGTTGCCTTTTATTTACCTTCAATCAACCCGATGATCAATGAAGCATATGGGGACCCTGGACCCTGAGCATTCCCCTGCTTTGTTGTTTACGAGAAATCCAGTCAGAGGATCTGTAATGAAGGGCAGAAAGCAAGCAGCTAGAGTGTGTCAGCGCCATCTACTGCAGACTAGTGTGACGGTGGACTTCACCTTTTTAATAACCTGCGCTGTGGCTGATGTATTTACTGTAGGCTAAATTACGGATAGACATTGTGATTTTACATTTTAGGCTTATCAACCACACTTTTAAATAGAAATGTAGATATTTGTCTCTGATACATAAAACATAGTGAGCATATCTTTTTACCGACCTTTTACATTTTCACTGTTCAATACAATGAAAACAGGCAAAACGTTGTCTCTATTATCTTTTACTCTACCAGCGGTCCATTGGGATAGAGGTTAATATTGGCAACATTTAAATTATTCCAGAGTAAAATAGACTGACAAGCCATTTTAGAATTTTTCTCCTAATAATTCTACTTCTTAATTTTTTTGCATTTTCACTCAGAACTCATTTTGAATGCTTCATTGAAAGTTTGGTGAGTGGCCAGACCACAGTGGATGGCAGATGCTCAGTCTGCTTGCCTGATTAGACAATACTGCTGTAATCAGTGTGGAAACATCTGTTGAGCAGCAGACACACTAGGGTACACTATCCTTCCAGACCAAGGAAAATATACATGGTAGGTATAGCCTTTGCGTTATCATTATGAAAACAAAACCTGATAACACCTTTATTCTGCTGATAGAACAATAATAATAATAAGCAACAAATTATTATTTTTCAATTTAAGCCTGTGGAAATTGGAGGCTTATGCCGCAGTCATGTAGTGTCAGAAAAATTGGAACAAGTAGTTCCTGACTGGAAAGATTCACATGAATGCCCCCTCAAGTTGGGACACACGCTACGCCCCAAATTCAGTGCTATAACTTTTTACTTTTAGGTACTGCAGCTGCTCTTACAAAGTATGTCCTACTGTTGCATGCAGTAGGCATACAATTGGGACATACTACTTCGTCATAACATTATGCTTTAAACTTTGACCCATATGCTCGTCAACGTTTTAATATGGTTTGTGTTACATTAGGAACCCGCTTTGCAGAGGATTGTGTGTCAGAACAGCCAGAAAAGCATGCTGGCTTACATACTGCAAAATGAGACCGGCTGCAGTATGACATTTGGTATACTGCATTTGACATACTATGTATTTGGATATACTAATGTTTTTCTGGCTTTACTAGTATATTAGTATGGGTAATGGGACACACCCAAAAACTAGTGTATGTTGAAAAAATGTGGTACACGTCTTGCATACTTGTGATGTTATACGCAGAAACGTGATGGACTAAAGTAAATGATTGGCTCGTTGTAAGACATTTTTTGTAAGGTGAAAAAATCTTGACACAGCCATTAATGTGCTGTTTAAACTGATTAAATTATATTTCTTTACATTTATGAACCAGCAGATGTTGCTATTGGCTTGCAGTGTTACACAGCATTCCCAGGACTTTATCATCATTAACTTCTACAGTCTCTTCAACACTCTTAAATTCAATAGTGTTACTATAGGATATATAAATATATAGCCACACTTTACTAAGGATTGCAATGAAATTATTTGAGTAAGACCTATCCAAAGCACAGGTAACATTAGCTGCACATAATAGATCATTTGACTGATTGCCTTTAAATCTTTTCTTTCATGTCATTATTTCTGATGTAACCCCCATGTCAGAAGAGAGCGGTAGAACTTGTCCTACCTTTCATTGACATTCTGAGGGAAAGCATTGGATTCCAGGATATCTCTGTAACCATTGGTAACAACACATGTCAAACATTCATTGATGTACCCACAGAGAAAGATTTACGTATCTATCTACTAGTAACAAAACAAGTGAAACCATGGTGTACCCATAGAGAAAGATCGATCTGTCTGTCTGTCTGTCTGTCTGTCTGTCTGTCTGTCTGTCTGTCTGTCTGTCTGTCTGTCTGTCTGTCTGTCTATCTATCTATCTATCTGTCTGTCTATCTATCTGTCTATCTGTCCGTCAAATGTGTTATGACTTATTAGCTGTTTCATTGTACTGCATACCCTCTACCCTTCACTGAATGTTTCCATGACAACCCAAAGCCTAAATGTTTGAAAGAAGAGATGGCAAAAGCAATTTCTCTGTGACTTTGACAGAGGAATACAATGCTGTTGGCTTTGTGATTATAATCTGATACAGACAAAATAGTGAAGAAGCCAAAATATTTTACTTTTGAGAAGGGATATACAGAATAAATTAAAGATTAAGACAATACTGATTAAAGATAATCCTAAAATATTGAATTTAAAATAAATTACGGTTACAAAGTGAAAATGTTTGAGGTGTGGCCCAGCTTTTTCTTTCAACTGATGTTCTTTAATGTAGAAACTTCTACAAACATGGACAACTCAATGACAACACCTTTCAATGTTACTGCAGTCCCTGCTACGGTACGTTTTCACAGTATATGGCCAGCATGCTGCTTTTACAGCTTTTACGTGCTGCTTTTACTGATACGTGCCAGGTCTCTTTTGTAAAAGAGGTTTTTAATGTCAATGTGACTACCTGGTTAAATAAAGGTTTAATAATAAAATAATCAGCAGTGCCAATTTCATTCACTCAGCTTTCCTTGGCACTAATCAAATTGGCATCTCAAGTGAACAAAAACGTAATGGTATAGCCTGCTTTTAAATATAAATCCATAATTTATTATTGCATTTACTGATGCTTCATTATAATGCTTAATGCATTCTAAACTACACTTCTTCATGAATCAACAACAAACATTGCTACTTTAGATTTGAGACGGCTCTAATTTACTTAATGAAAATGAGCAGATATTAAAATGTGTTTTTTTCTAATACTGCCGTTTTACGTTGAAAACATATTTTGACAAGGTTCATATTCTCATGCATACATTCTAATTGCATTCATTCTTTTTTATTCAGTCTTCCTTACTTAATACTGTATTAATCATGCTAATGCCATATAAATCAAGAATGCCCCCCATTCTTGCATTTCACTTCGTTTTATCTTGGGATAAACCATCACTTTCATCACAAGACCGCCAGAACTGTTTTTAAAGTGGTGCTTTAGAAATATCGTTTGTCAATATTCAGCTGCTTTCTGGGCTAAGATACTCATTAAAAAAGCATTCACAATCTCCACAGAGGCCCCATTTATTTATTTAATGCTGAATATGATGTGAAGCTTCTCTAAATAGCCCATAATTGATTGCTGCCAACTATATCTTTGGGTCATGGCCCCAGAAGCTTTGCATTACATTACAAAATAACAACAGCTCACCGCAAAAGTAATGCCTACTTTAAAGGTATAAAGCAACTATACAAAATAAAAAATAAAATTGCATGCTGAGAAGTAGTTACATGTTCATTTGATGTAGAAACATTGTGACTTTTTAGGCTCACGTGCATTTTCCTACATTGTGCTTTTAACATGAGGAAAAGTGGATGATGAAAGTCGAAGATGACAGAATCAGTAGGCCTATATAAAATGGAATTCTTTGAAAGACAGATTCCCAAAAAAGTGTAATGTAATATAAAAGTATATGAACAAAATCAAGTGTATACAAAGATATTTTAAACATCCCAAGTTTGGCCCCAAGATTTTGCCTCATTCAACAATTCACAATGGAAACAGACAAACAAAACAAGAATATAAATATAAATAAATAATAATAATAATAATAATAATAATAATAATAATAATAATAATAATAATAATAATAATAATAATAAATAAATGATGGTATTTAGGTCATGTTAATTCTTTATAACTTCTTCTTTTGGGCATTCAAAGCAAGTCCACTAATTAAATAAAATCCTTGAATCGCCCGTCCCACTTAAGTTTTCTTCAAGTTTGTTTTTTAAATAATTGTTTTTATTTGATCCAAAAAGTTCTTGAAAGTAATTGATTTTTTTAGATACTACTTTTACAGTTCATATGTGGGAAATATATACGTATATTCTCTGGGAACAAAATATCTGATGTTATACATTTGGGTGATTCTATTTCTAATTAACAATGCTAGTCAGCTTGATCACATTATTGC
>JAPMUY010005834.1:2500-5000 GCA_026901105.3 Galaxias olidus
TATGTGTCAGCATCAGTTCCACCACAGCAAACGCCCACGGATATGTTCATAAATATATATATAAATATATATATTTATATACTGTATATATATAAAATGCATAAAGTGTTTCCACAGCAAAGACTTCTGAAGATATTCAAAAGGAATATATAAATATATATTTACATATATGTGTGTGTGTGTGTGTGTGTGTGTGTGTGTGTGTGTGTGTGTGTGTGTATGAAACCAGCGTTTCAGCTCCAAATTGTAGAGACAGAGGATTGCTCTATTCATCTGTCAAAGCTAAGCACACCCTTCTCCTGCTGGTGGAGTATTAAAACAGTGTTTTCACTATTACCACCTAGGAGAGAGCTCCCTGCTAGGCTGCCACCTCCGCCTCCATAGAGGACAGGACAGGGCGGAGAGAACGAGGTGGACCAGGAGGGCAACCAGCAGGATAGAGGAGCTTGGAGGAGGAGGAGGAGGAGGAGAGGACCTGGAGGAGGAGGAGGAGGAGAAGAAGGAGTAGATGATGGAGAAAGAGAGGGAGTAGGAGGTGGAGGGAGGGAGGGAAAGAGAGAGAGTAGGAGGTGGACGAAGTGGAAGAGAGAAGAGGAGCTTGGAGGAGGGAGGAGTGTGAAGAGGAAGAGGGGAAAGAGGAGAGGAGGATAGATAGAAAGAGGAAGAGAAGGAGGAAGAGGCGGGACAACCCCTTGTGGTGGGTGTTTGTGTGAGTGTCCCTTGTGTACATGATGTGTGTGTGTGTGTGTGTGTGTGTGTGTGTGTGTGTCTGTGTGTGTTGCGGTATCGATCTGTTGTCATTGAGAAGTGATGTTCTCAGTCAGTTGTTTTCTGTTTTTCTGTAGCGAGCGGACATCAGGAGCACAATGAAATATGCCTTCACTAATTGGATTTAAATGGAAATGCTGACCTGGGCACTTTGACAGAGGTGCCTGCTACGTGTGCGCGTGTGTGTGTGTGTGTGTGTGTGTGTGTGTGTGTGTGTGAGAGAGAGAGAGAGAGAGAGAGGTAGGAGCGGACTCTTAGCAGGAGTTTAGGCAGTCATTAGGTGCCTGAGGACTCCATTAGCTCTGGTGATTACCCCCTGCATCAAACTGACAGCACACACACACACACTCTCTCTCTCTCTAACACAAACACACACTCAAGCACTCTCTTACACACTAACACACACACACACACACACACACACACACACACACCTAGACACTCTCTCTCTTACACACACACACACACACACACACACACACACATAGACACTCTCTCTCTTACACACACACACACACACTCTCTCTCTCTCTCACTCTCTCTCTCTCTAACACAAACACACACTCAAACACTCTCTTGCACACTAACATACACACACACACACACAAACAACACAAACGTACATGTGCACAGACACAAACACACAAACTTACACACTCACACACACACATACGCATGCACGCACGCACACACTCTCTCATACACACACACACTTTCTTACACACACATACAGACACTCTGTCTCTTACACCCACACACACACACACTCAGACAGGCGGGAGTCCAGACACTCTTCTCTGAGATCCAAGACGTGAGTGTGAATATGAAAGCAGGGTTCTGGAAGGATGTCTTCAGAGACAAACCAGCTTAAGGAGAAGGAGCCTTCCTTTTCGGCATCATCATGATCATCATCATCAGCAGCAGCAGCAGAACTAACTCGGTATGCTTGGTCATGAACCATGTCAAATTCACGATGAAATGAAAACCAAATCAAGGAGAACATCTTGTCCATTCCCTCTCCGGTGCTTTCAGCGGAACGTCACGCAGAACGACCGACAGAAGGACTCATATCCTGGACCCAACTTCTACATCCTGTCAGCAGAATCTTCAAATACAGCTAACAAACAAAAAGAGCAAGAAACACCCATGGAGCTGGAATTTCTGTCTACAAGGAAATGAGTAGGTGCCCACTGCAGGAGGAGAGCGGGATGAAAGACGAGAGATAGACGAAAGGGAAGAGAAAAGGGAAGAGGATGAAAAACAAGGACGTGAAAGAGGAAGGGAGCGAGACAGAGAACAGGGGAGGTGACAGAATCGGAGGGAGAGGAAAGGAAAAAAGTGATTAATGCCTCAAATTTCCCGGAGGATTTTTTCTCTCGTCGTCTTGGATTAGCAGGCCAAGTTGAAACAGACAGGGAAGACAGCGAGAGACAGAAGGAGACAGGGGGAAGACAGGGGGAGAGACAGGGGGGAGACAGGGGGAGACATGGGAGAGACAGGGGGGAGAGACAGGGGAGAGACAGAGGGGAGACAGAGGGGAGACAGGGGGAAGAGACAGGGGGAGAGACAAAGGGAGACAGGGGAGACAGAGGGAAGACGGGGAGAGAGAGGGAGAGACATGGGGAGAAACAGGGGGGGAGACAGGGGGAGAAACAGGGAGAGACAGAGGGAAGACGGGGAGAGAGGAGAGACATGGGGAGACAGGGGAGAGACAGAGGGAGAGACAGGGGGG
>JAPMUY010005834.1:10000-12500 GCA_026901105.3 Galaxias olidus
AGAAGGACGAGAGGCAGAGCGGCGGGACAAACGAACAAACGAGAGGGAAGGAGGAGACGGACGAGAGGAGGAGCAGACGAGGAGATGAGGAGAAATCTTTCGGCCCTTTAAACTTTTGAAAGCCGGTTGCTATGGAGACCACATTCTCCCGTCGGGGGCCGTGTGCATGGTGAGCTTGTGAGCGTGTGAGGAGGTGTACAGATGGCGTCTGTGGAGGGTCATGTGTGAGCATGTCTGGCTTCCGAAGTGTCCGTGGTTTGTGTGTGTGTGTTCATGTGTGTGTGTGTGTGTGTGTGTGTGTTTATGAGCGTGTGCCATAGCGCCACACATTTAACCGTTGTGTGTCTGCGTTTCCATGTGGTCCACCTGATCCAGTTTCCATTAGCTGATGGCACGCAGCATGACTATCCAGGCATCTAGTAGGCCATGTTGGCTCTGCTCCGGCTTCACTGCAGCTGGGCAGCCATCATGGCTCTGCACCGGCTCCACAGCAGCTTGGAGGCCATCTTGGCTCTGCTCCGGCTCCACAGCAGCTTGGAAGCCATCTTGGCTCTGCTCCGGCTCCACAGCAGCTTGGAGGCCATCTTGGCTCTGCTCCGGCTCCACTGCAGCTGGGCAGCCATCATGGCTCTGGTGCTGGCTTTTGTTCCTGGGCAACCGATGAGAACCCTGGCACAAGTGTGTGTGTGAGAGACACTGATGGCGCCAGGTACAGCCATCAGATTAGAGCATGATGGGTCTTTTCTCAGGTTTAAATTGGAGACCCAGTACATCAGGAGACTCATTTTGGCATTATCCAAAACCCCCTGGAAACAGTCGTACACACACATTCATGAATAAACTATAGGAACACGTAGCACGCAAACACAGACCAACAACCCCATGAGTGTGTTCCTCTTACACTGTCACACAGACAACAAATGAAAGTAGAGTGTTCACACACATACACACCCCACACATAAATAAACGCATATCCACACACATAGAAACACACGCACACACAGCCCTTGCAGAAGTTGTGACAGTAAAGTTGATGAAGACTGACGGTTCTTCTGGCGCTGTCTCCAGAAAACTGGCTGGGAAGGAGAGAGAAAGAGCGACAAAGGGATGGAGAGAAAGAGAGAGAGCGACGGAGGGAGAGAGAGCGGGAGAGAGGAACCCTTCATCCTCCATTTCCTCCTTCAAACTTTTTGATTAAAAGACTTTCCTTGACTTGGATTTCTTTTGCTTTTTCTATTTTCTAAGTTTTTGAAGGATCCACGGAGACTCTGCTTCCCCCACACACACACACAAACACAAAAGGCAGACACGCAAACAAACACAGCCGGAGAACACAGGCAAACAAACGCACACATGGAGAAACAAGCAAACGCACATAGACATCAACACACAGCCAGAGACATACACGGGCACACAGCAACAAACCTCCAAAAACACACACACACCCAGAGACCTGCACACACACACACGCGCGCGCACACGCACACACACACACACACACACACACGCACACACACTGGAATAGCAGTTACAATTGCTTGTCTTCCAGCTCAATATCTCATAGCTACATTTCCTAGTGAGCTGAATGTTGAAATGCTTTGAGGGTAGACCAACAGAGACGTGGTCTGAGTTTCTCTGACTATTCACACAGAGATGGTTGTCTGAGTTTCTCTGACTATTCACAAAGAGACGCGGTCTCGATGGAATCCCTAAACAAAACCGCTCCCCTGAAACCTCACTAAAGACCACTAATGAGTTTGTGTGTGTGTGTGTGTGTGTGTGTGTGTGTGTGTGTGTGTGTGTGTGTGTGTGTGTGTGTGTGTGTGTGTGTGTGTGTGTGAGTATGTTTGGAATAGTTTGGGTTATACACTGTCTGTATGTGTGCCGGTGTGTGTTTGGGATAGTTTGGGTTATACACTGTCTGTGAGTATTAGGAACAGTTGGGGATATCTAGTGATGGTGGGTCTGTGTGTGTGTGTGTGTGTGTGTGTGTGTGTGTGTGTGTGTGTGTGTGTGTGTGTGTGTGTGTGTGTGTGTGTGTGTGTGTGTGTGTGTGTGTGTGTGTGTGTGTGTGTTTGAGGACGTTGGCACATATGTTCTCTCCTTCTCACTGACAGCAGAGACAGCCTCTCTAAGGAACTATACTATAAAGACACAGCAGATTCATCTAGGATGTTAAAGGATTCATTCCACCAGGAACACACACACACACACACACACTCATTAACACAGTAGTGCACACAAACACTATGATGCGGAACACAAACATACATAGACACATTAAAACAAACACTAACTCTTAGAACTATCTGCAAAGCACAATCACACACACACACACACACTCACACACCTGTCAGTCTAATCAGCCACGGTTGATTACAGCTGTCAGAGCAGTGTTATCTTCACCACTAAAGGAAGAGAGAGGATGGAGAGAACAAGGAAAAGAGAAATACCCTGATAGAGCCATCCACACACACACACACACACACACACACACACA
>JAPMUY010005834.1:17500-27500 GCA_026901105.3 Galaxias olidus
TATTTTTATCTAGGAAAAGTATTGTTAGCCGACAGAAATTTATTAATACACAGCCATTAAGTCATCGTGTATGTTTTCCTATTGCCTCACTGTCTGCTATCCAGCTTGTGTCCGCTTTCCTTTATTCACGGGAGATTAGTCGCAGAACGTTGATTCGAGTCGGGTTGGGGTCGAAAACTTAGATGACAAATACGGTCCATGCAATAGATTTGGCCCACAGGTTTGCCGGGCCGGTTTGGGTTGGGCTTGAATGCTTTAGGCCCATTGAGAAGTCGCTGTATGTTAATGAACATAAAAACATATTGTAGTTCAAATCCAATAACATTTCACAACTGTAGAATGTAAGGAAACGTAAGAGCAAATTATTTCGAACGAACATTTCGCCCTCAAATGTGTGTAAGTATGTATTCGTTGATTCCCAAACAAGAAGACATTGGTCAGAATGTTGGTGAAAACCTGCGTAAGTGGGTTTTAAGAAGAAAGCTGGTCTTCTGAATGGTTGGTGAATGAGGCCCACTGTGAGCACCATCCTGTAGCCATGGCTCTGTTTGATCTCCATTCTCATTGTCATTTATAACCTTCCCTGTAGTATCACCATAAACCACTAAAACACCTAAAAAGACATCGGAACACACACACACACACACACACTCACACACACACACACACACACACACATACAGAGCGGTGCGCTGGCGAAGAAGGCCACAGCCAGATGGCTCAAACTCACACACACACTCTGGCATGGCATCAAGGTGGCATGGTACGACATCGCCACCAGCCTCGTCAACCTCTAACCCACACACACACACACACACACACACACACACACACACACACAGAGACAGTAGCTGATCTGTGCCCTAGAGGTAGGTATACAAGAGATGGCTGCCTTATCGCTCTCTCTCACACACACACACACACACACACACACACACACACACACACACACACACACACACACACACACACACACACACACACACACACACACACACCCGTCTGAGAGAGTGATACCAAGCCCAAAAGCAGACAGGGACCCCATCTGGTCATGCAGGCCGGCTTGGAATGTAGTGCTGTATCTGTGAGTGAGTACGTGTTAGAGAGAGGGAGAGAGAGAGGGGGAGAGAGAGAGAGAGAGAGAGAGAGAGCGTGCCTGCCTGTGCGTATGTGTGTGTGTGTGTGTGTGTGTGTGTGTGTGTGTGTGTGTGTGTGTGTGTGTGTGTGTGTGTGTGTGTGTGTGTGTGTGTGCGTGCGTGCGTGCATGCGTGTGTGCATGCGTGTGTGTGTGTGTGTGGTTGTTTTGCGTCCCGTTGGTCCGGTCGCACGCAGAGACAATGACAGACACATATTTGTAAACATACGCCCACAGGCCCACATGGTGTGAGAGCAGACCCAGCCTGAGAGGCCTGGTGCCACTGTCAACAATATGTAATACCCATAGCCCTGTGGCCACACACTCATCACAGCACACTGTACTAACACACACTCATCACAGCACACTGTAACACACTCATCACAACACACTGTAATACCCTCATCACAACACACTGTAATACCCTCATCACAACACACTGTAATACCCTCATCACAACACACTGTAACACACTCATCACAACACACTGTAATACCCTCATCACAACACACTGTAATACCCTCATCACAACACACTGTAATACCCTCATCACAACACACTGTAATACCCTCATCACAACACACTGTAATACCACACATTCATCACAGCGCCCTGCATGTTCCTGCATGGTCCTGCTTGGCCCTGCTTAGCCCTGCTTGGCCCATCTAGCCCTGCTTGGCCAAGCTGAGCCCTGCTTGGCATTGCTTGTCCCATCTAGCACTGCTCGGCCTGTCTAGCCCTGCTTGGCCTTATTTAGCCATCTATAGCCCTGCTTGGCCCTGTGTAGCCCCGATTGGCCCTGTTTAGCCCTACTTGACCTTGCAGTGATCATTAGGCCAGTGTGATAAAACAGCTTACGGTTTGACACGCTGGAGAGCCTGGAGACGCTGGAGACCCTGGTTCGATTCCACTGGCCATTACATTGACCTTTCTACACACTTAGCGTAAGCCATAAGCCATTACTGTTTGTGAGTGTGCGTGTCTGTGTGTGTGTGTGTGTGTGTGTGTGTGTGTGTGTGTGTGTGTGTGTGTGTGTGTGTGAGCGTGTGTACACAGGGGGAGGGACACAGGGGGGTTAAGAGCACCACAGGGCTCACTGAGAGGTATTGATGCCTGTTTATTGGCTATTGATGGATGTCCTGCTGGTCCTTCTCTGCATGGGTGTGAGTCTGGAGGAGTGTAGTACACGGAGCTGGAGGGGGTGATGGGGGTTGTAGTACACGGAGCTGTAGGGGGGATGGGGGTTGTAGTACACGGAGCTGGAGGGGGTGATGGGGGTTGTAGTACACGGAGCTGGAGGGGGTGATGGGGGTTGTAGTACACGGAGCTGGAGGGGGTGATGGGGGTTGTAGTACACGGAGCTGGAGGGGGTGATGGGGGTTGTAGTACGTGGAGCTGGAGGGGGGTGGGGGGGGGTGCAGGGCTTTCCACAAGGATGTTGAATAGCCAGCAATTGGGAAAAAGTAGCCTGCTAGGGGGGTCCCGGGGGAGCATGCTGCAATTGTTTTGGCCGTCAAAGTGCAAATTTGGTGGCTTCTGACACATTCTAATGCCACAATTTCATCATATACACTGATCATAATTATTGCACATGTATTGCATAATTATTGCCTACCCGATTGTAAACATTTAGTGAATCATTGTAAAAGAGATTTAGGTGGTTATTGGAAATGTGTGTGTGTGTGTGTGTGTGTGTGTGTGTGTGTGTGTGTGTGTGTGTGTGTGTGTGTGTAGGTGGGTGTTTGGGATTGAGGGTTTTTGTGCTACAGGAGCCAGTTTTGTGTTAAAGCAATCTAAAAAAATAACATTGAAATACAAAGTAATAAATAAGGTTGATGATCGTCTGTATTTATTGACACCTTCACTGTACGGTTTATAAAGCCTATGTATTTGTTTTAAATTAAATTATTTATAAAGTACACCTATCCCAAAAAAAGATCTCTAAAATAACAAAACATGCAAATCACTTGACTCAAATCATGTGAATCTACTGAATCAACTCAACTTTTAGTCATCTATGTCTTCCATTTGATCTTCACAATCATCCGAGTCCATACCCAGCTCAAAAAGTGCCCTGCTGAGCTGTTCCTTGTTAGTTGTAACATCCTCTCCCTCAACCTGGACCCTTTTATCCATCAAGGTGGTGGGATCTTCCTTCTGACCTTCATTGCCCCGGAACACTTCTTCCTCAAAGAGGTTGACTTGGATCCCTGTGCTGAGTATATTTGGGTTGAACTGAGCAACTCTTGTACGATGTTTGAGAAACGGAAGGTTCCTGGTGTGGCTCTCCCTCCACAGCTTAGTGGCCTGATTTAGCATCTCATGACACTCACTGGATCTTATTTCAGGGCCATTAATGGTGATGTGCAAGAGGGTGGAGAGCATATCATTTTTTTAAGGCTGCTCCTTAATCTCGTCTTGATTCTCTTAACAGCACCCCTTTCAACAACTGCATTAGAGAGTGGTTGACAGAGGCAAACCGTCGCCATGTCAACTATATAGTGGAAGGACTGCTTCAGGACAGCTTGTTGTCTGATGATTTTCTTTAAGATAAAAGCAGTCAGAGAAATGTCTTAGCCTTTCAGCACACTGGTCGGAACTTCCCAGTCTACCATGCCATATTTAAAGTTCCTCCCCTGGGCTATGGCCTGATTCAGGTCAAACTTCAGCTGCTCACAAAGAACTTTAATATAGTCCTCCCCGTAGCTCGGAAATTGCACATCTGTGCTCTTTGGGAGGCAGGTAGGGTCAAAGAGAGAGAAGGCCTGGAGCACAGGGCAGGCCTCCTTGAACCGATTGTCCAGGTTTTTTAACTAGTTCTGTGTTCTAGCTGTATACCAAAGTCCTAAGGAAGTGCATGACCTGAGGATTATTTTTACCATTGAGTTCCAAAGCTGAATATGCGCCATCAGAAGCAACATAGTCAGTCAAGTCTTTGACAACATCATAGTTGGTCTGGATATCCTGAAGCATTGCCTTTGTGTGTTCAAGAAATGGCTTTAGACATGAATAGCATGTGTGGTCTTTCTAAAAGATCTTGGGCAAGGTATTCAGGTGAGGCAGAACTTTGTTAAGCATCAGCAGTGTACCAACAATCTTTATGTTGTTCATACGCTGCAAAAGACCAGCTGCAGTGGCATCTTTATCTTCGAACTGCCTGAAAGTCTGGAGTAGCGGGACCAAACGTTGGCTGACACTGGCAACAGCTTTGCCTGTATAATGCCACCGTGTGCGGCATGCTTTCTGCACTTTAACACTGAGCTTTGTGTTTAAGCTCTTTCCAGCTTCAATATCAATTTTCTTGTGGTTTTAAAGACCTTCACAAATGCTGCAGAGTGCTTTGGGTATTCAAGCCATTTCCAGACCTGTCTCAATGTCACTTCAACAACTTGAATGTATTTCACAAAGTCATTGGTGTCATCACACGCCAGAGCTAGACGGTGATTAATACAATGACTTCGGAGCATAATCACAGATGTCTGCTTCAGGCGAACTCCAACCCCTGATTTGGATCCTGTCATCACACTTGCTCCATCAGAACCAAAACCAAAGAGATTCTGAGCTGCTAATCCACATACTTTTAGTTCCTCAGTGATGAGTTCTGTGATGGTTTTGGCATTTGCGGACGGACTGTTTTCAAGCATATCCTTGGTTTTGAGGAAGTCAAAATGAGTGTCTCCATGGATGTTAACATAACCAATATAAATGAGTAACTGCTCCATCACTGCACAGTCTGACACTTCATCCACTAGAATACTGTGGTACTTTGCATCCTTGACCTTTGAAATAACTTTGTCTTTAATTCACTGGCTTAAAAGTAGTCTCATGTTTCGCTGACTTCTTTGGCTTCTTTGTTGAACATTCTTCATTTCTGAGAGCCCCAAATCTTCTTCCAGATCTATCAGAGACGCTAACTTGCAGTTTGCCACTTCTTCCTTGCCAAGCCAGTATGTAGAAAGAAAATAGTTTTTTGTGTCAGTGTCTCGAACTTCTTTTGCTGATTGATACTGAGCAGCCAGAGAGGAATGTCGTCGCTCCATCTCTTTCAGATGTGTTTCCTCATGTGTGGTAGATGTAGCATGCTCTCTTATTGCACTCTGTTTGAAATTTGTGGAAGCTGAGAGGTTGAAGGTGCTCTGTTTATTAAATTTATTGGAGGCGACGTGTATTCTGTACAGCAAGCAGAACATTCCCTTTCCTTCAATGTAGACCAACCACCACAGGCCTGTCTCTTATGAATAAGAAATGTCACTTTTAGTGAGCCAACCATGTTTAAAGCTGCTCTTGCCTTTTCCTTCCTTAATCCTGGACTCTACTTGAAAGGGAAGAGCACAAACCTGAGCATGTGTAAGATGAGTGGAGAGTCTTACTCTTCATTGCTTCAGGAAAATACTCCTCCAACAGCGAGAGAGCTACTAATGGAGGGACAACGTTCTTTAATCTGCCTGGCTCTGTTGGCCTGTCTGGCTCTGTGGACCTGCATGGTTGTCCTGTTGACCAGTCTGGCTCTGTGGACCTGCATGGTTGTCCTGTTGACCAGTCTGGCTCTGTGGACCTGCATGGTTGTCCTGTTGCCCTGTCTGACTCTGTGGACCTGCATGGTTCTGATGTTGACCAGTCTGCGTCTGCTTTAGACCTGCATGGTTCTGATGCGGTCCTGTCTGGCTCTGGGGACCTGCATGGTTCTGATGCTGTCCTGTCTGGCTCTGGGGACCTGCATGGTTCTGATGTTGACCTGTCTGGCTCTGTGGACCTGAATGGTTGTACAGTTGCCCTGTCTGGCTCTGTGGACCTGCATGGTTCTGATGTTGACCAGTCTGGCTCTGTGGACCTGCATGGTTGTCCTGTTGCCCTGTCTGGTTCCTCTACCTGCTCTATAAAACAAAAATACACGTTTGACTAATAATAATTCATGCAGCAAATTATCTTGGATCTAAAACTAAATCACATAGGCCTACTGCATCGGTAAAATAACTATACTGCACATTTCCACTTAACATGGAATCAGTTTAAAATTGAAATATTCTTTACAATTAAAATTAAATCCAATTTAAAACATTAATTAGCAATGTACTCATTACAATATACTTGATCAACTGACCAACAATTTTCTTCTTTAAGAAGCCTGTCAGACTTTGTTGATTACCACACTCTAGCTTCCTTTTGGGTGGTATCTTGGTGTGTGTAAATACTTAGGGCTCTGCTGTAAAAAACTTTTGAGAACAAAGTGTCCTAATTAGTGTGGTTGTTAGAAGGTTTGTTACCATTTATTGTTCATGGGCAAAGCAATGGCGCATACACCCAATTTTGGCTGATCATCAGCTACAGCCAGAGATGCTCACAAGTCATTTTTTCCAAGTCCAAGTCAAGTCTCAAGTCTTTGAGCTCGAGTCCAAGTCAAGTCTCAAGTCTTTGTTCACAAGTCCAAGTCAAGTCTCAAGTCTCTTATGGTTGTAATGAGCGTTCTATCATCTGCTGCATGCCACCCAGTCGGCTCTAGAACACTGCATAGCTATATCTAAGGTTGGAATTAACAGCATGTACTGACTCCTTTTCCATGTACTGTCAGCATTGATTAGTTGTTTGGTATATGATCACTTTAAACAGGCTATTGCAAAGATATATGAAAAAACACACTAATTATTTTTCCTACAGTTAATAACTGTATTTTGCCTTGAACACAGCTACAGTATAAAACAAAAATACCTTGTTTGAGTAAAACTGTTAGAATAATTGGATATAAGCAAAGCAAAGATTAGGGATAAAAGTTAGCTGATTTTCACAATTAAACAACACAATCAAACCCATCAAAAACATCTTTTCTCTAGAATATTTGCTTGCTATCAGGTTGATTAACATCGGTACAAATAACTAAATACTGCACAATTTGAAATTTCCAGTTTACTTCCTAATGATGGAATCAGTAATTTAATTTTTTATTTAGCAGAAAGATTAGGAATTCAAAGTGAACTGAACAACCATTGACAGATAATATAGAAAATATTTATAAATAATTAAAACTTTTACAATGTACTGCTATTCAGACAATATACTTGATCAACTGACCTATCAACATTTTATTCTTTAAGAAGCTACAAAGCTGTCACGTTAGCTGATGCCTTAAACATGTTTGCTAACCGTTACCACACATTGCACTAAGTGACTGACCTATTTGGGTGGTTTTCATCTGATAAAATTTGGTGTGTGTAAATACTTGCAGGGCTCTGCTGTTTGGAAAAAGTTTGTATAGCCAAATGTTATTACAAATGGCACAACAGAACAAGCCGCTTCCATTCTCTGTGGCTCCGTAAGTTAATTAGTGTGGTTGTTAGAAGGTTTGTTAACCATTTATTGTTCATGGGCAAAGCAATGGTCTCAAGTCATTAGTCTCACCTCAAATTTTGGCTGATCATCAGCTACAGCATTAGCTAGCCACCGATTTTGTAGCTCGCAAACCTATACTGTACATAGCTAACTAATTATTTCGAATTATTTTATTTCAAACAACCAGCAAAGATATTCTTCATCAAAGACAAAGTGGTAAAAAATCTAAGTTGTTGGAAGTCTGTCCATTACCATCCTTGATACTATCAATGACAGATCGATCAGTGACCTCAGGACAGAGACGAGTCACGTCTCCAAACGAATCCATTCCGCTTTCATTACGTGGAACTAGCAACCTCTGAAAATCCACACCAAGTTTTGATCGTTACATTTGTTCTTGTCAAAGCAACAAGCAGTTGAGCGAGCTCCTCTCGAGTGTTGTAAGTTACCCAACTAGTTTATGATACCTCAAGTTAATCGATTAGTTACCGAAGTTATCAGGCTTGCATTGTGGTTGTAAATGCGTGCTCATAGCGAATCGCAACCTGTTAATCAAAACTATTTTATTAGAATAAAAAAAGTATATAATTAAGTAGCTGGCTGCACTTGAATGAGTCGTCGGCTGTTTGGCCGGCAGCCGGCGCTTACGGAAAGCCCTGGGGTTGTAGTACGCAGAGCTGGAGGGGGGTGATGGGGGTTGTAGTACATAGAGCTGGAGGGGGTGATGGGGGTTGTAGTACATAGAGCTGGAGGGGGTGATGGGGGTTGTAGTACACAGAGCTGGAGGGGGTGATGTGGGTTGTAGTACACAGAGCAGGAGGGGGTGATGGGGGTTGTAGTACGCAGAGCTGGAGGGGGTGATCGGGGTTGTAGTACACAGAGCTGGAGGGGGTGATCGGGGTTGTAGTCATACAAGACGGCCCTCAATTGCAATACTTAGTAATAATTGAATACTCTAAAAACACTTCTCAATACAGGGGAGGATAATGGGAATATGAAATGTAAAATATACATCCTGTTTGTGCATATCCTAATGTGTGGTCCTTCTGAGAGAGGGTAGGAGGAGTGATCTGGCTCTCTGGGACCAGAGTGTATTGTGTCAATGTCAAAACTGGTGTGACCCGGCATCAGAGTAATAACAGCCTTTCATCTCACAGCCAACACACGCACACACACACACACACACCCACGCACACGTACACACACACCCACGCACACACACACACACACACGCACGCGCGCACAGACACTGCCACTAGCACACACACACACACACACAGACACTAACACACACACACACAAACACACACACGCACACACGCACACAAATGCATAGTATGTCTCGAGCACACACACACACAAACTCCTCTTCTCTATCCCTCCCGCCCACACACACACACACACACATTTTCTCTCTGCCTCTCATTAACTCTCTCTCACACCCATCACGCAGGGCCATAGTTGGTATCCATGGTAACATACTGAGCCATCTTTTGGGGGACTAAGTCCATGTCTTACTACTACTGCTTTACTTTCTCAGGAACTGCAACTAGGGTAACAGTTCAGGACCATATTCCACTATATTATGGTCTGTCACTGAGAGGAGAGGAGAGGAGGAAGGAAGGAAGGAAGGAAGGAAGGAAGGAAGGAAGGAAAGAAGGAAAAGAGGGAGGAAGGGAGGGGAAGAGGGGAGGAGAGGAGAGGAGAGGAGAGGGGGCTGAAACGGGAGAAAGCCGAACTGGGACATAAGAAGAAAGTCTGCACCTATTATATGCAATTCCAAACAATTATCTAGTGTGTGTGTGTGTGTGTGTGTGTGTGTGTGTGTGTGTTGCTTGTTTTGTCCAGCCAAAATGACTAATGGGGGAAAATGAGCTGTTATTACAGTAACTAGGAACATTTGGCTTACACACACACACACACACACACACACACAAACGCACACAACCACACACACACACACGGACACACACACAAACACACACACCACACACACACACACTAACAACAACATACATCCACACTTATCGCAATATCTCATCTTATCTTTCCGCTCTAAAGAGTTCTTGGAAAACACACAGAATAGAAGACTCCTCTCTCTCTCTCTCTCTCTCTCTCTCTCTCTCTCTCTCTCTCTCTCTCTCTCTCTCTCTCTCTCTCTCGATTCAGTGCCTGGTGTCAATACGTAAATGAGAAAGATGAAACGTGTCCTTCTCGATGGTATGGTCAGGCTAAGTTGGCCACGTGCCTAACAAAGAGCACAGTGCTGTAGGGCAGTGGGTCAGCAGAGCCACGTGGTTTAAGGGAATGCCCTCAGCACGCTGGAGACTACAGACAGGTTGTTTTTGTGCATGTTCTGAGAACATGCCGTGGCACGGTGGGGCATTGTGTACAGTGTGTGTGTACAGTGTGTGTGTACAGTGTGTGTGTGTACAGTGTGTGTGTGTACAGTGAGTGTGTGTACAGTGTGTGTGTGTGTACAGTGTGTGTGTACAGTGTGTGTGTGTACAGTGAGTGTGTGTACAGTGTGTGTACACAGTG
>JAPMUY010005834.1:40000-50000 GCA_026901105.3 Galaxias olidus
TTATTACAAGGCCACATGATAATTAACAACTGTCTTTGGCATTAAGTTGTTATTTCACTTGTTCAATGAAGACTTACCCCTTACACACTGCAACTATGTTTGATCGGTTTGCTATTGATCAGTCAATCTTGGGACTTTGAGTGCCCTGTCACTAACGTTGCCCTATCCACTGTCAGGGAAGATGTGAATGACAGCAGCAATTTTATTTGGTCTAGGAAAGTATTCATAATAGTTGACAATATCAGGCGCAGCCATCATTTCTAACAGAGAGTCATTGCAAATAGACTCATTCCTAACAGAGAGTCATTTCAAACAGAAAGTCATTTCAAACAAGGACTCATTTCTAACAGAGTTATTTTTAACAGACTTATTTTTAACAGAGTCATTTTTAACAGTAATTTCTAACAGAGATTAATTTGAAAGACATAGTGACAAACTGGTACGATATGGACTCTGTCTGTCTCTTTGTCTGCCTGTCTGTCTCTCTGTCTGCCTGTCTGTGTGGGGCTGATGGTGATTGTGATTCTAACAGAGACTCACACCGCAGGCTACAGAACACACACTGCTTGCTGATTGTCAGCAGAAACAGAAAAACACACACATACACAAACAAACAAACACACACACACACACACACACACACACCATCTTCTTCCTCTCCTCCCTGGAGATTTTTCTTTTGTCAGGCTGTTGTCACTTCTCTTCCTCCTTCTCACCCAGATCCCTCCATCGTTCCCTATTGATGAAAGAGTAATGAATGGTGACACTTAGAGAACTGGAGGGATGGAGGGATGGAGGGATGGAGGAATGAAGAGATGGAGGGATGAAGAGTTTGAGGGATGGAGGAATGGAGGAATGGCAAAGTAGAGGAAGGAAAACAGCTGAAAATGGAGAAATAGAACGAGAGCACAGAAATGAGGAGGACAGCAAGGCTGAGGCAAAGATGTAGAAGAGACAAACAGGGTGAATACAAATAGAAAGAGAGAGAGAGAGAGAGATAAAGATGTGAGAGAGAGAAAGAGAGAGAGAGAGACTAGAGAGACTGAAAAGGCAGAAAATGAAAGGTAGTAAGAAACAAAGAGATGTGTATGTCTGATTCAACAACATTCAACAATGATCATCTTCTTCCAGCGTCTGAACCACAACAACATGCTAGGATATGTTAACACACCACGTATGTGTGTGTGTGTGTGTGTGTGTGTGTGTGTGTGTACTTGTGACCAGGTGTCCCCCCCGGGGTAGTGTTTGGAGCCGGAGTGTCTTTTCTTCACCCCTCCTCTACCCCCTGTCTGCCATTAGGGTCTTTTTCCAGTCATTTCTCCAGTCATTTTGGCATGACTGCAGTCTTAATTCCATAGGGAAAACTAGACTTCTATGGAACCATCTGGAATGGGGATCTTGCCATGGTTCCACAGCCGTTACGAAGTGCGAAGGAAATTAATTTCATACAATGTTGTTAAGGCAAAAGTTACATGTAACTCTGTACAACAGTGTTACCAAAGGACTAAGACATGAATGAAGACAAACATTGGACACCATACACACATTATTGTAAACACAGAGACGGCATGGACCTTACACTTAGAGATGCACTGTTCCAGTAGTCCTGAAAGCACACACACTAATCACACCCTTTGTTTCACTGTAAATCTGGAGGGAAACATTAACATATGGAGCCTTCACGTTAGGTAGACAGTATTTACAAACTATGCTGGTGAAATACTGGACAAGAAAAGTGAGTACCTAGAAGGTTTGTGTGGGTTTGTCTGTGTGTTTGTGTGTGTGTGTGTGTGTGTGTGTGTGTGTGTGTGTCGTAGAATTATATACACTTGTAACATTCTACACACCCAACAGGTGAAAACAAGAAAAACCCTCAGTTGTGTGTTTGTGTCAGTGTGTGTGTAAGTGTCAGACAGTTTTTCCCAATCGTTTTCACACTCAAATTGGAACTTGAAACGCAATCACTGAAACCTGAAACCCATGTACCAAATCTCTAAACCAAGTCTGCAAGATTGCGAGCACAATTTCTGCTTGACGCTTGGGTTTTCAATTTCGAAATCACAATTAGGCACAACGTTCAACATTAAAATCTCTTGTGTTCCTTTGGAAAGCGGCGCCGATGACAATGCCAAGCTTCATTCCCTATTTAGCGACACCCACTCCTCACAGGTGTAAACACCATTTGCTTAATTCCTCACTTAGGAATCGGAGCAGCTTTGGCACTACACAAAGGCCACAGTGTGTTTGGAGGGTTGAAAAGATGAGCCAAAGATTCAGAAAACATGTGTAAGCAATTGTGGGGGGGAAAATCTCTTCTTTTTTTTCTGAAAACCCTTTATTTTCCTGTATATTTTTCTAGTTTTCTCCTGTTTGTAACTGTTACATACAAAGCACGAGTGTAAATTATTCTGCATTTTGAAAAAAACACTCAATCTAAATGTTTTCGTTTTTTTTTACTGATTGCATTTGTTTGTGTTTACTTATATTTGAGTAGATATACTGTACGTTACTGTAACAATCTTTTACAGTGTAACACTGAGAAGGCAAAAGGGAGAAAGCTATACTGATGAGATATTCATAGTAGTGTTGTGTGAGGAGCACGTCAGTGGGTTGTGGTTTGTAGAAAGAACAATTCATTTGATGACGTGTCATTTTGAAGCAAAACATTTTTTGAAAAGAGATCAAATCGCTTTGAATGCGGTGTTCGTTTTTTTATAGAGATTTGCATGGGGTGCTCGTGATTTTGTCTGTTGTGTTTGGAATTTAGAGAAAATGAGCAAAATAACGTGTAAATAATTGTGAAAAACTGTAAACGTGCGTGTGTATATTTGTGTGCGTATAGGTGTTTTATAGGTGTGTGTGTGTGTGTGTGTGTGTGTGTGTGTGTGTGTGTGTGTGTGTGTGTGTGTGTGTGTGTGTGTGTGCGGATGTTGTTTGATGGAGACATTGTGAAGAATGCTCTTGAGAAAGAGAGAGGTCTTCAACCTAAAAACACCCACTTGCCAATAGACTGAGTAATAGGTGTGTCGTCCCCCCACAAACACCTTACACACACACACACACACACACATACACACACACACACACACACACACTCATAGGTTCACACAGCGTCCACACACATCCAGCTAGCAGGGCTGAGGAGAGGTGAGTAATGCTGGGTGTCCAGTAATGCTGCTGGCTATGGAGAGGGCTGACACTTTCATTCATCCTTACTTTAAACACACACACACACACACACACACACACAAACACACTTAGTTTATACACCTCCTTTCTCTAAAACACACAAACACACACACGTGAAGGCAAAAACAAACCAAACAAAAGACAGAGGACTCACATAAAATATCAGATGTCCGTTACACTGAGAGGACATCCTGAGGTGAAACTAGGAGAGAGAGAGGTGGGCTAAATATAGAGAGAAGAGAGGAATGTAATATTGACTAGAAGAAACTGGAAAAAAGAGAGAGTGTGAGGGAGAAAGACATTTATAAAGAGAGGCGAAAACTTCTGGGGAGACATAGAGAAAGAACAGACTGGGAGGGAGAGAGGGAGACATAGACACAGATAGAAATAAAGAAATATAGACGGAGAGACATAGAGAGAGAGAGAGAGAGATAGAAAGAGAGAGAGAGAGAGAGAGAAAATGAAACACAGGGAAGGAGACAGTGAGACATAGAAAGAGAGAGAGAGAGAGAGAGAGAGAGAGAGAGAGAGAAAGAAAGTAAGAAAAAAGAGGGGAAAAGATAGAAAGAGAGAGCGAGAGACATATAGAGAGACATAGAAAACACTTACATCAGGCGTCTCTAGTGAAAAGATGAAAGAGAAGAGATCAAACAAGCTTTGGTACCCACCTTCCGTATACAAACACTCACACACAGACATACACGTTCACACACACACACACACACTCACACACACACACACACACACACACACACACACACACACACACACACACACACAGACACACACACACACAGACACACACACACACCCACACACACACACACACACACACACACACATTCACATCCACCCGCAAACATGCACACAAACACACACTCTTTAGTTGAGATGCAGGTGGAATACCATTGATGTGCGTTCTGTGTTGACATAAGACTATGTTCTCCTATGTCTCCATGCCAACAGAGGCCTAAGAGGCAGCGAGCGCAAAAGTCAGACATCGAGGGAAATCCTGGAAACACTCCTTTACAATGTAGCGACTCTGACACTGAAACACTCCTTTACAATGTGGAGACTCACCTACCTACTCACCTTTCTAGACACCCAAGGTCACCGTACATGGCATAGAATATTAAACATCCATCCATCCATCCATCCATTTTCCGCCGCTTATCCGGGGCCGGGTCGCGGTGGCAGCAGGCTCAGCAGGGAATTCCAGCCGTCCCTATCCCCAGCAACGCTTTCCAGATCCTCCTGGAGGATCCCGAGGCGTTCCCAGGCCAGACGAGATATATAATCTCGCCAGCGTGTTCTGGGTCTACCCCGGGGTCTCCTACCAGTAGGGCGTGCCCGGAAAACCTCCAACGGGAGGCGCCCAGGAGGCATCCTAATCAGATGCCCGTACAACCTCATCTGGTTCCTTTCGACGCGAAGGAGCAGCGGCTCTATTCCGAGCTCCCTCCGGATGACTGAGCTCTTTACCCTATCCCTAAGGCTGAGCCCTGCCACCCTACGGAGGAAACACATTTCAGCCGCTTGTACTCGCGATCTTATTCTTTCGGTCGCTACCCAAAACTCATGACCATAGGTGAGGGTTGGAACGTAGACCGACTGGTAAATTGCGAGTTTCGCCTTTCGGCTCAGCTCCTTCTTTACCACGACGGTCCGGTACAACGCCCGCATTACTGCTGATGCTGCACCAATCCGCCTGTCAATCTCACGCTCCATTTTTCCCTCACTCGTGAACAAGAACCCGAGATACTTGAACTCCCTCGCTTGGGGCAGCAACTCAATCCCAACCCGGAGAGAGCACTCCACCGTTTTCCGGCAGAGAACCATGGCCCACTGAAAACGTATTTGACTTTGTGCCGAGTATACGGACACAACTCTCACTCCGGTTATATAGGGACCGAATGGCTTGTAGCAACGGCCCCGGTACCCCATACTCCCGCAGTACCCCCCACAGGACTCCCCGGGGGACACGGTTGTAGGCCTTCTCCAAGTCCACAAAACACATGTAGACTGGATGGGTAAACTCCCATGCCCCCCCAAACAGCCCCGCAAGGGTAAAGAGTTGGTCCACTGTTCCACGACCAGAACGGAATCCACATTGCTCCTCCTGGATCCGAGGTTCGACAATCGGTCGGAGTCTTCTTTCCAACACCCTGGCATAAGCTTTCCCAGGTAGGCTGAGAAGTGTGATACCCCGATAATTGGAGCACACCCTCCGGTCCCCCTTTTTAAAAATGGGAACCACCACCCCGGTCTGCCATTCCAATGGTACTGTCACCGACCTCCACGTGACACCAAAGAGGCGTGTCAACCAAGACAGCCCAACAATGTCCAGAGCCTTCAGCATCCTGGGGCGAATCTCATCCACACCCGGCGCCTTGCCGCTGAGGAGGTTCCCAACTACCTCAGTGACCTCTGCGAGGGATATTGCTGAGACTCCCCCCGAGTCTTTGAACTCTGCCTCCTCCACAGAGGACGTGTTGGCGGGGTTAAGACGTTCCTCAAAGTGCTCCTTCCACCGCCCGACGATATCCCCAGTCCAGGTCAGCAGTTCTCCTCCCCTGCTCAACAGAGCCTGGGCCAATCCCTGCTTTCCCTTTCTGAGCCGTCTAACGGTTTGCCAGAACTTCCTTGAGGCCAACCGAAAGTCCTTCTCCATAGCCTCCCCGAACTCCTCCCACACCCGGGTTTTTGCTTCTTTGACTACCGAAGCTGCAGCCCTTCGGGCCGCCCGGTACCCGTCTGCTGCTTCAGGAGACCCCTGGGCCAACCAAGCCCGAAGGCCTCCTTCTTCAGTCTGATGGCTTTCTTCACCGCTGGTGTCCACCAGCGGGTTCTTTGGTTGCTGCCACGACAGGCCCCAACGACCTTCTCACCACAACTCCTAGCAGCCGCTTCCACAATGGAGGTTTTGAACATGGTCCACTCGGAATCAATGTTCCCAACCTCCCCCGGGATGCACGAGAAGTTCTTCCGGAGATGGGAGTTAAAGACCTCCCGGACAGGGTCCTCAACCAGACGTTCCCAATTCACCCTCACTACGCATTTTGGTTTACCGAGTCTGCCTGGCAGCCTCCTCCGCCATCTGATCCAACTCACCAGCAGGTGGTGATCAGTTGACAGCTCAGCTCCTCTCTTTACCCGAGTGTCCAAGACATACGGCCGCAGGTCTGATGATACGACCACAAAGTCGATTATCGATCTGCGGCCTAGGGTGCTCTGGTACCAGGTACACTTATGAACCTCCCTATGCTCGAACATGGTGTTCGTTATGGATAATCCATGCCTAGCACAGAAGTCCAACAACAAAGCACCACTCTGGTTCAGATCGAGCAGGCCATTCCTCCCAATCACCCCTCTCCAGGTTTCTCCACCGTCACCCACATGGGCGTTGAAGTCCCCCAGCAGAACTATAGAATCACTAGATGGTACCCTTTCCAGGACCCCACCCAGCAACTCCAAGAAGGCCGGATATTCTGAACTGCCATTTGGTGCATAAGCACAAACAACAGTCAGAGCCTTGCCCCCAGCGACTCGCAGTCGCAAAGAATATATAATATTCTATATAATATAAGAATATTAAACAATATATACAAATATATACAAAAAATGGCACAATATAACATTTGAAGTTCAATAACTATAAGACAGACAAAAGGTATACACACACACATATATATATACAAACATACATACATATACATATATAGACATACACATACATATACTGTACATTCATAAAATTAAAATAAAAAGTCAAAGAGAACAAACTAGGGGTAGGCTAAGGAAAACAAGTGGGTTTTGAGGTGGGATTTAAAAATATTAATGGAGTCAGAGTTCCGAATCACATAGGGAAGGGAATTCTAGAGAATGGGAGCAGCAGCACTAAACGTTCTGTCCCCCATGGAGCTGAGTCTTGTTTTGCGGGTGGTGAGGAGACCAGTGTCTGAGGAGCGGAGGGTACGAGAAGGCGTGTAGGGTTGGAGGAGGTCAGAGAGGTAGGAAGGGGCTAGTCCATGAAGAGATTTATAAGTAAGAAGTAAAATTTTGAAGGAAATGCGAGATTTGATGGGAAGCCAATGTAGATGAAGAAGAGTGGGAGTGATGTGTTGCCAGGGTTTAGAGCGAGTTAGAATCCTTGCAGCTGAATTCTGTACATACTGGAACCTATCCAGGGCTTTATTTGATGCCCCGAATGGGACACCATTGCAATAATCCAGGCATGAGGTGACGAACGCGTGAATTAATGTTTCCGCAACTGCATCTGTTATTAATGGTCTGAGTCTGGAGATGTTTCTCAGGTGGAAGAAGGCAGACTTGGTGACAGCTTTTATATGAGGTTCCATGGAGAGGGTGGCACCCAAGACCACACCAAGACTTCTGACCTTGGCAGAGGAGCAGATAGAGGAGCCGTCAATAGTGAGGACCACATCACCAACCTTTTTGAGCACTATAGGCTGGAAAACCCCTTTCCACACTTTGGAACTTAACTTTCCATTTCAGAGCAAAGGAACCTTTATTCAAATCACGTTTGGGACTTCACATCTCATTCAAAACGATTCAGAGCTTTTCACCAAATCCAAGTGAGTCGGAGGAACCGCTGGACCATCAAGATGGAACCAGCGCGCTTTTGTTCTTACCCTAAGTGGTCAAATAACACATCAAAGAAAACCCACGTTTTAGACCTAAACCAACGAACAGCTTTTCCACATTTATTTCAACAACCAACTAAGTTTCAGAACTTTCCAACTTCACACAACGAACTGAGGTTCAGAACTTTACCAGTAAAACATCTCCACTATGGTCCAGCCGCAACCAGGCCTAGACCGAATGTATTTATTGCCACAGCTCCGCCTATCTTCTCACAGTAACGTAAACTCACGCTTTTCGAACATTGAGCATTCACGATAGCAGCCTATGCTGTGTTGTGTTTAGAGAATCTAGTCAATATTTTAACTGTTATACTGTGTATGTTTAGATTCTAACCATAGCGTTAAATGTCAACTACCCACTTTAGTTTATTAATGTTATCATTTAGTCATTCTTGTTGTAACATAATTATCGTGCTTTCTTTAGATTAGTAAATAAAAATAATTGCTTTGCATTTAAACCCAGCTGTGTCATATCTTCGTTTTCATACTATCATTTATTCTCGTAACATTAGACTTCACTACTTCAGAATTGCATTAACTATTACATTATTACATTACAAAAACATTAACTATTACATTATTAAATTAGGGGGCAGCACGGTGGCTCAGTGGGTAGCACTGTTGCCTCACAGCAAGAAGCTCCTGGGTTCAATCCTCACCAGACCCAAGGGTCTTTCTGTGTGGAGTTTGTGTGTTTTCCCCGTGTTTGCGTGGGTTTACTCCGGTTTCCTCCCACAGTCCAAATACATGCAGGTTAATTGGTGACTCTAAATTGTCCGTAAGTGTGAATGTGAGTGTGAGTTGTTGTCTGTCCCTATGTGTCGGCCCTGTGATAGACTGGCGACCTGTCCAGTGTTTACCCCGCCTCTCGCTCCAGCCCCCGCGACCCTGCATAGGATAAGCGGTATAGCGAATAGATGGATGAATGTATTATTAAATTAGTTGGATATAGCCCGATAGTTATGTAGACACTCTAACATTGAAACACTCCTTTACAATGCAGAGACTCTAACACTGAAACAACATTTCAGCAGAAAACTGACACAAGGATCCCTCTCTCTCATCCTCTCTTCCTCTCTCCCTCACACTCTCTCACTCACACCGTCACTTTCTATGTGTGATATAAATCTATGATAATATGGAGAACCCTCCAGTCATTACAACACATTGATTACCCAGGTGTTACCCCAACAATAACCCAACTGTCATAACAACATCAGTGACCCAGTCACAAGTCAAGCCCTCTTAATTAGATTAACCTCCCTCTCATTTCCCATATCATAATGGGAATTACTAGCTAATAGCCGACTTAGGTACACGGACGCACACACACCCACACACATTCTGTCTCTGTAGGACGATGAACGATGATGCCCCTGTAATCCCCTGTGGCGTGGCCCCGCTCGCAAACGTATGCCACGGTTAATCACCATGGCAACGCGAGGCCAATACCCCGTTCATTGCCTAGCCCTGGCGCCGAGCAAGGTGGACTGGCAAGGTCACCCCGGCGTGAGCGCGCCTGCGCGGTGTTTGCCTCTGTGTCCGTGTGTGTGTGTTTCACAAATTGGACTGGCTCCACAAAGAGGCGCGTTAGCGGAGGTGGAGAAGGTCAGTCAGGGTATTTATTTTTCATTCGCTCTGAGCTGGACAAACATGGCGCTCACGGTGTACAGTGGGGTTAGCTCACCTGCACGCCTGTCCACAGCTTCTTTACACCGCCTGTGATCGGACCGATCAGGGACGTCCAGCACAGGAAGTCATGAATGGCAAGACAAAATAAAAATAATCCAATCTCTCTAGCCAATTGAAAACAGCCCTGAGAGGCGGAGTAGTCCCGCCTCAAGGGCTATCACGATTGTGATTGGTGGAGACGGTACACCACTCCTATTACAGGAAGCGAGACATAACCCTGAGCTGGGTCATATGACTGTCACCGGGGCCTATAAGGCCTGTGCATTGGTAATGAGCTGGTCACGTGACCGGCACTGGGGGGCCAATAAGGGCTATGGTATGGTAATGAGCTGGTCACGTGCCTGGGAAAGTCATGGTAATAAAAGCCGCTGCCAAAGAAATGCCAGCTCTGTCACAGAAGCAGCTCGGTCACGGTGACACGGCCGGATGTTTGGGCTGTTTTCCGGCTATCACCA
>JAPMUY010005834.1:60000-85000 GCA_026901105.3 Galaxias olidus
CAGTAGCCCTGAGAGGCCGCAGTGGAACACCCTCTGTCCCTGGTGTACACTACACCATACACACTACACTACACCATACACACTACACTACACCATACACACTACACCATACACACTACACTTCAACATACACACTACACTACACCATACACACTACACTACACCATACACACTACACTACACACTACACCATACACACTACACTACACCATACACACTACACTACACCATACACACTACACTACACCATACACACTACACTACACCATACACACTACACCATACACACTACACTTCACCATACACACTACACTACACCATACACACTACACCATACACACTACACCATACACACTACACCATACACACTACACTTCACCATACACACTACACTACACCATACACACTACACTACACGATACACACTACACTATACACACTACACTACACCATACACATTACACTACACCATACACACTACACTACACCATACACACTACACTACACCATACACACTACACCATACACACTACACTATACACACTACGCTACGCTAACCCTAACCCTCAAACATCAGCTCTGAGCGGCCTCAGTGGAACCCCCTCTGTCCCCGGTGTGGACCAGCGGTCTGCGGGACCAGTTACCAGTGTTTAGACAAAAAGAAAACCCCTGCAATGAACGGCTGGCCTATGCTGGTGTACTGGAACACATTTCCACTGAGGGCACGCTGTGCACGGCCTCACACATCCCTAATACATGTGTGGTGTTTTGGGCCAGAAGGTAATAAAGTGTGACGAATTGCAGGGCAAAGCAAGTAAACACCATAGGACTGAATGGAAAAGGTCTGCTGTGTGCCTCCACTGCCCTCCTCCTGCCTGGCCCTGCTTTTAGTCAGTGTGTGCCTGTATGTGTGTCTGTGATACACTACCAATACACCCCCCCCCCCCCCCCACCCCCTCACACATACACACACGCCATAGTCCAGTCCATAAGGATTCCTTTTTTTTTCCTTTTTTACTTAAAATCATGAATCACCTCCCAGTTTCTCTGTGGACAACGCACACACACACACACACACACACACACACACACACACACACACACACACACACACACACACACACAAGGTTTCAACATTTCTGTTTCTGCTCCCGGCCGTTATTCCCCCACTCTTTACACTACACAGTGTGTGAAACTACACACACACACACACACACACACACACACAGCCAAGGTTGCAACACTGTTACATTTCAAGCACCACGAACCTGTCTGACCTCACGTATTCCAGCACACTTTACTGTCTGCGGTGGGGTGTGAAAAATCTTTTGGGAACCTGTACAGTATTATTTCAAAACATTGAAAACATTCTTTATATTTTCACACTCTATGCCAGCTTCAAATTCGGGGTGGGAACACAGCAAATAAATAGTGTTGCATGTGTGTGTGTGTGTGTGTGTGTGTGTGTGTGTGTGTGTGTGTGTGTGTGTGTGTGTGTGTGTGTGTGTGGCTCCTTATAGCATTCAATGACCAGCCCCAGGACCAGCCTGTCAGCAGCCAGGAGACATGGAGGTCCAAACATAGTGAAATGGTCTTCTCTCCCGAGGCACTGGCCACACCACAACGTGATAAGGAGCCACTGAGAAGAGCCAAAGGGACGTGGGGAGTTCTGGACACGACACACTGGACTCTGTAACCACCACAGCACATGTGATAACCTCCTTTCTGCTGTCTAAAGAGGAAAGCCCTGGCCACACTGGACGTCTTTAGTCACCAGGGTTTAGCCGTGAGGCTCCCGTTTGTCTGCCTTCCCCAATATCTCACGGCCGTGTTATAACTCTGTCACGGTTTCCGTTGCCTACCCAACCACACATTTGGCATGGCCTGTATTTCAAAATGTTTTTACACAGCTAACGCAACCTCATTCCATTTTGCCAACCACCGAGTTCAAAGTGCATTCTTATCTCGTCATCTCTTATAACAACCACCGAGTTCAAAGTGCATTCTTATCTCGTCATCTCTTCTAACAACCACCGAGTTCAAAGTGCATTCTTATCTCGTCATCTCTTATAACGTTCCATTTTAATGCTAATGCTTCCGCGTGGCGGTGTAGTATCTACACAGTATCATAGCAACCGAATGCTTTCTTGAAAGCTTGCCACGTCATCATGGAATGAGGAAGGATATGTTTTTGTTTGTTTTCAGTCTGTATGTGTTCAGTAGCCTATATTAAAGAGAACTTATATATCGAATTGCACGTTTGTTCTTCATGCTTTGGCGTTTTTTCGTCTTCAGATTATTCAAGGTTTTCCACAGGCCATCTCCCTGGTGAGCTTCACACAGGGTTGACAGGTACGTAGTCCTGCCCGGATAGAGGGGAGCTCCACAGAAGACGGCTGCGTCTCCAAGGAGCTGGACAAGGCATCGGCAAGACCTCCAGTCCAGAAAGGGTTTCACACCTCATTAGAGCAGGGACCCCAGTCCCTGCAGCCGTCGAGTGGGGAGGAATGGGGAGGGGGAGGCTGGTGCCCCCGTCCACCCGGCCCACAGAACCACCCACCGCAGAACCTGACGGGTGAGGGATGTGGTTGCATAATGTATGTGTCTGACTCTCCTACCGTGACCCCGCTGTAATTATGTGTGTGTGTGTGTGTGTGTGTGTGTGTGTGTGTGTGTGTGTGTGTGTGTGTGTGTGAGGGAGAAAGAGAGAGAGAGAGACGAGAGAGTAAAAGAGGTAGTAGACAATAATTCGGGTGTGATTTCATCATTCCAGGTTAGGGTTAGGGTCAGGGTGTGTATGGACCCAAGGTGGACGAGAGTACACCATCAAGTGAAAGAAATCATTTGCAACACACACACACACACACACACACACACACACACACGCACACACACACAGTAAAACTCTGTCCCTCATGTGTTGTGTAGACCGATTTATTTGACAAAAAAATTGTGTTTTATCGATAAACGATGACAAATGTGATCTGGCAAATGCCTATGATAAATAGCAACGTGCTGTCTACATTGCTTGTATTGAGATATAAGTTGTTATGGTTGTAGTTTTAAAAACCCAATCTTGTTGTGGGTCCACCAGACATAACATACAAACACTGGGTGAGCAAAAAAAACAGTCAAGTGTTAAACAGCAGTAGACATCAGTCTAACACAATCACACACAACAAAGAACCTTTCTGTATGCAACCACCTGTGTGTGTGTGTGTGTGTGTGTGTGTGTGTGTGTGTGTGTGTGTGTGTGTGTGTGTGTGTGTGTGTGTGTGTGTGTGTGTGTGTGTTAACTGAGCTGGAATCAGCTGGCTCTGATTATAACCCATTGTCTAAGCGACCAAACTAATTAGCCATAATATGTCGAATCTAATATGATTGTTAGTTCTCATTATAGTTCAGCGAGGGGGGAGACTGGTGAGGGAAGAGACACGTGTAGAAAGAATAGCAGGCCGATGATGATGAGGAGGACAGGGAAAGGTGAAAGTGACAATGACGCTGATGATGATGATGACAGTGCTGATGACGATTGCGGTTACGATGATGACGAGGACGCCGAAGGTGGCAAGGACACGGACGGCAACCACTACAACGAAGACGGACGCGGGAACGCACAAACACGATAATATTGTTCCCTCAAAACGCCAAACCCCTGAAAATGCACCTTTCATCTCCTCTCTTCTGTGGAGAGACAGAGAGAGAGAAGCAGAGGGAAGCAGAGTCACCAGCGTACACTTGCTGTGTGGACTATATTGACTCTATGAGAGGCTTTGGGATGGCACTTTATCTTCCCAGGAGTGGCACGCCTGCCAAAATGACTTCAAGCGCGAGGCATAAAATCTTCCAGGAAGTTATAAAGAATCCTGAAACAACGTCCTCTGGCTCCGTCGAGGGACTCAAAGGAGATTCATGGCGCGGCGACGCGGCCAGAACACAACCGCAACGAGAACACGACTCCAATATCTCAAAGTTGGACTAAAAAGCGTCGTCCGCGTGCGCCTTGTTCGTCCGCTGGAGTCTGAGGAGTCATCCGGGGTCCTCTGCTGAAACAGTCGGCCCTGCTGTTTTCAGAGAGCCCAGCAGGACACGGTAATCGATGGACGGAAGACTTAGACGTTTCCTGATGCCACTGGCTGTCTCTCCATCATTTCTCTCTCCCCCTTTTTCTGTTTTCTTTCCTTTCTGACACCACCCTCTCTCTCTTTTTCATTTTGGAGTCTCTCTTTTTCTCTCTCGTTATCTTTATTTTCTCTCTCTCCCTGTCTTTCTCCCTTGTCTTCTTTGTTGCTAATCGATCAGGCTTACTAATCGATGCCAGAGTTCTTACTTCAGACCTTATTGGCAGTTTCAGCCTCTACCCATCAATACGGACACTGAGCCCTGAGCCCGGAGAGCGAGAGGCCAGGGGCGGGAGGGAGGGTGGCAGAGAGAAAGAAAGAAAGAAAGAAAGAAAGAAAGAAAGAAAGAAAGAAAGAAAGAAAGAAAGAAAAAGAGCATCTGTAACTTCATTTTGAGTGGCTGCTACCTCCATCAATCTGACCGTGAGGAATGGTTGAGGCCTGAAAGTTGTTTTTCCACAGTGACGTTACCCTGTGGGTCTGTGCGTGTCTTTTCTACTCACCGTGTTTCTACGGGCAGCTGTGCGGAGACGCGCGAGTGTCCTCTCTACTCAATGAGATTCTTGGCTGGAGTTGCCATTCCACCGGTTGGCTTCACTTCAACAGGAAGAAAGACCAGCAGCTGTACTAAAAGCTCATGTCCTCCGCAATGAGTCAGACACTGACACACAGACACGCACACACACACACACACACACACACACACATACATCCACACACTGTACATGGGTGAAATCTGAACACAGCGCAGAAAGCTGACAGTGACAGACTCTACATAATAGACCAGAGATGGAACTGCTTTGTGTGTGTGTGTGTGTGTGTGTGTGTGTGTGTGTGTGTGTGTGTGTGTGTGTGTGTGTGTGTGCGTGTGTGTGTGATTTGTCAATACCCTGTGAAGACAAGACCTCTCTCTCGCCCACGTCAATGATCCTTTACACTCCTGCTGTTCTGCAGCGTGAGAGGAAGGTACACACACACACACACACACACAGACAGATTTATATATAGCGCTGTAAGCAACTCAACCTTGCTGTTGACTTTCAAATAGAGCTCCGGTTGGTTGTCTCCATCGACGAGGGACAAAGACTGACACACTCCACACAGGCAGGCAGGGGAAGAGAGGGAGAGGTAACTGTTGGCAGGGAGAAACAGGCGAAATAAACAATAATAAAATGAAGAGATGAAAACAGAACAAAGACGTGCAAAGGGAGGAAAACAATCCGTCTCTCATCCTCCGTCTTCCTCTCTGTCTGTCCACCTTTCCATCTTTCATAAAGACACAATTGAATAAAACATATAGATGGTGTCAAGGGGAAGGGGGGAGGAAAGTGGAAGAGGAGAGGAGAGAAGAGCCGAAAAGAGGAGAAGCTGGCTGTCCATTTACGACACTGCTGGCTACAGAGAATTAACTAGTCAGTGAAGGGATGAGGAGAAGAGGGAGGGAGAGAGAGAGAGAGATTGCAGTCAGAGGAACCGTGAGAGAATGGGGGGAAAGAGTGAAGTGGATGGGTCGATAGAGGAAGCGAGAGCGGGGTGGGAGGGTTAAGAAGACTGCATCGTCACATCAGACAGAGATATCATGGTGACATACGACCAGAGAAGACACGCGTGTGTGTGTGGGTGTGTCTGTGTGTGTGTGTGTGGGGGGGGGGGGGGGGTAGTCTGCAGACTCATGTCATATTCAGACAGCTGAGGGTTATCATCACTCCAGCAAGGAGGAACAACCTGTCCCCAGGAGGCCAGGGAAAGAGAGAGCAAAAAACAACAGGAGTGAGACGGAGGGGTTGGCGAGAGACAGAGAGAAAGAGAGAGAGAGAGAGAGAGAGACAGAGAAAGAGAGACAGAGACACAGAGAGAAAGAGGGGGAGGGGCAGAACAGACAGACAGGCGGTCAGACAGACAGACCAGCAGCCCCAGGCGATTCTTTGATTTCAGTCTCTAAAGCTGTAAGTTGTGATACCTGAAGGTGTCTTGAAAGGTGTCTACTGGCTGTGTGTGTGTGTGTGTGTCCATGTGGGCCTGTATGTGTGCATGTGTCTGTGTGTGTGTGTGGGTCTGTGTGTGTGTGTGTGTGTGTGTGTGTGTGTGTGTGTGTGTGTGTGTGTGTGTCTGTGTGTGTGTGTATGTGTGTGTGTGTCTGTGTGTCAGGCAGTGCTACGGATCCTTTGTCTCATCTTTTCAAAACAATCCTCAGGATCAAAGAGTCACTTCTGGAAGAGGAAGATGAGAGGAAGAGGAGAAGAGAGAGACGGGGGGAGAAACAAAAAGAGTGTGCACGTGGGAGAAGAGAGAAGGTCAAAGTTTTTAACAAGTCGAAGCAGAGAGTGAGACAAAGCGCGGGAGGGACGCAGAGGAGGAGGAGAGAGAGAGAGAGAGAGAGAGAGAGAGAGAGAGAGAGAGAGAGAGAGAGAGAGAGAGAGAGAGAGAGAGAGAGAGAGAGAGAGAGAGAGAGAGAGAGAGAAAAAAAAACTCCCTTTGTCTGACCAAGCTAAGACAGATCTGCCCTGGACAGAAATAGACCTACCATCATGGAGACAGAGAGGAGGAGGACAGAGAGGAGGAGGACAGAGGGAGGGAGGGAGGGAGGGAGGGAGGGGGCAGCTTTGTCATCCCAGAGAGAGATGGAGGGCAGCAGATGGAGAGGGAAAACGAGGAAAGGGGGGAAGATAAAAGGAGAGAGGCAGTATCCGTCTAAGCTGTTAAAAACACCCTTAGCAACACCATCACGATCCCCCTCGGTAACACCGTGGACGACAAAGACTCGCCGTTTCAATTGAGGTTGACGTGAACACCTCTTTGGGGATCCACGTCCAGTCGGTCCTTGAGTGTTTTTCTGTTCGAAAGGACACAGCTGGATGCTGGATGGCCTGACCTAAAGCACACAGACAGCCCTGGATGTCCTAACCTGAAGCACACAGACAGCCCTGAATGGCCTGGCCTGGCCTGGCCTGAAGCACACAGACAACCCTGAATGGCCTGGCCTGGCCTGAAGCACACAGACAGCCCTGGATGTCCTAACCTGAAGGACAGTTGACACACGAGATCACTCCTCTAGCTACCTGTGGATCACCGGGAGGTCACAGGTCATTCTGGAGAGGCCTTGGTGTTCCTCACAATACAGAGGGCGATAAAAAATACATTTATGAGAGAGCGAGGGAGATAATTATAGAGTGAAAGAGAGAGGGAGACAATTAGAGAGAGAGAGAGATGGCAGGAAAGTTCTTTTTTTAGTGTCGCTCGCTGGCCAACATATTGATTCGAGCAGCATGTAGCGCTATGCTAAAGAGGTGGGCAGGCTACCACAGAGGGCAGAGGTTGGCACACACACACACACTCACACACACACACACACAGCAAACCGCAGGTCACTGAAACCACTGCAGTGTTGACATGTCGAGCTAAGTAGCCTGCCTGCGCAGAAGGATAGAGAGGCTACCATGGCTTAAAGAGATAGAGCGGGAGAGAGATAGAGATAGACGTGGGAGGAGGGAGAGGGAGGGAGAGAGAGAGAGAGAGAGAGAGAGAGAGAGAGAGAGAGAGAGAGAGAGAGAGAGAGAGGGAGAGAGAAAGGGAGAGAGAAAGGGATGTGGACTCAGTCTCACTAGAGTAATCATATGGCATATTTACACCCAGAGGGAAATATCATCTGTCTGATCTAAATGAATGCTAAGTGACAATGTGTGTGTGTGTGTGTGTGTGTGTGTGTGTGTGTGTGTGTGTGTGTGTGTGTGTGTGTGTGTGTGTGTGTGTGTGTGTGTGTGTGTGTGTGTGCGTATGCGTGTGTGCGTGAGTTTTTGGCAGAATAGAGAAATATTAGCTCTAGCTATCGAGAGACAACAGATCCTTCGTCTCATCAAGCATTTGCCTCACACAGAAGCAAAAGGCACCTCACACATTCATTGTTTTGACAGATAAATGAAAAACAACCTATATTGCAATATCTCATGCATTTTGTGCCTCATACTAAATCACATTCATGCCTGGTTAGACAATGTACTGTACGAGGATCTGCTGCCAAGTCTAAATAAATACAAGATATGGAACCATTTCCATAGGTATTCTAGACACACACACACACACCAAACATGCACTTAAAGCTAAACTAGCTTCCATTAAACCATGCTATCCCACACACACACAGAAAGACACAAACAAACATATACACACACAACTCCACACACACACATTCAGAGCTGAACTAGAGCAAGCTATCCTCCTCCCCTAACTTAATCTGTGCTCTTTTTCTTCTTTGTTGGTGTCAGCAATGTTGTTACGGACAGTGCCTCTGTCATCATTATGCTGCTGCAGGTGTGTGTGTGTGTGTGTGTGTGCGTGTGTGTGTGTGTGTGTGTGTGTGTGTGTGTGTGGTCAGGGCATAGCTGTACTATTCCAATTCAGACAAACTAGATGACAGGCTGACTGCTGACAGTACACTGTCAAACACCACTCTAACTGTCCATCCATCTCTCTCTCTCTCTCTCTCTCTCTCTCTCTCTCTCTCTCTCTCTCGCTCTCTCGCTCTCTAGCTAACTGGTTGCCTACCCATCCATCTGACTGACTTGATATCTGTACATCCATTCATTCATATATATCTCTCTCTTGCTAATAGCTGTCTATTCTTCCATCCATCCACCGATCTCTTTCTCTCTCTCCCTCTCTTCCTCTACCCCCCCCCCCCCTCTCTCTCTCTCTCTGGCTTCCTGCTATTCATCGATTCCGTCTCTTCTTACTACACTGCTTACTCACCAGCCTTGTCTTTCCCATTCACCCTCCCACTAATCTCCTCCCCTCATCTTTCATCTCTCCTCCTGTCCTTCTACTCTCTCTACCTCTGCCGGTCAGGAGTTTAGAGATTTGTTTTTGCATAACACCAGGCTTGTATAAAGATATAAAAACACCATTTGAAAATACACAGGATACAATGTAATAGTATCCATTATGCCATATTCCAAGATGAGCACTTCAAAAAACTAATTTTAGAATGGATTTGGGTTGAGAGCAGGTAAGTCATTGGAGTTTTCAAGTGGGCACCCTCCATCCCGGATGTTTCGTTAATTTGAGCCCACGACACCTCGAAGGCTTAACGGTGAACAATGACGTCTCAGAGCCACCCCCTAAATCCGCTCTCGGCACGGCCACATATTGAAAAGACGCACCACCCTACACACACACCTCTAGATATAGTTACACACATATATAACATATACACATATTCTATGCACATTTACACAGCTTACACCTGTATTGGCACTGAGTTGACTCCAAGCCTTAGAGTCTATACTGTACATTATTCCATTTATCCGTATATGTAACTTATTCAAAAGATGTGTTGTATTTCTTTCAGTCATTTAAGAAACCTCTCTCCCAACTACACCAAACCGCACGTCTCATAAACTACTAAAACTGTTAACAACTCAAGCTAATCCATTAGACAGTCAAGCTAGCCCATTAGCAAGTCAAGCTAAAAACAAGTGCATGTCAAGCAAAACCATTAGCAAGTGAAGCAAACCAGTTTACAATTCAGGCTAACTCCATTAGTAAGTCAAGCTAGGCCCACTAGCAAGTCAAGTTAGGCACATTCATGAAAGAAGCTAACCCCATTAACAATGAATGCAAACCCATTAGCAAGTCGAGCTATGCCATTAGCAAGTGAAGCTGTCACGTTAGCAAGTCAGGCTAACTTAACTTAATGCGACCAGAGGGGTTGTTAAAAAGTAAAATATCTCAAACTTGAATTGGAACCCGAACTCCAGTATCTCCCCTCCCTTTACTCTGTGAAAAGCCTTTCATGTGTGCATCCGGATCAATACAGTGAAGAAGAGAGAAAATACATAGAAAGAGAAAGAGGAAAAGTACAAGCTCTTTGTTCAGAGCTGCCCTTCACAGGAACCAATGGAATATCTATTACACATCAAAGAGCCCCGGTGTCTGGAAAGCCTTCAACCCCCATCACCCCCCCCCCCCTCAAATCTCTCGCTCCCTCGCTCTCTCTCTCTCCCTCTCTCTCACTTCCTGTCTGTCTCCCTCTCGCCCTTTCAATGTATCTTCACCTCTATCCCTTTCTTTCTTCTGCCTCTCTCTCTCTCACTGTCTCTCCCTCTGTTTGTCTGTCTCTCTCTCTCTCTCTCTCTCTCTCTCTCTCTCCCACTGTCTCTCCCTCTGTATCTGTCTTTCTGTCTCTCATTATCTCTCTCTCTCTCTCCCACTGTCTCTCCCTCTGTATCTGCCTTTCTGTCTCTCATTCTCTCTCTCTCTCTCCCACTGTCTCTCCCTCTGTATCTGTCTTTCTGTCTCTCATTCTCTCTCTCTCTCCCACTGTCTCTCCCTCTGTATCTGTCTTTCTGTCTCTCTCATTAGCTCTCTCTCTTTCTCACCTCCTGTCTTTCTCTCTCTCTCACTCTCTCTCTCTTTTACCTCCTCTCTTTCTCTGTCCTCATGTTGGGGTCCAGTAGAAGGTGCTACTTTAAACCCAAATGAAAGACGGAAGCAGACCTTGAAACAGTGATGACATCACAGAGTTCTACAATACGTCTGGAGGTAGATGCAAGAGGGTTCACACAAATACACACACACGCACGCACACTCACACACGCGCGGACAGTACGTTCAAATCTGTGGCTGGTCCTAACTATCCGGATGCGACAAGCGAAGTTGAGTAGAAATAACAACGTCGCTTCCAGGAACAGGAAAGAGTTTACTTTCTCTGCGACACACGCAGCGACTCAGAGACGAGATCACGCTGAGCCAGAGGAGAATCAGAGACACGGCGTCTAAGAGGGCGGAGGCTCACAGGCAGCAGCCCCCAATTGAATATAATCAAATGGTTTGTTATTTCAAGTCCGTAGCAGTGGCTCAGAACACGGAGGACAGGGGAGGAGAAGAGGGGGGGGCAGAAAGATAGAGGGAAGAGAGGGAGCAGAAAGGGGGAGACGATGGGGGAGGCGAGAGAAATGGGGGGAGGGGGCAGAGAAGACGTGAGGTTATAAGTGGGGGGGTGAGGAGAGAGAAGTGGAAGGGTGTAGAGGGGAGAGGAGAAAGGGAGGCGAGAGGGAGGATAAGGAGGGAGACGGTTGGGGAGGGAGATAGGAAGTCAGAGATGAAAAGGGAAAGATTGTATGAGAGGGAAGCAGGAGAAACACCAACGAACAATGAGCACCATACATCAATTGTACGGACACGCACACACACACACACACACACACACACACACACACACACACACACACACACACACACACACACACACACACACACAGAGAGATGCTTTCACACGCACACAAACACACCAACCCACAGATGTATTCTCAAAGTCAGGCAAACACACACACATACACACACACAAGCTTTCAAGAAAACATGATAAAAGAACAGGACAATATAAAGAGGCAACATATTTTTCTAAAGATAGTGTCCATCAAAGAAAGCCCATGTTTCACTGGACCATTGTTCTCTATTGAGAAGCGTGTTTGCGGCTTCAAACTTGGAGCCCCCACATGTTTTAACCCTTCCTTAGCAACTCAGCCTGTCTTTTGCACAAGTCAAGTTTACAATCCAAGCTACCGCCATGTCAAGTCTCACTCACCTGCCCACAATCCATGCATTACAAATAAGCCACTCAAACAATCACATGTCAGCAATTTCACTTTCACCTTTTACATAAGTCAACTCTGTAAAGACTCAAGATAGTGTGTTGGCAACTCGAGTAATCCTGCTCGCAGCTCAAGAAGTCATGTCAGCAAGTCTAAGCTAACACCAGCCACTAGATATAAGCTGTTTAATGTGCTACTAGCAAACAAGCTAATATGGTAACCTCTGAAGACCTCCAAAAGTCTGGTTAAATACTTTTGAAAACAAAGAGAATCGTCATGCGTTTCCAACTAACCTGAAATCAAGCTTGAAGCAACTGCAGCGCGATTATCTGGTCAGAATAAAACATTGAGTGAATTGTACTTCACCTGCATGCTAGGAAACATTTCTTCTTCTTCTTTCTATGGGCAAGCTTCTGCCCTCTGAATGTTACATTCCTACATACAGAGATATCAATCTGTGATGGATTTCCGTCCCCTGCTGTCCTCTTTGCCTCCTCCTCTCTCTCTTTACTCCTCTTCTCTTCTTCCCTCCTCTGCTCCCCTATGTCCCTCTACTCTCTCTCAGAGCCATGCCTGAATATTCCTAAACAAAGCTCATTGGCTGCTCCTCCATGACCATTTAAGCGTAACACATCATAGTTGATGTGGACCAAAATATGGAATTTGAAAGGCAGGATACAATACGAACACTCTGTTCTTTCCTACATTTAAAATAAAAGAGAAAGCTTTATTGTATAAACATTTCCTCTTCATATTTGAAGAACTCTGGATCTTTTGCTCAGTAGTGATGATGGTTCAGCAACTGTTTCTTTGAGGCAACCTGGCGGCATTATCTGGAGACTAAAAGATGTTGTCCTCATTATTGAATACTGTCGACTGTTCCTGTGAATTTTAAGTGCCATGACCAACGATAGTGTCAACAGCCCAAAGAGCAACAACTCACCCTTATTCTCCAGGCGTATACTGTGGTCGAAGGCAAGAGAATGATTGCCCACAAGAAATCTATAATAATAGATTAAGCAATTAAACTTGAGTTAGTTTCGTCATTTTGTGAGTGTTTCGATATTATCATTATTAGATATCTACCTACAAAAAGAAAATACAGTATAAATAGGTTGGAGATATGCAATTTCAACTAAAACTCAGCTCATTCTGTGAACGTACTAAAGGCTAAATCCCAATCATAATTTTTATTTTTACATTATAGCAGATGCCAGATCGTGAGCTTAGAGTTATAAGGTTCCATCTCCGTTTAGGCTATTTAAAAGATATTGAGGATCAAAGTTTTCACATCTAAGCTGTGTAGTTTTTATTTTATGATTTAATGACCCCCCAAAAAATAAAAAATAAAATAACACCACACAGGCATTGATAAACACCCAAAATGTTCAAAATGTACAAAAAACTACATTTCAACAAAAATGGAGATGGAACCTTACAAGCTCACGAGATGGACAGATTGGCAGTTTGCACTAAACTAATTGTTATGATATCACTGAAAAATAGAAAATATCTTAATGTGTCTCATTCATTTTTAGAATTAGACTAGGTTAGAGGTGCTTGGATGCAATTGTGAAATCATCAATTATACACCTTATAATAATAATAGTATAATATAGTGTTAACGTTTTGACCTTTCAGACTTTTTGCCGTTAACATGGAGAGTCTCCCTCAGCATGGGATGTTGGTGTGTTTTGGATGACGTCACTGCTGTAGGGATATGGCACTGACACACCATTGACTTTGCAGAGGGTACGAGGTAGAAGCAGGACAATGCTACAGAGCTGCCAGGCTCCACTCAATTACCAACCTATCTGAAAAGCACTTTGAGTCTTTGAGGAAAGTGCTAAATAACTAAATATAATGAATTATTATTATTTTATTATTATTATTATTATTATTATTATTATTTGTTACTTAATTTCAGTGTTGGGTGAAACCCAGCTCTGCTCCTGCTATCCCCCTCTCCCTCCCTTCTTTCCCCTTCTCTTCCTGTCCTCCTCTGCTATTAATCCACACTCTCTTCCTGTCCTCCTCTCTTCCTCCTCTATCCCTCGCTTCCTCTTCTATTCTAACACTATTGTCCTCTTCCTCCCCTCCTCCTCCCTCCCCTCCTCTATCACTCTCCTCCCCTGTTATTCTAACACTCCTCTGCTGCTGTCCTCCCCTTTCCCCCCCCATCTGCTGTTCTCCTCTTTCCCTCTCCTCCTCTGCTGTCCTCTCTCTCTCTCCTCCTCTGCTGTCCTCCTCTCTCCCTCTCCTCCTCTGCTGTTCTCTCTCCCTCTCCTCCTCTGCTGTCCTCCTCTTTCTCTCTCCTCCTCTGCTGTCCTCCTCTCTCCCTCTCCTCCTCTGCTGTCCTCCTCTCTCTCTCCTCCTCCTCTGCTGTCCTCTTCTCTCCCTCTCCTCCTCTGCAGTCCTCCTCTCTCTCTCTCCTCCTCTCTCTCTCTCTCTCTCTCCTCTCTGCTGTCCTCCTCTCTCCCTCTCCTCCTCTGCTGTTCTCTCTCTCTCTCTCCTTCTCTGCCGTCCTCCTCTCTCCCTCTCCTCCTCTGCCGTGTCCTCTCTCTCTCCTCCTCTGCCTCCTCCTCCTCTCTCTCTCTCCTCCTCTCTCTCCTCTCTCCTCTCTCCTCTCTCTCTCTCTCTCCTCTCCTCCTCTGCCGTCCTCCTCTCTCTCTCTCCTCCTCTGCCGTCCTCCTCTCTCCCTCTCCTCCTCTGCCGTCCTCCTCTCTCCCTCTCCTCCTCTGCCGTCCTCCTCTCTCTCTCTCCTTCTCTGCCGTCCTCCTCTCTCCCTCTCCTCCTCTGCTGTCCTCCTCTCTCCCTCTCCTCCTCTGCTGTCCTCCTGCTCCATTCCTCGGCACTCCTTCTTCATTTGCCTCATGATGAGGTGTCACTGCCGGCCTTGCTCCCCTCTCTCTCTCTCTCTCTCTCTCTCTCTCTCTCTCTCTCTCTCTCTCTCTCTGTGTGTGTGTGTGTGTGTGTGTGACCGGGGCTGAGGGAGTGTCTGTCACGGGGGCGTGTGGTGTCGCAGTCAGCGAGCCGCTTATTGACTTGTCAGGACGGGAGCGAGTGGACAGACGTGCGGAGCAGAGAGATGAATGGGAGCGGGTGCTGGCTCGCCGCCCCTCTGTGAGGCTGCGCTCTACACACACTCTAACAGCTGCCCGGGCTGAGGACCGCGGCCTCTCAGAGACTTCCGCAACAGTAATATAGTATATATAAAGAGAAGAGAAAAAACACGTGATCTTTGAAATTCCAATTGGATCCGCGTGCGGGCGCGTGTGCGGACGGTTAGGTTTCCCGGTGGCTTGGGGGCAGATGTGACCTAACCCTCGCCGGCAGCCTGTAGCTCCTGACACACGCACACTCACACCGGGCTAGGGCCGCAGAGGGTGGCCCCGAAGTGTGGGAGTGAACCAGCCGTCTCCACTAGCAGCCAGGGCTTCACTTTGACCTGCTGTCGCCAAGCAGGCCAGTTCATAGGATACAACGCGTTAGAACAGGACCGATTGTTCAGTGAGGATATTACCACATAACTTTCAGATGGCCTGTTTGTCAAATGGTCCCTTTATAAAACAGCAACCAGACAGTCAAGTTAAATAACGACCAGGCGTTCACCTTAACAGCATACAGATAGGAATCACAGTAAAACATTTAGGCTTGCGTTGCACGTGGTACTTGATTTAATCCAAATAATAAGTCATACGATAATGACCACTACAGTCAAATAAAATCTAGGCAGTGTTTTTAAACATATACCAATGCAATGGCAAGATGTGCAGCTGAAAGACAGTAGATTTGTCATATGTTACTGTACATTGTTGTTGACGAATTGACGAACATCACTTAAATGGCACATTGGTGGTTCTATTGTTGTGGCAACCATCCCCAACAGCTTTTGTTAGTATTCTTGTTGACGTTGTCTTGGCAACCATTACCAAAAGCAGTGTCACATAGTTGATCTCTTAAACTCAACGATATATAAAAAGAGAAAGCCTCATTATCGGTTTAAGCACTGGACTCTGACCACTTAGCAGAGGTTGCTATGGATACACGCACACACATACACACACATTAAACAATAAGAGCCAATTAAAAACCGCTTCTTGGAAGATTGCAACAATAATGGGAACATTGATAGCATAATAGGCTGATTTATGGACTAAATTAAACAACCATTCCAAGCTCCCTCATAGTGTGTGTGTGCGCGCGCGCGCGCGTGCGTGCGTGCGTGCGTGTGTGCGTGCGTGTGTGTGCGTGGTCGGGCTGGCAGAGACAGATTGCTAAATCAGCAATACAGCGGAAATAGAGAGAAAGTCCTGTTTGTTTATGTTTGTGTTTTTATGAGTATGTTTGTGTGTGTGTGTGTGTGTGTGTGTGTGTGTGTGTGTGTGTGTGTGTGTGTGTGTGTGTGTGTGTGTGTGTGTGTGTGTGTGTGTGCGTGCGTGCGTGTGTGTGTGTGTGTGTGTGTGTGTGTGTGTGTGTGTGTGTGTGTGTAGGAGCGAGTGGTGTGCGTTCAATATCACGCTTGTAAAGCCGGGGCTTAGTGCACTTCAATAAGTTGTGCATGAATTGGTTGATGAAGTGGAAATGCTACAAAGCCTCGGGACAAGCATTAACCTTTCCAACGCTAGTTGTTCATGATCTAGCTACTGCGCTGAAGCTAACCTGGGCTCACACACACGTTTAAAAACGCACACCCAGGACACCGATAAGCACACACATACCCACACCTAAACGTAGTAACTGCAGTAAACATGCACTATCCCTGGACCGACAGATTGACCATGAGTGTGTGTTTGTGTGGGTGTGTTTGTTAATAGTTCTGGCCTTTTCCTCAGCGCTACTCGATTAAGTGTAAAACAGATGAGGACAGCTGACAAGAAACTCAGTTGGCTGCATATCCATGGGCCTGCTGGCAGCTGTGTGTGTGTGTGTGTGTGTGTGTGTGTGTGTGTGTGTGTGTGTGTGTGTGTGTGTGTGTGTGTGTGTGTGTGTGTGTGTGTGTGTGTGTGTGTGTGTGTGTGTGTGTGTGTGTGTGTGTGTGTGTGTGTGAAACGGATGGAGGAGCAGGATAAAGGTGACTGCTGCAGTCTTCAGTCTAAGTGCAGTGTTTGGTCTGTCCCTACAGCTGCTGTGTCTCTAAGTGGCAGGGATAGGGCTCTGTGACCTCTCTATTGCAGTACTGCCATCAGGAAACATTACAGAGTAAACGTTAGGTCTATCTAAATACTGATATCAGTACATATTAAAAAGTGAACTAGGTCTTTCTAAATACTGATCACAGTATATATTAAAGAGTGAACTATAGGTCTATCTAAATACTGATATCAGTACATATAAAAAAATGAACTAGGTCTATCTTAATACTGATATCAGTATATATTAAAGAGTGAACTAGGTCTATCTAAATACTGATATCAGTACATATTAAAGAGTGAACTATAGGTCTATCTAAATACTGATATCAGTACATATTAAAAAGTGAACTATATCTATACTGATCACAGTACATATTAAAAAGTGAACTAGGTCTATCTAAATACTGATATCAGTATATATTAAAGAGTGAACTATAGGTCTATCTAAATACTGATATCAGTATATATTAAAGAGTGAAATAGTTCTATCTAAATGCGTATATCAGTATATGTTACAGAGTTTACATATGCCTCTGACTGTCTCTCTCTTTATGTCTCTCTCTCTCTTTACGTCTCTCTCTCTACCTCTCTCGTTATTTCTTTCTCTGTCTCTCTCTTGCTCTTTCTCTCTCTCTCTCTCTCTCTCTTTCTCACTCTCTCTCTTGCTCTCCCCCCTCTTTCGCTCTTTCTCTCTCTCCGTCTCTCAAAGCCCCTGGCCCCCCTCCCCATCATTATTCTGCTGTACTGGACCGTCCAGGTAGGCGGAGCCTGCTCCAGAGGGCGGAGCCTGCTCCAGAGGGCGGGCCCAGCAGGGGGTTATGCGATGCATCACGACTGATTCACGGCGCCACCATTAGAGCCGATCAATAGCACTTTAACCGGACATGTGCGTATAGAGATATTCTTATGATTCATAACTACTCTCTCCGTGCGGGTGGTCCTGGGAATGGTTCTGGGATGGATATTATGGGATGGCTGGGCAATACTCTGCTGTGTTGTGCTCTGTTCCGCTCCACAGTCATTGTGTTTATTGTTGGATGTGTTCCTGGTTAGGGGAGTCTGAATCACAGTGACACACACCTTAAAGAGGTGTTACTGACGGACAAATGAAACAGCATATTCTATGTTACTCACGGAAAAATAAACACTGTATTCCATGTAGCAATGCATGTTACTCACAGAAAAATAAACACAGTATTCTATGTAGTGGAGCATGTTACTCACAGAAAAATAAACACAGTATTCTATGTAGCAATGCATGTTACTCACAGAAAAATAAACACAGTATTCTATGTAGCAATGCATGTATCTCACAGAAAAATAAACACAGTGTTCTATGATGCGCGGTCTGTTACTGACTGAAAATAAACGCAGTATTCTATGTAGCAATGCATGTTACTCACAGAAAAATAAACACAGTATTCTATGCAGCAATACATGTTACTCACAGAAAAATAAACACTGTATTCCATGGTGCGTTGCATGGTAATGATGGAAAAGAAACACAATATTCTATGTAGTAGAGAATGTTACTAAATGAAAAATAAACACAGTATTCTATGTAGTAGAGAATGTCGAAAAATAAACAGTATTCTATGCAGTAGAGAATGTTGAAAAATAAACACAGTATTCTATGCAGTAGAGAATGTTGAAAAATAAGCACAGTATTCTATGTAGTAGAGAATGTTGAAAAATAAGCACAGTATTCTATGTAGTAGAGAATGTTGAAAAATAAACAGTATTCTATGCAGTAGAGAATGTTGAAAAATAAACACAGTATTCTATGTAGTAGAGAATATTTCTGACGGAAAAGAAAAACAGCATTCTATGGAGCAGAGCAGGCTACTAATGGACAAATGGTACAGACCAAATCATTGCCCTTATAGCCCAATAACCTTTACAAAGACGGGACTGAACCACTCACAAGAGGACTGTGTGTATTCTACTTATAATGACAGTTATAGATGGTTATGATTATGGTTTTGCAGGAAAAGGAGTGATTGGTTCAGCGGTGCGTATTAGAAGGTCAATGTTGGAGAGCACTCCTCCCGGAGTCTCTCTCTGTCCTCCTCCTCCTTCTTCTTCTCCTCCTTCTCCTCCTCGCCGTTCACTCTCCCTTCTCATCATCAGGAGAATTAAAATGTCAACAGCCCCCTTAGCTCCTCCCCCTCCTCCTCACAATTTCCTAACTGATATTGATTATTTCACACACTTAATCATATAGCTTATGATCAATGATAATGAAACCAAAAATGTCTGCAACTGTGTCAGCCAATGACTTGGCCAGTGGTAGCCTTGGCGACGCATTTTGATTCCTGTCACCCTGGTCCCTCCACGGCAATATGTTCCCCTCCTGATAAGAGTATGTCCACTGTCTAACTACAATATGCCCAATGTCATGCCCCCCTTCTAACTACAATATGTCCCCCTACTGCGAACAGCATGTCCACTGTCTAACTACAATGTGTCCACCTTCTGATAACGGTATGTCCACTGTCTAACTACAATCTGTCCACCTTCTGCCTGCAATATGTCCACCTTCTAACTACAATATGCCCCCCATTTGTCCCCCTACTGTGAACAGTATGTCACTGTCTAACTACAATATGTCCACCTTCTGCCTGCAATATGTCCACCTTCTAACTACAACATGCCTTCCATATGTCCCCCTACTGTGAACAGGATGTCCACTGTCTTACAACAATATGTCCCCCTTCTAACTACAATATGTCCACTGTCTTAGTACAATATGTCCACCTTCTAACTACAATATCTCCACATTCTTTCTACAACATGTCGCCCTTCTAATTACAATATGTCCCCCTACTGTGAACAGTAGGTCCACTGTCTTACTACAATATGTCCACCTTGTAACTACAATATGTCCACCTTGTAACTACAATATGTCCCCCTTCTAATTACAATATGTCGCCCTTCTAATTACAATATGTCCCCCTACTGTGAACAGTGTGTCCACTGTCTTACTACAATATGTCCCCCTTCTAACTACATTATGTCATCCTTACTACCCAACGCCATCCTATATCCATCTGAAAGTTACATCTGTGATTGTTACCAGATTAAATACTACAGAAGGGCTTAGAGCTGTTTTTCACAAATTCAGGGACGATATATTTTCGCTTTCGCAGATATATCTTTTCAATACAAATTACTCTATTTGAAGGCACTAGTCTGGAAAGCCTGATGATAAAGAAAAATGAGAGAGGATGAAACAGAGATAGAGAGCGACACAGACAGAGAGCGAGAGAGACACTGTAGGGCAGTCTTCTAAGATGATAAAAAAATAACCTTTAGACGTTCATATTGTAATAGCTAGGTTATTAGAAGCGTTCTGCCCACGCGATGAGCCGTTCCTACGTAGTTCCCCTCTCAAAGTAGCACGCGGGCTACAGGGCAGGCGTCCCACCAGCTCGACCCAGAATAGACCGCTGGATCACCGCACAGCTTCCTCCATCTGCCCTAGCATATTGAAATGCATCCCACGCACAGAGTCCGACACACGCGCGCACACACACACACACACACACACACACACACACACACACACACACACACACACACGCACGCACACACGCCCTCATGCACACACACTCTTTATCTTTCTCTCGTTCTCTCACTCTCACTCTTCCTCTTTCTCAACACCAACACATCCGCTTGCATCCAGCTGGATGTAGTAGGTTATAAGAGCTCACCAGCTGCCACCGCTGTATCGACAGGGTGTACCCCAAAATAATAATCCTCCTATTCAGCTAGTCCCCCGTTACAAACCCAACCAGCGAGGGAACGGGGAAACGCACGTTTTCCTCGCCTGGAAAAAGGAGTGCATTGTCCGGCGTAAAGAATCACCTTCTTACCTTCAGTGCGTCGATGTCCAGGGACGTTGATTGGTCCATAGGCTTTGGAAACTATAGGATGGAGGAGAAAAACACCAACAAGTCCCGCCTGTGTGAGTGTCGAGCCAAAAAGTTCCGATAATATCTAGAGTCGTTGTCCTCGCCCTGTCAAACTCCTCCAACCCGCAACGGTGGAGCCTGTCAGTTTCATGTCCAGTACACAGCGAGGCTAGGCTCGTCTCCGGTTACTGCCCGCGTGCAGGAACGATGCTGCTGCTACAGCTTACCAACAACCACGAGCTATTTTTACTTGACAATTGTTGGCTCCAGAAGAATGTCACTTTACATACAATACAATCCAAATCCAAAAAAAACTGAAGACAGCTACGTAACGGAACGGGGTACCCTTGGTAATTCCGTTAGGAGCGAGCGGGCTCGGTCCTGTCTCTCCTCGGTAGAACGTCTGACTGAGGAAGAGCGGGGAACAGGAAGAACCCAAATCACACTTTAAGCCTGGTCTTACTCCATGCGGCAAACCGCCAGAGATCAGCGCTGAGAGAGATTGGGGGGCTAGAGAAATAGGGAGAGAAAAGAGAGAGAGAGAGAGAGAGAGAGAGAGAGAGAGAGAGAGAGAGAGAGAGAGAGAGAGAGAGAGAGAGAGAGAGAGAGAGAGGTCGATAGCAAGACTCTCGGACTAAAAATGGAGCTAGATGGAGCCCGAGAAAATAGAGAGGCGCTTATAATTCCGATGACTGATGTATGGGTGGTGGGTGAGGTTAGGAGGGAGCTAGAAAGAGAGAGAGAGAGAGAGAGAGAGAGAGAGAGAGAGAGAGAGAGAGAGAGAGAGAGAGAGAGAGAGAGAGAGAGAGAGAGAGAGAGAGAGAGAGAGAGAGAGAGAGAGAGAGAGAGAGAGAGAGAATGGGATGGATTGAGCAAGGGGGACGCCGGTCTAATCAGGGAGATGAATCGAAAGCATGCAGGACGAAAAGGCGCCCCTGTCAAGGCTGCTACATCAGACACTCCGCTCATCGAAAGGACAAAACGGCAACACTATAAACCAGACACGCCATCAAAAAGTCCGTTACTGTAAATTATTATTTTTAATTATTTATTTTATTTATTCAGGGTCGATTGGCTGAGACTACTACGTCTCTTTTGCAGCACTGCACTAACGAGGCGTGAATGGAGCAACCACATGAAAAAAACAACACAACTAAATAAAGAAAATAAAACATTTAAATAACAAACAATACAGTGTTATGATCCAATAGGCCTACAGTCCGTCCAAAATAAAACCCCACCGTCGGTTCTCTACAGAGGGGCTCATCGCACTATATACATCTTGCTGTCAAACGTTGTTTTTGATGGAGGAGTCCAATTTGGGTTAAGCACTGCTCCGAAGTAGCCTGTGGTGGTCGAGGACGGCCGCGAAGATGTAAAGGGGCAGGTCGTCTTTACTGGCCACCTATCCCAGGCGGCAAGACTTTAAGCAGGTCAGTCCCTTCGCGGACGAGCACCCCTCAAAGCAGCGAACAATGCACTTTGAATCTAACGAGACCGGGGAGTCCAGTAGAAGAGAATAACCTTAGCCAGTTTACTATAATAGCTAACGTCAATTAAAACCAAAACTCCATTGACTGTATAGCATCATGATATGAGACTGATTCAAAAGGATTTTGCCCTAAAACCATGAGCTGTAAAGTTATACAAAATATATTGCTTGAAGAATTAAGCATTAACTAAACCAATACAAAAATACACTACAAACTTGCACAACCCCCCCCCCCCCCCCCCCCCCCCAAAAAAAAAAAAAACCACAGGCTATAATGTAACACTATCGGCCTACATGCCATATTTGTTCATTGGAAAATTAAGCTCGAGCCAAAACAGCAAAAAGTGTCCCTTAAGAGGGGAAATTAATAGATGTATTTATTTTCTTTCGGTATAGTGACACACATGTTTTGTCTTAAGGGTATTATGCGTGATGTGAATGAGCTTATTGCACACGACGTACAGGGCTCCATTGAGAAAAAAGCCAATATTTTTTTATTGGATGACATATGGAGCTGTCCATGGTGCTAAAAAGAGCTTTCTCGGTTTTACGCGGGAATTATCCCTTTAATAAATAGGCTAGTAATATAATGCGTTCAGCCAATTATATATATATTTTCGCCTAAACTAATAACAAATTATCGAGTTACCAATGCCCAAAGCAATCCTTGGTGCATGCCGTCATTCGAATCAATTCAAGTTAATTATGAACAAATGAGAAAAGCAAATAATTGAGCGGCGGGGAAATGATCCGACTGTGATTGATCATTTTGACCAGTTTGTTGAAAAGATTGATTCCCGATCCAAGCCTCGTCACATAGGCATTTCGTTTGGTTTGAATACCCTTTTTTTCCTGCAAAGCTGAAAGCCAACAAAACACTAGCTAATTAAATAAAAAAAATTGCGTTAAATAAGCAGTTACTTTCTCAGACGTCTCAAAGTAGGGATAATCGGATGTTGCTAAATATTAAAACATTTTAGCAGACGCTTTTATCCATGCGACTTACAAAAAAATCAACATGAAGGGGGAAAAAAACACAAGTCAGGTAGGCTAAATAAGATAAGTGCATCCCTGACCTAAGCAAGTGCTAGGCTATTTTAAACACCTGGCTACAAAAACAGGACCATCGCAAACCTAATCAATTTCTTAGTACAAACAATTACTTAGTAGGCCTATATCAAATATAAATGCAAGGCAGATGCGACATGTTACATTTAAGAACTGAGTCGAAACCGAGTCGAAACTAGTTCGACAGAAAGTGTACAAAGACGTCGCGGTCCTAATGTTCCTGCAGGAGGTCATTCCACCACTGAGGGACAAGGACTGAGAAAAGTCGTGACCGAGGTGCCAGGCTGCCCTTTCCATGGAGTGAGAGGGCAACAAGGCGACATCCGGCGGCAGAGCGCAGTGGCCAGGACAGGGTATAGGGTCTGAGCGTTGACTGTGTGTAGGACTCGAAGGAGGGTGCAGTTCCGGTCATTACCCTATAGGCTAGGACGAGTGATTTGAATTTGATGCGTGCTGCTATCGGCAGCCAGTGCAGCGTGTGGAGCAGAGCGGTGTGAGTGAACTTAGGGAGGTTGAAGGCTAGACGGGCGGCTGCGTTCTGGATGAGCTGGAGGGGTTTGATGGTGCTTGGCTTGATACGCCTGGTCATCTTCTGTAGAGGATTTCCACGTTTCCCCACTGGGACAACTACCAACTGTCCTGTTGCACAGCCAACTGGGATGGAAATGTCATCACACACATGCACTGACAGGTGTGCGTGCGCGTGTGTATTTGTGTGTGTGTGTGTGTGTGTGTGTGTGTGTGTGTGTGTGTGTGTGTGTGTGTGTGTGTGTGTGTGTGTGTGTGTGTGTGTGTTAGAGAGAGAGAGAGAGTATTCGCATCAGAAACCAGCGATGTGTTTGTGTTGAAAAGGGTGGAAAAACAAAGCTGGGTTTCGCCTTAACATCTTAACATTTTGAAAGTATATTAAATGTCACGAATATCGTTCTTCCTGTCAGGAATGCCAAATGCGTCATTTCAATAAGGACACTTGATTGAAAGTCCTCTTATTTACTATATTAATTCAGCAGCTGGTTAAAAACTCTCGACCATTGAGTCAACTCATTGCTTCACCCCCATTGGTCCTGAGCGTGCTCTTAGCGGCTCTTTAGCGTGTGCAGAGCGAGTGTAGGCTTTAGAACCTTAGACAATGTCACGTTTCCCCATAAAATAATTGATGTCAAGTGTATGGACACCGACTGTAGCATCAATGTAAGACTAGTCTAAAGACTGGAGTGGAGTATGCTGTAATTATTGTGCTCTTGCTCTCCACTATCAGCCCTGTCAACTGATTAATTTCACAAGGTCAAGGTGCTGGAATAATCATATGGCTGCCTAGTCTTTGTTGTAGGAGTGTTTATGTAGATGTTTTTGTCTGATAAAACAAAGCACCTAATTTCTCTGCTCTTGCTCAGTGTACATAATGTGCTTTATCTGGTTGCCCACATATTATTTTTGCCAGCCCACCCTAATTTAGAACCGGGTCCGATTCATTAGGTAACTGTTAGTTTATCCCATAATTGGATGTTTTTTTAATGACTAATCCATTACAAAATCACAAATGAATGCAACATTAATTGTATTCTTGAATTTCCAAGCCAGCTGAACAAATTCAAATCCAAGGGTGTTGCCTGAATTCTGAGGAGGCACGTGTCATTGTGAGTTTGTGAATGTCAGGGTCAGAGTGTGTCTGTCTGTCTGT
>JAPMUY010005834.1:90000-97500 GCA_026901105.3 Galaxias olidus
TCGCTTTTATGAATTTCATGTACATGGGAAGAACGCAGGGTCAGTGAGGCTCTGAGTTTATTTTCTACTTGGCTCTTTTGTTTATACTGTGTAGTGTGTTTTGTAGTGAAGGCCAAGCACATTTTCCCACTGACTTTGCCACTGTCTCTGTGTGTTCCTTGAGAGGCTGCTGTTGTGCTGTGCTTGGGTGGATCTGTCACCATCGTCTGTGACATTTACGGCGAATGAACAGAAAATGTTTTTCAGCTAGATCCTTTTTGAGAAATCTAATCTGTTTTATATATGGCAATGTGTGTTTTATATGTGTTTTGTATATTCTTATACTGTATAGTTGTAGGAATTGTGTTTCGTACTGTTAAGCAGAGATGAGGGTCTGTGTGCCGAGGTTCTGGTTCGACTGATTTCCCAGCCACTAAGTTCATTGATTTATTTCAGCCAGTAGCCCTGTCCTTCATTGAGTCCCTCATTCTTCCATTTGCATGCTGGGACGACCTTTCTTTCCTTGGCCGTCTTTAGGAAATACAAATATGCCAGTTTAGTTAAAAGGCTTCCCTGTGCCTCCCAGGGCTGTCGCATCCCTGTCATAATCACCTTGCTGGAGAATGTGGAGTGATTTCTAAATAGGTTTGGGCATTTTAGGCCATATCACTATTTGAATATTCAATCAAAAATATTTCGGGTAATCGATTAACCGAAATAAAAAGATTATATGAAAAAAAATATATAAATTATTTTATTTTATTTTTTTATTTTTTCGCTATAGCACACTTGTAATGTAGCCTGAAGGGCTTCTGTGATCTGGCATTCGCTAAATAAACATATTCCTTTTCCAATTTCTGAACATTTCTTACTCTGACACATTTGGACAGATTTTCTTTGATCTCTGAGCAGAGTCGGCGCTATAGTGCGCGTGTGTTTGTATCGGTGATCCAGCACACTAGCATAGAGCGCTCTCGTGCCTTCAGTTGTCGCGCTGCCTGCAAGTTTAAACTACTTGATGTGGAAAGCAGGGAAAATGTATCTACTGCATTGAAATTGTGCTTTTTCTTTCTACTTTTTACATATGTCAATGGCATTGGTGTACACGTTATAAACAGTATGTAATCAAAATTGCTAATGAATAATATTTAAATTAACTTTAGTCAAAAATATAAATAAAAACTGCAGCTATATTCGAATACCCACATAATTTCGATTTGAATAATTGTGCCCATCCCTATTTCTAAATATTCATATTTACATGGCTGTGATCTCAAGCTTCAGTCATATGATCAAACGTCCCTCTGGACCCATTGGACTGATGTACATGTGTTTGTGTGTAACTGTCCTATGTCCTGCTCCTGTGATGGACAGAACGTGGAGTGTGTTTGGTCTGATCCTTGTTGTCTGTTTACAATGCAGCAGCTCAACTTCTAAGGTTAGTTTGGACACCATGCTGCTATTGTACCAGAGAGAGAGAGAGAGAGAGAGAGAGAGAGAGAGAGAACATATTGTTTGGTTGAAATAAAGTCAACTATTAAATTTAAATGCATGCTTTATTGGCATGACTGTACAATAGGAGACAATATTGCCAACTATTAGGACAACACTTTCACCCTCCTCTCCTCTCCTCTTCTCTCCTCTTCTCTCCTCTCCTCTCCTCTCCTCTATCTAACTCCCTTGTTCCATTACCCTATTTTAGGGTGGGTCAGCGGAAAACTGCAGCCTCTCTCTTCGTCGTCCTCCTTCTCTTCCTCCTCCTCTGTAGGCAGGGCAGTACAGATGCAGTGAAAGAGGGGGAGAGGTGTGTAGGAGAGAAGGTACAAATGACAGGCTGGAGAAATTGTTGGGTGTGGGAGGAAGCAGAGAAGAAAGGAGAGGAGTGATAGATTTACATTTAATAGAGTTGAGGAAGGGAAAAAAGGAGGGAGGGAGGGAGGGAGGGAGGGGGGGATGGAATTGCCGTTGCTTTATTCTTATTACCAGGGATAGATATTCTCTGTTTTTGTACCCCGCGGCGGTGTCTGTCTGTCTGTCTGTCTGTCTGTGTGTCTGTCTTTGTTTGTGTGTAATATGGGGCAGCTGACCACAGCACAATAAAAGTCTCTCCATAAGCAGTTCCCCTCTGTCGGACCTGGATAATGTCTGGATCAGAGTGGAGCAGTCCCCTCTGTTAGACCTGGATAACGTCTGGATCAGATTATACAGCAGCTCCCTATTTGGGATCACGCTAATGTCTGAATCCAAGTGCAGCCGTTTCCCCTGAGTGTGACATGGGTGATGTCTGGATCAGAGCACAGCAGCGCTCACCGTTCTCTCTCTCTCTCTCTCTCTCTCTATCTCTATCTCTATCTCCATAAACCATGGTAGTCTCTCTATCCTTCTGCGCAGGCAGGCTACTTAGCTCAACATGTCAACACTGCGGTGGTCAGCACAGCAGTGCTCACCGTTCTCTGCTGCTCGGCTCATAAAGTCCAGAGACAGAGACAGAGACAGAGACAGAGACAGAGGTAGAGACAGAGACAGAGACAGAGACAGAGACAGAGACAGAGGCAGAGGCAGAGGCAGAGGCAGAGGCAGAGGCAGGCAGAGACAGAGACAGAGGCCTGGGCTATGGGCTCACTGCACTCAGACCCCCAGGGGCCCCCGCTGACCAGAACCATGACCACAGGAATAACAGCAGGAGGAGGAGGGGGGGTGCTCATTCATATTTAAAGTTAAAAGTCCCACATCGGCCCACGTTGGCCCAGCGGTGGCCCACTTAGGTGTGGGTGTAGCCTGCCTGGTAAAACAGCGTGGACCTGTTTAGATGACTCTCATTAGCGATTCCTCTCTGACCAGAGATTCACCTTTTACCCCCTCTATCTCTCTATCCCCTCTTCCCATCCCCCCTCCTTCCATCATCCGTTCATCCATCCATCCATCCATCCCTTCCTGTTTCCAGTTCCCCTATGTTTTCAGAGCAAAACTGATGATCTGATGAACTCCCTCTCTCCCCCTTTCTCTCTATCTCTCTCCCTCTCTCTCTCTCCCTTTCTCTCTTTCTGTCTGTCTCTTACTTTCTCTCTCTCTCCCTCCATATCTCTCTCTCTTTCTCTCTCTCTCTCTGTCTGTCTGTCTGTCTGTCTGTCTGTGTGTATCTTTATTAAGACACAAAGAGAACCACTGTGTTTATACACGGAGGAAAACACTGTCTGAGGAAGAGAAAGAGAGATGGTGTGTTTCTCTCTGTGTGTATGTGTGTGTGTGTGTGTGTGTGTGTGTGTGTGTGTGTGTGTGTGTGTGTGTGTGTGTGTGTGTGTGTGTGTGTGCGCGAGTGTGTGTGTGTTGAGGTCTGCCTCCAAGGATAAGACTTTGACGTCTTATCAGACATTTGGCAGATGAGTTCACAAACAGACACACACACACACACACACACACACACACACACACACACACACACACGTGCAAAACACAAGCATGCGCATATGCACACACATACTAATCTGCACATACAAACATCCTGCACCTTCCCACAACCTAAGTCTCCTATTGTCTGGGACACATTTAAGTGAAAGAGACGCACACACTCACTGTTGCACATAGGCTCCGTTAGACCACCTAATGTATGCCGTGCACATCTGCGGCGTGCACACGTTTGAGTGCACGTGTTTGTCTGCTGATTAGGGTATAGAGGCAGCTATGCCACTGTGAAAACAGCAGTCAAATCACGCCTGTTTGTTTGTGTCTGTGGCAGACAGTGAAAGAGTGAGAGCGAGTGAATGTGAATGTCTGTAATTTTTTAAATGTATAGAATTAAGATCAGGCAGCGTTCTCAGGTAATCGTTCCGTAACTTTTCGGTACAGAACATACAGACATATCTTTTAATTTGCCATACTGAAAATGGGTGTCATAAGCGTTGACAACTAAAGTGTTAGTACACACACACACACACACACACACACACACACACACACGAGTGCGAGGGGCTGCTTAAATGCAGCAGTGAGATGGAGTTAATGATTCGCTCTGCAATTAGGGCTACATTTCATGTCCATGGGATGTATTTACCAAGCAAATAAGCGTTAACTCCAAGCAATTAGTACTTCAATGTCTGGACACATCCTGTTTAATTTCATAGTAAGAGTCAGAAAAAAAATCCTTGAATTACGTTTTTTATTTAAGCGTCAATGATTGAATGTACGTCAGTTGACCCTGTATAAATAAATAAAATAATAATGGGAAGAATTATTTCATTGTAAGAGTCATTGAAAAATCCTTGAATTATATTTGTTATTGAAATGTAACAATGTTGTCTCAATGGACGCATTTCTACCAACATAGTGGATCTTCGCCGAACAATGTTTGCATAGGGTCAATGTTGTGTGTTCAAGTCTTTGTCCCCGTTGTCATTATAACTTAGTGGAAATCCATTGTGTGTCCACACCGGGCTGGGCTCGCTCTGCCAGGTACCCACCACACTGCACCGCGGTCCCTTTTCAAAGGGTGTCGTTTAAGACATGAAGGCTTGAGTTTAGAAGGGGAGGAAGAATTCAAAAGCTCCATGAAGAAACTATTTAACGTTGTAGCTCATTTTTTTTTTTTTTTTTTTTTTATTTGTTTTATGAGAAATAAAAATATAATATATTTTTCGTTCAGATTTTCAAAAGCACGGACTAAACGGATTAGGCCGTACCGGGAGACGCCAGAAAAGAGGTTCTCCCTCAAAGTGCAAGTCTGCTTTTCTCTCTTTCCTCTCTGAGGAAATATCTGTGTGGGTGCAGAAAGAGAGAGAGGTTAGAAAGACAGATGTGGAAGGATAGAGAGAGAGAGAGAGAGAGAGAGAGAGAGAGAGAGAGAAATGTCACATGTCTCAGGTTGGAGGCATGGAGGGATGGAGACAAATGGAAAAAGGGATGGAGGGAGGGAGAGTCTAGAGTCACCACACTCTCATTAGCCTCATTAGTAATCACCTGTCTCTCCACGGCGGCCTGGGACTCCAAGAGAACGACAGCTCCTTTGTGCCCCGAAAACAAAGGCTGACGCTTCCTTTTTCACACACACACACACACACACACACGCACACACACACACACACACACACACACATACACAAACACATTCTATCCCACGCTCTATTTTTCTCTCTCTCCATCCCCACCGCTTTTTCTCTCTCCCACACACATTCACACACACTCACACACACACACACACACAACCACACAATCCCCCTGTTCTTTCTTTCTCTCTCTTTCTTCATCCCTCCCTCTTAATTACATGATTAAAACATTGTTGTGAAAACATGGAATCTGTGATCTGTCGTGCGTTTTCAAAACAATACACAATCAAAATGTCTAACCTTTTAATTTAATATGTGCGTTGTGTAAGTCCCAATTATAGCCATCTGCTATTTGCAGGGCTTTCTCTGAGTTTGGTGAGGGTGGGGTTGTGTCTAGGTGGGGTTGACGGTGTGTCTCAGACATCGAATTTGTTCACACTGAGGACCCTCTTTGTGTGTTATAAAACACTGTGTGTCACTCGTGATTGATGGAATGATGGGGGACCTTACTTGGTTTTGTACACATTTTCTTCAAGTTTAATTACATTTCGCTCATCCAGTATTTCTCAGACCGAGGGGCTTTAACGATATTATTTGCGAGTGAAGCGAAGACTTTATTTGAAATAAAGTTTATTTCACACGTTAGTAGACATAGACTTGTACGAAAACCTTTTTTAATCACCTGCTGCTTTGAAAAGCCTCCTGTCTGATCGTAGTTTTAAAATCTGTGATTTTAATAATATTATCTATTATATTATATATTATTAATTAATAATATATAATTAATAATTATAATTAATAATAATTATTATTTATTAATTAATAATTAATCATTTATATATTGTATATATAATATATATATATATATATATATAATTAATTAATTAATATTATTTAGCACGCAGTATTATTGAAAGCGAGCTGCCATGTATTCAATTTCGAGTTCCAGTGTAGAACGCTTTTTTAATTGGTTGTCAATAGTTTATCGTTCAATAAGGGACATGAAAAAATCGCTCTGAAAGCCATCCGAACGACATCGTTCCCCACTAACATATAGTTATCGTTGTAGTGTGAACAAGCTCCTTTGTTGGACATGGAACGATTTTTATATTTTTACAGTTAGTCCTAGTTATCGTTATGGTTATCGTCCTAGATGTGGTTGCCGCCTTAGTGTCAAGCTAATACAACACTGCAGGGATCCAGACTAACATTTTACACAGGTGGAAGCTAAAAACCTACGTTTTTCAGTTAGTCGCTGTAGCACAAAAACTGGTGGCAGCTTTTTTTTGGTATTTTATATGAAATCAACGTAAAAAATTATTTTAAAACGGTAATAAGGTGCAACAATTATTATTATTATTATTATTTTGTTGACATAACATACAAATCAATGCGATGATGACCTTCAGCTTGAACGCTCTGGGTTGCTATACTTTGCGTGGAAGAAGGCCGTCATACTCAAATAACTTACTTTGGTGCTTAGGGTTCGGTATACTATACCGCTCCAGAGACAGAGAAAGAAAAGCTGCCAGTGGGTAGTTCAAAGGAGGGTAATAAATAATCAAACAAAATCGTCTGTTTGACAAAAATATTACTTAAGGATTTTAATAACAACAATAATAATAATAATAATAATAATAATAATAATAATAATAACAATAATAATAATAATTAAAACGCCAACGAAAATCAAGTGGCAGCATTGCCACAAATCTTTTTTTTTTGTGGCGGTGGACAGATTTTTGGTGGCAGTCTGGAGCCCTGACACTATCAATTCTAGAGGGCACATGAGACTCGCATAATAATAACGTCTTATATATCTCAGAAACACACTGACTGCCTCTGCAATACACTTTCCTTTTCATCTTTTTCTCCTTTTAGTTGACAGGGCGTTTGGTGGGACCATATAGTATGTTCAAAATGTTGGGTTTCTGACAAACGAAGCCCACAGGTATAACCTCCCCTCTGTTGTGTTTGTAAGCCAGCCGTGGCTTTTGGACCATTCAGGCAAACCCTTCCGGTGAGGTTTGGCAGTGTAAACAAGCAGTGCTCTGTTTTGTTTTATATTCATAAAAAACAAACAATTTTTTTTTGCTGTCTCAAAATGTTAACCAGGCGATCGTAAAAACAGCCTGGCGGTGAAAACATAGCTATTTTTATTGACTGATATAACCAAGAAATAAATGCAATACTACATTACCTGTCAGTTTGCCCATCGCTAATCACAAGTGATACTAGTCTAGTTTATGGTAACGTGCAAAGCTAATATAAAGGCTAGTGAGTTGTTTAGGCTATGAGGCTAGACTAATAGTAAATGTTTTTTGAGCTTTAGGTAGGCTAACAGACTATAATATTACCTGCAGTCGGACTAGCTATAATGGCCTAGTAGTTTCTTATTCTTATTCTCCAAAGATTACCGTACTATGTATGGTTGTGTGTGCAGGGTGTGTGTTAAATATTGTAAACATTCTTTATACAGAGT
>JAPMUY010005834.1:102500-142500 GCA_026901105.3 Galaxias olidus
TGCTAGTCGCTGAGCTGCGTCTCCGTGTGCTGTGTTCCAGCACCAGGGGCTCGTCTCTGAAAGCTGACCCGGCCGCTCAGCTCTCGTCACGGCAGGAGACACTTCACCGACGGAGATGTATTTCAGTCTCCCGCTGGATGGGCTCTGACAGCGCAGAGAGTTACAGTGCGTGTGTGCCTCTTTTTGTGTGTGTGTGTGGGTGTGTGTGTGTGTGTGTGTGTGTGTGTGGGGGGGGGGGGGTTGTTTGCGTTGGAAAGCGTTCTGGGCTGCACATCGTGCCAAGGACTCACTGGTGTATTGGGGAAGTGCTCCTAGCCAACAGCCAGTGTGTACAAAGCATACGGTCTAGAGGCGGCGACTGTGAGGACAGGGTTTCTGTTTGCCTTCAGTGTGTGTGTGTGTGTGTGTGTGTGTGTGTGTGTGTGTGTGTTTAGTTTTCTCTTTTGTTCAGAGCAGGAAAAGTCATCAAGATGTTTGATCAAAATGTGGATCTTTATATTTAGGCCATAACTCCCAGTGCTGGAAGCTGGAGGAGGCTCTGGTAGTGGTGGAAGAGTAAAAAACAAACGTCCAATCTCCAAACCTCTGCGTGCGTGCTCAGCGGGGTGAGCGCATTCACGTGTTACTGTCCGTGCTTTAAACAGGGGTTCCAAAATGGTCGCCAGACACTTTGTCGACCGAAACATGAAATCAGTGTTGAAAAGAAAAGCTAATAGCTAACTGATCCCTGGACACAGCCTCGGGCTCTGTGTGTGTGTGTGTATGTGTGGTGGTGCGTGCGTGCGTGCGTGCGTGCGTGCGTGCGTGCGTGCGTGCGTGCGTGAGTGTGTCTGTGTCTGTGTCTGTGTCTGTGATATTGTTTACTTATCAGTGTGTTTTAGTATTTGCTGCGGTGACCTTTATGTTAAGCGGAATGTAATCAAGAGTGGAAACATTCCAACACCCTACACACACATACACACACACACACACACACACACACACACCGTAAACCCCCACCGCCAGCCCAATGGTTACATTGATCTTGGAACATGCTGTATCTATGTTATAATTCATTGTTTGTCTTGATCTCAGAACATGCTGTTTCTATGTTATAATTCATTGTTTGTCTTAATCTTAGAACATGCTGTCGGAGAAGGTGGACCAGATGATGGAGTGGTCGTCGCGGCGATCCGTCGTCAGGATGAACGGTGACAAGTTTCGTCGCTTCGTCAAAGCTCCGCCCAGAAACTACTCAGTCATCGTCATGTTCACCGCCCTGCAGCCGCAAAGACAGTGCTCCGTCTGCAGGTAACACACACACACACACACACACACACACACACACACACACACTCTACAGACGCTACACACACACACACCGCGCTGCAGCCACAAAGACAGTGCTCCGTCTGCAGGTAACACACACACACACACACACACTGTAGAGACACTACACACACACACACCACGCTGCAGCCACAAGACAGTACTCCGTCTGCAGGTAACACACACACAGACGCTACACACACGCTACACACAGACACACTACAGTGCTCCATCTGCAGGTAACATACATGCTACACACACACACACTCTCTACAGACGCTACACACACACACACCGCTGCAGCCACAAAGACAGTGTTCCGTCTGCAGGTAACACACACACACACACACACACTGTACAGACGCTACACACACACACCACGCTGCAGCCAGAAAGACAGTGCTCCGTCTGCAGGTAACACACACACACACACACACACACACACACAGACGCTACACACACACACACACACACCGCGCTGCAGCCACAAAGACAGTGCTCCGTCTGCAGGTAACACACACACACACACTCTACAGACTCTACACACACACACCGCACTGCAGCCACAAAGACAGTGCTCTGTCTGCAGGTAACACACACACACACTGTACAGACGCTACACACACGCTACACACAGAGACACTACAGTGCTCCATCTGCAGGTAACATACATGCTACACACACACACACACACACACCCTACACACATGCTACACACCTACACTAGGCACATTACACTACACTGCAGCCGTGGGTATGTAACTTCACATACCACACACACACACACACAGAGATGACAAACGCAGCTAAACATCAGCCTACACACTTACTCACTTCCCCATCATGCTCTGGGGTGTACTGCCCGCGACCCATAATGCCTTGCTAATCATCAGCAGTCTGCAGCAGCCCTCACAGTTATTTATTCATCCTAGGAACGCTGCCTCTCTCCTACCGTCTCTCTTTCTCAATCCATCTCCCTCCCTCCCTCCCTCTCTCCATCTCTCCATCTCTCCATCTCTCTCCATCTCTCTACCCCAGGGTGAGGGCTGACCTCTAACCTGTGTGTGTGTGTGTATGTGTGTGTGTGTGTGTGTGTGTGTGTGTGTGTGTGTGTGTGTCTGTGTGTGTAGATGGATTAGGGTTTTCTCCTAACGAGGAGGAGGAGAAGAAGACAGAGTGTTTTCCCGCCCCTAATGGACGTGTCGCTCTACTCGCCATTAGACCATCACCCCCTCCCCCCCCCTCTCTCTCTCTCTCTCTCTCTCTGCCGCTCATTCTCTCATTCTTCATTTCCCTCTCTCACCCTCTGCCCGTCTGTCTCTCTGTCTCTGTACCTCTCTATCTCCCTCCCTCCCTCTCTCTCTCTCTCTCTCTCTCTCTCTCTCTCTCTCTCTCTCTCTCTTATTTACATCAGGGGGCATGTTGTTTGCTTAGCCAGCGTGACAGGCTAACAGAGAGACGTGGAACATTGTCGTCGCCAAGGCGACCCCGGGGGTCTTCAGACAGAGGGACTGATCACCAGGGGGTCCTGCAGCCCTCATCCCTCTTTCTCCTCCTCTCCCTCCAGCCCTCCGTCTGCTCTTCAGTCCTCAGTGCCATGTTGGTGCGGGGCTGGCTAACAGAGCAGTGCAGTCTGGGTAACTGAGTCACTTAGGGAAGCCGTACAGAGGCGAGGTTCCACTCACTTTCACGTGGTAAATGTTAAGGATTCGTTTTGTGTCGCTGGGGTGAGCGTCCGACATGGTAGCCTCTGTTCTCCCTGCATTTTCTCTCCCCCTTTTATCTCTCCTCTCACCCTCCTCTCATCTCTCCCTCCGCTCTCTTTTCTCCTTTCTCACTCCGTTAATACGTCCCGAGTTTTCAGTTGATTTCCAAACTACTGCACAAACACACACACACACACACACACACACACACACACACACACACACACACAGACACACACGCACACACACACACAGAGTCCAAATGCATGTTAGCAAACTCTCCCCTTTGTATTCCCAGCCATATTAGTGAGCCGTCACGTATATCTCAGGGTCATGAATAGTGCATGCGTGTTTTAAACATGTATGAGGAAGCGACAGGAAAAGCACACGGGGACAGGCGTGTTGTTTGTCTGCGCGTGTGTTTTACCGCAGGATTCTTTGGTTCCATCTTTAATTCATGGCGGCTGTGTGAGCGATGTCGGGAGGAATACGATGACATTTCCTCACCGCTGAAGCCCCGAGTCAGTGTGGGGCTGTCAGCCCGGTCCTCAGACAACAGTCACCCATAATGTTAGTCTCTCTGACGTGGTATCACCAGACACTATCTCCATAATGTTAGTCTCTCTGACGTGGTATCACCAGATACTACCTCCATAATGTTAGTCTCTCTGACGTGGTATCACCAGATACTACCTCCATAATGTTAGTCTCTCTGACGTGGTATCACCAGACACTATCTCCATAATGTTAGTCTCTCTGACGTGGTATCACCAGACACTATCTCCATAATGTTAGTCTCTCTGACGTGGTATCACCAGACACTATCTCCATAATGTCAGACCTGTGGAAAAATCACATGGACAAGCCTTGTATGAGAGTCAATCGCCCGATAACCGCCTACGACATCGCCATGGTTACCCGTTTTTGACAGTAAACAGTGTGTGAGGATACAACTCTCTACCGCTCTCTACCTCTTTCTAACACTACCTCTGTTCACCCCTCTCCCTTTCTCTCTCTCTCTCTGTCTCACGCTCTCTCTCTCTCTCTACCTCTCCTACCTTTATTTTTGTGTTAAGTTGTTTGTTTTGAATTTTCTGAATCAAGGGGTTTGCAAACATTGACGTGTTTTGTCTTTCGGGCTACGTGTGATAACCTGTATCACCGCAATGTTCATTAAAGAGCTAAAAAAAATCTCTCCCTCTCCCTCCCTCCCTCTCTCTTTCTCTCTCTCTCTCTCTCCCTCTCTCTGATGTTGTTCTCTGTGTGTAACAGACAGGCTAATGAGGAGTACCAGGTCCTGGCTAACTCCTGGCGTTACTCCTCTGCGTTCTCTAACAAGCTGTTCTTCACTGTGGTCGACTACGATGAAGGGGCCGACGTCTTCCAGCAGGTAACTAACTAACTACCCCTTTACCTTTATCTAACTAACTAACTACCCCTTTACCTTTATCTAACTAACTAACTACCCCTTTACCTTTATCTAACTAACTAACTACCCCTTTACCTTTATCTAACTAACTAACTACCCCTTTACCTTTATCTAACTAACTAACTACCCCTTTACCTTTATCTAACTAACTAACTACCCCTTTACCTTTATCTAACTAACTAACTACCCCTTTACCTTTATCTAACTAACTAACTACCCCTTTACCTTTACCTTTACCTTTACCCATCCAACCAACTATCCCTTTAAATCTATCCTTTTGTCCCATACTGCAATCCATCCATCCCTCTGTCCCTCTTCATTAATCCATCCACTGTTGATACATTCATGATGTTCGGGGGAGTCCGCGAGCGTCTGTGTGCGTATTAGGGTGTGTGTGGTGGTTTTATTAATTTATTTATTCTGTGTGTAGTTTGTTTGTTTTTTCTTGATTTGTATGTTAGTCAAGGGGTTTGCAATCACTGACGTGTTTTGTCTTTGGGGCTACATAACATGTAACATCGCATTGTTCATTAAAGAGCCTCTTAAATTCAATTAATTAATCTATCCATCCATCCATCCATCGTCTCTATACGCCCATCCATCCATCCATCCCTCTGCGCATCTACAACCTTCCCTTCATACATCCATCCATCCCTCTGTCCCACTGGAACCATCCATCCATCTATCTGTCTCTCTGTCTCTCTACATCCATCCCTCCATTCATCCGTCTGTCCCTCGACATCCATCCCCCCATCCCTACCACCATCCATTCCTTCATTCACAAATCCTTCCCTTTATTCTTTCATTCATCCATCCCTCCGTTCTTCCTTTCATCCCCCTGGTCATATCGTTACTGGTATTTCCTCTTTAGACACAATTGTAATACGAAAGCAGGAGTTTAATTACATTTACAACAGATGGACACACACACACACACACACACCTTCAGGGGTTAGTGAAATATCTATTAAATAACATTGGATGGGAATGACAGCACAGATCTCTGTCTCCTACATCTTTCTCATGGTCCTCCGTCTCTCTTTCTCTCTCTCCTCTGCATCCCCCTCTCTCCCTAGAAATGTGTTTTTTTTTTCTCCACGTCTCTTTGTCTCTCTATCTCTTCCAACTCTCTCTCTCTCCCTCGCTGTATCTCACACACCAGCATACGTCTAATGCAGACACACACACACACACACACACACACACACACCACTCTCTCTCTCTCTCTACTAGAACAGGTTAATTTAACATGTATCTCTCTAATAGAACAGGTTAATTTAACATCTCTCTCTCTCTCTAGTAGAACAGGTTAATTTAACATGTCTCTCTCTCTTATAGAACAGGTTAATTTAACATGTCTCTCTCTCTCTAATAGAACAGGTTAATTTAACATGTCTCTCTCTCTCTAATAGAACAGGTTAATTTAACATGTCTCTCTCTCTCTAATAGAACAGGTTAATTTAACATGTCTCTCTCTCTCTAATAGAACAGGTTAATTTAAAGGGAACCTATTATGCTTTTTGGGTTTTTCCCTTTCCTTTAGTATGTTATATAGCTTTTTGTGCAGGTAAAAGGTCTGAAAAGTTACAAAGCCCATAGTCCACGCCAAATGGAGTTACTCTCTCTCACAGAAAACACTGCTCCTGAACTGCCTGAAACGCCTCGTTTGTAGTTCAGCGTTTTCTTCCGTAACTTATCTACGTCACTAAGTCACACATTTGAAAAATGTTTGGCACGCTTTCAACCAGAGCCAGTCAGAGCAGAGGCCGGGTGGTTTCGCCATGTAGTGAAAACGCTGTTTGGTAAGCGCAAAGGCAAATTCCCTTTGTTTGGCCAGCTGACCAATCAGAGCAAACTGGGCTCATTGGGAGGGGGGGCCTTAAAGAGACAGGAGCTAAAACAGAGCGTTTCAGACAGAGGGTGAATAGAAGTGCTGCAGATCCAGGCAGTTTAGATAAAATAAATTGTTTATTGAACATTAAAACGCGTAAACCTATTCTAGTAGAACTCCTAAATAAAGGTATGAACCTGAAAATTTGCATAATATGGCCCCTTTAACGTGTCTCTCTCTCTCTCTCTCTCTCTAATAGAACAGGTTAATTTAACATGTATCAGTATACATTTGTCAATCTGATTACGCACGCACGGATTGAGATACACAACTCTCCACACGCATTTGCAAATAGTTTTGCTACAATAATGATCCCATAGCCTCTCTCTAGAACAGGTTAATTTAACATGTCTCTTTCTCTAAAAGAATAGGTTAATTTAACATGTCTCTCTCTCTAATAGAACAGGTTAATTTAGCATGTCTCTCTCTCTAATAGAACAGGTTAATTTAACATGTCTCTCTCTAATAGAACAGGTTAATTTAGCATGTCTCTCTCTCTAATGGAACAAGTTAATTTAACACGTCTCTCTCTCTCTAATAGAACAGGTTAATTTAACATTTCTCTCTCTCTCTAATAGAAGAAGTTAATTTAACATGTCTCTCTCTTTCTAATAGAACAGGTTATTTTAACATGTCTCTCTCTCTCTCTCTCTCTCTCTAATAGAACAGGTTAATTTAACATGTCTCTCTCTAATAGAACAGGTTAATTTAACATGTCTCTCTCTCTCTAATAGAACAGGTCATTTTAACATGTCTCTCTCTCTCACTCTCTCTCTCTCTCTCTCTCTCTCTAATAGAACAGGTTAATTTAACATGTCTCTCTCTCTTATAGAGCAGGTTAATTTAACATGTCTCTCTCTCTAATAGAACAGGTTAATTTAACATGGGTCTCTCTCTTTAATAGAACAGGTTAATTTAATATGTCTCTCTCTCTTTCTAGCTGAACATGAACTCTGCCCCGACCTTCATGCACTTCCCAGCCAAGGGGAAGCCTAAGAGAGCGGACACCTTTGACCTCCAGAGGATCGGCTTCGCCTCGGAGCAGCTCGCCAAGTGGATCGCCGACCGCACCGACGTGCAGGTGGGGAACCACGGCAACGCCCCCGAAGGTGTTCCGGGTTGAACTCGTTAGGTCATCAACTGGAACACTGATAATGTCTCTGCCCAAGATTGTGGCTAGCATTCTGCCTAACGTTCTGTCGAAGATCGTGACTTCGATTGTGTTTACCGTTGTGAATGAGACCGTGAATGAGATTGTGTTTACCGTTGTGAATGAGACGGTGAATGAGATTGTGTTTACCGTTGTGAATGAGACGGTGAGACCGTGAATGAGATTGTGTGGGCGTTTGAACTCGTAAGGTTATCAAGTGGAACACCGGGAGGGATATCACAGAAGAGGAGTCCCTCCTCCATACCACAGTTTAACTGAATTCTGGGTTCTGTAGTTCAGTGTGTGCTTCCATCATGTGTTAGGCTTTCCACTTCCTGTTCCTAATGCAACATAACCAGCATCATAAGCATCCTTACTCTGGTGCTACCGTCTAGACTAGATTAAAGAAACTACTGTTTAGATGTATTCCCTTATTCTCCCTCCTCTCCTCTCTACTCTCTCCCTCTCCTCTCCTCTCCTCTCTACTCTCTCCTCTCCTCTCCTCTCTACTCTCTCCTCTCCTCTCTCCCTCTCCTCTCCTTTCCTCTCCTCTCCCTCTCCCCCTCCCCTCCCTTCCCTTCCCCTCCCCTCCTCTCCCTCTCCCCTCTCCCTCTCCTCTCCTCTCCCCCTCCTTTCCCTCTCCCTCTCCTCTCCTCTCCTCTCCTCACCCTCTCTCCTCTCCTCTCCTCTCCTCTCCTTCTCCCTCTCCCTCTCCTCTCCTCTCCTGTCCTCTCCCTCCCTCACCTCTCCTTTCCTCTCCCTCTCCCTCTCTCCTCTCCTCTCCCTCTCCTCTCCCTCTCCTCCTGGGTAGATCCGTGTGTTCCGCCCCCCTAACTACTCGGGGACTATCGCTCTGGCCCTGCTGGTGTCCCTGGTGGGGGGTCTGCTGTACCTCCGCCGAAACAACCTGGAGTTCATCTACAACAGGACGGGCTGGGCCATGGCAGCTCTGGTTAGAGTACACACACACACACACACACACACTCACACACATATATATACGCTGTGAAACACGCACACACAGAGGGACACAGACACACACTATGTGAAAGGAGAGTATTGGTTGATGTGTGTAAGTCTCTCCCCCAGTGCGTGGTGTTTGCCATGACGTCAGGCCAGATGTGGAACCACATCAGAGGACCCCCGTACGCCCACAAGAACCCCCAGAACGGACAAGTGGTGAGGACTCCTCTCCTCCTCCTCCTCCGTTCTATCTCATCCTCTCTGCCTCCTCTCTCTGCCTCCTCTCTCTGCCTCCTCCGCTCTGCCTCCTTTCTCTACCTCCTCCTGTCTCTCTACCTCCTCCTATCTGCCTGCTCCTCTCTCTCTGCCTCCTCTATTTCTATCTCTATCTGTATCTCCTCCTTCTCTCTCTACCTCTTCCTCCTCTGCCTCCTTCCTCCTCTCTACGTCTCTCCTCCTCTGTCTACCCCTCTCGTCCTCCTTCTACCTCTCCTCCTCTCTCTACCTCCTCTCTCCTCCTCTTCATCCTCAGAACTCTATTGTTTTGAAATTCACCACGTTATTGGCAATTCACATTGACAACAATATTACCAAAGGGATTCACAACATGGAAATTGCCGTGGGATCAGCAATTACAACTAAATAATAGCCTGACAAAACCATGGAAATGTTCAAATTGCAAAGTTAGAAAATATAATAACAGTTGTCAGAAATGTGTGTGTGTGTGTGTGTCAGTGGGCAGGGGAAATGGGTGGGGGGTGGGGGGGTAAATGAAAGGTTGTGTATGAATGTGATTTCTCTCCATCTGTTCTCTCTTTCTTTTTCCTCTTCCTCTACTTCTCTATTCCTCCTTTCTACTACACTACCTAGTCGCTCGCCAGGTGCCAGTCACGATCACTTTCATGAACTCATGATGGAACTCCATTCTGACCTTGAACTGAACCTCCATACTGACCCTGAACTGAACCTCCATACTGACCCTGAACTGAACCTCCATTCTGACCCTGAACTGAACCTCCATACTGACCCTGAACTGAACCTCCATACTGACCCTGAACTGAACCTCCATTCTGACCCTGAACTGAACTTTGCTGTGATAGAACTCCATATTGTTTCTTTGTTCAGGGTTAATATAGAGCTTCATCATGAGTTCATGAAAGGGATTGTGACTGGCAGCTGGCAAGCGACTAGGTGCACGTGTAGCAGAACCAGCGCTGGTTAGGATTGTTAAAACTCTATATGTTCAGTTCAGTTCAGTCCAGTCCAGTCCAGAGACCAACACCAGTCCAGTCCAGAGACCAATTCAAAGTCCAGTCCAGTCCAGAGACCAATACGAAGTCCAGTCCAGTCCAGAGACCACCAGTCCAGTCCGGTCCAGAGACCAACACCAGTCCAGTCCGGTCCAGTGACCAACACAAAGTCCAGTCCGGTCCAGAGACCGACACAATGTCCAGTTCGGTCCAGAGGCCAACACCAGGCCAGTCCAGTCCAGAGACCGACACAAAGTCCATTCCAATCTAGTCCAGTCCAGACTTCTGCGGTTGCGGTAGCCTCAATGAGGAGAAGTGTTACTTAACACAGCGTGTTGTGCTCTCTGTTCCCGAGTGTTTCTATAGCGATGTAGAGAAACGAGAACGCTTTGCATCAGGAATCGGGGCCGACCAATGAGAGAAGCCTAAGCATGGTGTTTCCTGAGATGATTCATATTCTCCTCACCGTGTTTTCAGAGATAATTACCAGGGAGGAACTCTGAGAGTCTCTCTCAAGGACTTGCACTTTAATTAGCCACTAATGCACGCTCTCTTAGATACGCTAATAAGTATTTCAGCTACTTAAAGCCAGAAACTACTCACCATATATATGTATGTCTGGAGTATTTTCTTACTAAAATATTGAAATACTTCATGAGTAATTATGCACTTAATGACTCCAGGGTGTTATTGATCCTATTCTGAATATAACTATAAGGAGAGATGTAGGGACAGAGTGTTAGCAGAAGAGAAGGAGAGGTAAAGGTCCTCCTGTGACCTGTGAGTTCTCTTTTTATTTCTATCTGTCGCTTTTTTCTCCTACGAAGGAAGGAAGGAAGGAAGGAAGGAAGGAAGGAAGAAAGGAAGGAAGGAAGGAAGGAAGGAAGGAAGGAAGGGGGGATTAAGGAAGGAGAGCAAGGACAGATGGAGGAGAGGAGAGGAGAGGAGAGGTGTTTTTGCAGACAGTTGTTTTGTAGTTCAGCTCAAAGTCACAAACAGTGGGAGGTTGCCAGGTTGGGAAAATGTATCCCTTTCTGAGAGATTGCCATGTTTAAAGATATCCCCCTACCGAGGTCAACAGTTATGAATTATTCAGCGTCAAGCAGTGATCTCTATGCTCATGAAACAACCGCTAACTGTGATGATTGGCCCTAAACACACACAAACACACACACGGTAACAGTGGCACAGACACAGATACACACACACACACACACACACACACACACACACACACACACACACACACACACACACACACACACACACAAGGGTTGCTGCTGTTTTCACTCATTTAGAGGAAACAACAAAATAATTTTCTCAACCAAAGGGGAGGCTAGACTAAAAATAGAAAAAAAAATGTGGTTCAACGGAACAGCCGCTTTTTCTTTGGACACACTTGCATGCGCGTGCACACACACACACGCACAACACACACACGCACAACACACACACACGCACAACACACACACACACACACACAACACACACACAACACACACAACACCCACGCAGTGTTTTGTGCAGCAGAGAAAGATTTGCTGGTCATCGTTTATGGTTGTTCATCGGAGTGTGAAATTAAAAATAAAAAGAAAAAGGGCAAAAATGAAGAGAGGGACAGACACAGAAAGAAACCGAACCTTGGAAGAATCCCAACACTACATTTGCATGAAATTATACGGCTGTGGTCGCTACAAAAATCACCATTCTGTCATGTTCTCTCCCTCTTCTGCTAAAGAGACAACAGAGGAGAGGGCTAAGCCTACTCCCCTCTCACTCTCTCTCTCTCCCTCTCTCTCTTACTCTCTCTCTCATTCTCTCTATCTCTCTATCTCTCTCTTTCTTTCTCTCTCTCTCATTATTTCTCTCTTTCCCTCTCATTCTCTCTCTCTTTCTCTCACTCTCTTTCTATCTCTCGCTCTCGCTAAGCCTACCCCACTCTCACTCTCTAACTCGCTCGCTCTCTCTCTCTCTTTCTTTCTCTCTCTTTCCCTCTCATTCTCTCTCTCTCGCTCTTTCTCTCATTCTCTTTCTCTCTCTCTCGCTCTCTCTCTCTCCATCTCGCTAAGCCTACCCCCTCTCACTCTCTGTCTCTCTCTCTCTCTCTCTCTCTCTCTCTCTCTTTCCCTCTCATTCTCTCTCTCACACACACTCTATCTCTCTTTAAGACCACATAAACAACCATGTAATATCCGTATTTGTAATTATACAACGTACACCAACTTATGAACATATCTTTTATAATTCATCAAATGATGGATCAGTAAATTACTCTAGTGTAGTGGTGTCCTGCCATCATGGCCCACTCACTGATTCCCCCAGAAAGTTTTTAAATGCAAACTATCTATCCAATTTGAACATATTCTCTGTCTCCATTTCTCCCTGGGAGCAAAGTGAACACAGCCCGTCCTCCCTAGGCAGCCAGGTCTGCCTCAGACATCGTTTTTTCTACGGCCAGGCTATTGCTCAACTCTTGGCATTTAAGAGCATTATTCTAGTGGGAGTTGGGTTTGCTATTGCATTTGATGGGCCGTTTCTGGATTGTAATAATTAGAGGGTATTGGCCTAATTCTGCCTTGCATGCATTGTCTGGGGTATTTTGTTGTACCCCGAGGATATAGTTACACAGCTCTACATGTAGGGTCTCAGAGTGATGTTTTCCCCCTTGTTTTCAGACTGAGGTAGTTTGGTAAGTGTGCACCACACTTAATAACCATGGAGAGCATTGTGCTGATGAATTGTTTGAAATATTCTGAGCCATGTCCTAATTGGTATGTCTGAGTGTATTACTTGAATTGCAAACAAGCCCTTCCTGCTTTCCCCCTATTCTTTGTGTGTGTGTGTGTGTGTGTGTGCGTGCGTGCGTACGTACGTGCGTGCGAGCATGCGTGCGTGCGTGCGTGTGTGTGCTGGATGACAATGCCGTCAAGTTTAAAGTCAGTTTCCTGGGACTTTCCTGGAATCACCGTGGTCTTTTTTGAAGTTGACTTTGAGTCCATGTTGAACACACCAACACACAGACACACACACACAGCGTGTTTACATGTGGGTACAATGTCTGGGCTCTCCTGTAGGCCTTCACTGGAAGTGGACAGTAGTAATAAATCAACTGCACAAAGTAAGTAATGGTTCCTTCCTGGTCCAGCAGCATGTGGCCAGTGGTGTGGGAGTTTGGGGAGTTCCTGGGCTAGTTCATTAATATAAATGTTGAACAGTGTCTTACACTGGCCTGTGTGAGAAATAGCTTTTAATGTCCCATTTCTATTGCAAATTCATTCTTTTCATGCATAGATCCGATAGTCATAGGTTTTACTGCCTATGCCGCTCTCGAGTAATTTATAGAGGAGCCCTTCATGCCAAACTGAATGGTCATGTAGTCTCTCTTTAAGTCTCCCTATCGCTCTCCTCTCTCTCTCTCTCTCTCTCTCTCTCTAAGATCTACCTCTGTCTAAGTCAACCCCCCCCCCTCCTCCTCCTCCTCCGCTCTCTTTCTCTGTCTACCGCTCCCTTCTCTCCATCTCTCTATCTGGGTAGACAGGGGGGATGTGCGGAGGGGGCTGAGTACTTGGTGTTGGTTTCAGTCTGCAACCACCCTCATCAAACAGCGAGCCCCCAAAGCAGAACACTGATAAATATATACAGCCTTGGCTGCCCTTTTACCCCCTTCTCTCTCTCTCTCTCTCTCTCTCTCTCTCTCTCTCTCACACACACACACAGAGAGAGAGAGAGACCTCCGTGACAGTGTAAAAAATGCAGGCGGTCTGCAAGGTGAGATTGGATGGATTCGTCATGTAATAGATGTGTGATGTGCAGGGTCCTCTCCTCTCCTCTCCTCTCCTCTCCTCTCTTCTCTTCTCTCCTTAGTGTCCTTTTGAATAGCCATGACGTGTCCTCAGATGATCTTTCGGCTCTCTCCTCCAGACGTTGCGGTGAACAGGGCTGGTTTGTGTCATGGTAAATAAAGGGTGCGATGTGATTGGATCTCCCCACACGCGTCCCACATTAAAGATGTCCCACTTCCTGGTTCCCATGAATCATCAGCTGATTGGTTACAGGCTGACTCTGATATTTAGATTCTACTGGCCTGGAGGTAGTGCTAGGTCAGAGAAAGAGAGAGAGAGGGTGTGTGTGTGTGTGTGTGTGTGTGTGTGTGTGTGTGTGTGTGTGTGTGTGTGTGTGTGTGTGTGTGTGTGTGTGTGTGAGTGTGTGTGTGTGAGAGTGTGTGTGTGTGTGTGTGTGTGGGAGATGCCAGGGTGTTTTATTTGCGTTTGCATATTGAAACAGAGCCATGATTAAGAATGTTTACACACACGTATACTGTGACACACACACACGCTGACAAACACACTGACACAGACACTCACAAACGGACAGACGCAAAGAGACTAACAAAAACAGAGAAACCCTCAAACTAAATAACACAAACTCTCCAAAGCTAAAAGTGGAAAACTCACACTCAAATACGCACACGCAGGACGCTCCCACTCAGGCACAGACTCACACAGGCACAGACTCACACAGGCACAGACTCACACAGGCACAGACTCACACTCAAACACGCACACGCAAAACGCTCCCACACAGACTCACTCAGACATTCACTTTGTCATTCCTCTGAAACCTAATTAAGAATCAGTGGACTAAACAAATGAACACACTGGAGCTTGAGAAGAAATGGAGAGCGGACGAGAGGGGGAGAAGGGGAGGAGAGGGAGGGAAGGTGGAGAGGTAGAGAGAGGGGGACAGGGGGAGGGAGCTGTGTGTGTGTGTGTGTGTGTGTGTGTGTGTGTGTGTGTGTGTGTGTGTGTGTGTGTGTGTGTGTGTGTGTGTGTGTGTGTGCGTGCGTGCGTCTGGTGGCCTTTTTGAGATTGATGCTTGCTTGGTGAAACAGGAAACTACAGTTAAAAAGGTTACAGCCAGAACAACGTGTTGTTATAGCGACCGGCCTCCAGAGTCATGTTTACTGTTTAGAAGTGAAAGGACCAAACAATAATAGGCATCTTCACCCTCTCCCATTCTCTGTGTGTGTGTGTGGGTGTGTGTCTTAGTGTTAGTAATTCCTTCAGACGTTTGACAAATGGGATGTTTGAAGCAATTGGCTTTTCCACTAGCACAAACAGGACTTTGTAATGTCAGTGTATTTAAATGAGACTACACAGACACACACACACACACACACACAGAGGATTTCCATAATGGAAACATGTCTACTATGCCATTGTATGTAAATGAAGCTAAGAATCCGCTTTTCTCTCGGTTGGAAAATGGAGTCGACATTCCCTCAAAGCCTCGCTCTGTTGAACAGATAACACAGACCAACACACAAACGTAAGCCCACGCACACACACTGCCGCATTGTGTTGTGGTTGTGGTTGTTGTGAGGCATCATCTGTGTGTGTGTGTGTGTGTGTGTGTGTGTGTGTGTGTGTGTTTGTCTTTACTTGGGTGCGTATATATAAATATATATATATATTTACCTGGGGGCACGGTGGTGCAGTGGTTAGCGCTGTCGCCTCACAGCAAGCCCCCCTGACCCTGCAAAGGATAAGTGGTATAGCTAATGGATGGAATATGTAATTCAGGATTTATGATGAAAACCTTCCATTTAGAAACAAATCTCATTCCAATTATTTAGTAGTTGATAAGTGAACATCAGCTGTTTCCTGTCTTCTTCCCCTTGGCCAATCAGGGCAGCTCATTCAGCTCCCTTCCTCTCGTCCAAACAGGCAGCTCTGGGCAGTTTGTTTGTCTGTTAACAGTGTTTCATTTAGTGTGAGACATCACAAACTATGGGGGAATGTGTGCATGTCTCTCTCTCTCTCTGTCTCTGGGTGTTTGTGTGTTTGTTTGTTTGTTTGTATGTGTGTTTTCTGTTTGTTTGTCTCGCTGTGTTTGTTTGTTTGAGATGTGCCAAGGAGCTGCAATTGTTTTCATCCCAGTAACATCAAATGAATATTACACACACACACACACACACAAACACACATACTGTAAATGTCAGAACCACACACACACACACACACACCACACAACAGCCAAAACACACACTCCCAACGCTTACATACCAACCAGCAGTTGTTCCGTGCCCTAACCAGAGAGAAGTCGTAATGAATGGGAGCGATGCTTTAATCCGTCAGATGAATTGAAAGTGTCTCCGTGTTGGTTAGGGGAATACCTCATCCTAATGGTGTGTGTGTGTGTGTGTGTGTGTGTGCGTGCGTGCGTGCGTGCGTGCGTGCGTGCGTGCGTGCGTGCGTGCGTGCGTGCGTGCGTGCGTGCGTGCGTGCGTGCGTGCGTGCGTGCGTGCGTGCGTGCGTGCGTCTTCTCTCTGTCTGTTCTGCCTAGGTAATTTAGTGTTTTCTGTGGTTTTGTACACAAAGGGATTTGTAGGTATTTAGGTGTGTGGCTAGTTGGCCTCTCCAGTTTGGTCTTTGGTAATACTATAATAGCAGTGGAATAAATAAAGTGCTGTTCAAAAGAACAATGGTATCCACCCCTCCCTCTTTCTCTCTCCATCTCTCTCTGCATCCCTGTCTCTCTCTCTCGTTCCTGTTCTCCTACCACAACATCATCTCTGTGTCTCCATGGAAATGTGCGTGTCTCTGTGTGTGTGTGTGTGTGTGTGTGTGTGTGTGTGTGTGTGTGTGTGTGTGTGGGCATGTTGACCCCCCCCCCCCCCCCCAGGGTTGAGTTGACCCGGCCCTCCCACTCAGAGCGGCTACAGACAGGTGTAAACACACACACACACTACCAGGTGGGTAGGCTGCTGTGTGCGTCATTCATATCCTCCTACACTCACACACACACACACACACACACAGCAAGCTCCATATGAGAGCAGGTTCACAGGGTACTGTAATTACAGCAGGGGAGTAAAGTGGCTGCTTGCCTAGTGAGCTACTGGAGGAGGAGGAGGTCGTCAGGGTAACCATGGAGATGAAGAACAACATAATGATGAAGACGCTGGTGGTATTACCTATGGAGATGAGGGACAATGTGACCGTGATGAAGAAGAGGAGGATGGCAACGGCAACAATGGAGACGAGGAAAACCAAGTTGGTGATTAGGATGCGGATGGTGTGTTGGTTTGAAAAGGTCACAGGTCCCTCCTCGTATAGGCATCAGTTCATTGGGTTAGCAGGTTGTGTGTGTTCTTTAGTCTCCACCTGTCTGTGGGGAGAGGAGTAGCACTGTGGAAACCGGACGGCCATTTTGGCCCCTCCACACTAGACCCACAGCCCAGACCTTTTGGGGACACACACACACACACTCACATTCACACACACAATCACTAGTTTATTTAAGAGAGTCTCTCCTATTGGATGTTTTATTAGATTTTTGTCATCATATTTGTGACGGTCTAGTAGTTTGGAAAGGATTGCTCAGCCTGAGTGTGTGTATGTGTGTGTGCGCACTTTTGTTCACAGCAGATGCTCTTTTCTTTGGGAAATGTGTTCACCCTGTTTGGAAAGGAAATGTGTGTGCGTGTGTGTGTGTGTGTGCGCCCTCGCTGAATTCAATATGTGACTTTTGTGAAGACTGTTTGACCTCTTTTCTCCGTTTTCATTTTCACTGTTCCCTGCTTATCATAGAGGGTCACAACACATTCTAAATGAAATCACAGCTTTTCTATACTGTGGCCAGGAAAACGCTAACCAACTTTACCTCTCTCTCTCTCTCTCTCTCTCTCTCTCTCTCTCTCTCTCTCTCTCTCTCTCACTCTCCTATCTGCCTGTCCCTCTGCCCGTCTCTCTGTGTCTCTCTCTGTCCCTCCCTTTGCTTGACTCTCTCTCACTCTCTCTCGTTCTCTCTCTCGCTCTCTCTCTCTCTCTCTCTGCCTGTCTCTTTCTCTGTCCTGTCATACTGTCTCACCCCCCCCCCCCCCCCACCCTCTCTCTGCCACTCTCCCCCCTGCCTGTCTGTCTGTGTTTCAGAGCTACATCCACGGCAGCAGTCAGGCCCAGTTTGTCGCAGAGTCCCACATCATCCTTCTGCTGAGTATCCTTCACACCGGGAGATGGGGACGGGAACGAGGGGACTAGGGGGAGAAAGGGGGAGTACTGTCCTGATGTTCTTTAGGTCTGATAGAGATCTTAGTTATTACCAGTCCTGATGTTCTATAGCTCTGATGGAGATCTTAGTTATTACCAGTCCTGATGTTCTATAGCTCTGATGGAGATCTTAGTTTTTACCAGTCCTGATGTTCTATAGCTCTGATGGAGATCTAAGTTTTTAACAGTCCTGATGTTCTTTAGGTCTGATGGAGATCTTAGTTATTACCAGTCCTGATGTTCTATAGCTCTGATGGAGATCTTAGTTTTTACCAGTCCTGATGTTCAATCACGAAAGAAATGCAAGACTTTGCCTCCAGGGAGCTTGTCTGATTGGCTGACAAGATTGGCTCCGCCTGCAAAATGAGCCTTCTCAACCTTTAACCTGGTGTCTTGTTTGTTTTACAACATCACCCCATGTGTTTTTGTTAATGTGTTTGTGTGTGTGTGTGTGTGTGTGTGTGTGTGTGTGTGTGTGTGTGTGTGTGTGTGTGACGTCCATGGGGAAATGGAATGGAAATAAGGCTGCACCTGGTGTTAGGGCTTAGTAAACGCACATCATATTGTTTGGCCATGCTCTCTCTCACAGACTCACACACACACACACACACACACACACACACACAGGGGGCTATTTGTCCAGGTATTGTTGTTGCCTTTTGATGCGTTGGGAAATGAGAGCTTTTCAATGGAAACACACACACACCGACACTCACACACCAACACACAGACAGACGCACGAACACACACACACGCACACATACAGACAGACACACACAAACATACGCACACACACAGACAGCGAGCCATCCATCCCAGTCCCCACAGGTTGCAAGCAGGACCACCATCCGATGTGAAATTGAGCAACCATCGAGTGTTTGTCCCAGGGAACGGCTGGCAGGGTGGACACACACACACACACACACACACACACATCAGTGCTGTCTTTGGACTGAGAGATACAAATAGAAGATATCTTGCAGAACTGATCGCTATTGTGTAATTCTTAAGTCTTGGTCGCCTGTTAAAAACCACACTGCTACATTGTGACGTTTCAGTTAGCTGTTTAAAACAACACTTACATTCTGATGTTTCAGTTAGCTGTTTAAAACAACACTTATATTCTGATGTTTTAGTTAGATGTTTAAAACAACACTGTTCCATTCTGATGTTTTAGTTAGCTGTTTAAAACAACACTGTTACATTGTGATGTTTCAGTTAGCTGTTTCAAACAACACAGCTCGATTCTGATGTTTTAGTTAGCTGTTTCAAACAACACAGCTCGATTCTGATGTTTTAGTTAGCTGTTTCAAACAACACAGCTCGATTCTGATGTTTTAGTTAGCTGTTTCAAACAACACAGCTCGATTCTGATGTTTTAGTTAGCTGTTTAAAACAGCACAGCTGAATTCTGATGTTTCAGCTAGCTGTTTAAAACAGCACGATTCGATTCTAATGTATTAGGTAGCTGCTAAAACAAAAAGCACTGTATTAAATGTACGTTTCTTACTTAGTTGAAATCAAACTGAAACCTGTTAGATTCAGATTTCTTAGTAAGCTGTGATACAATCGTGGTTGGGTTTTGACGTGGAGTTGAGCTGTGGAAAGGACAGCTGGGAGACAGTGTCAGTGGTGCCAACCAGGTTTGTAGCACTGGTTCTGCTTGGACTAGACACTGTCAGTGAGAGTTTGTGTGAGAGTGGGCCTCAGAGTGTGTGTGAGTGTGTGTGTGTGTGTGTGTGTGTGTGTGTGTGTGTGTGTGTGTGTGTGTGTGTGTGTGTGTGTGTGTGTGTGTGTGTGTGTGTGTGTGTGAGAGAGAGAGAGAGAGAGAGTGTTTGTGTGAGTGTGACTGAGGGTGTGTATGTGACGGTGTGTGAGGGAGTGTATGAGGAGTGCTTGAAGCGGTTGAGTGTGTGTGAGGGTGTCTGTCTTTATGCCCCGCCCTTATGGGGACACTGTCTCCAGCATCCGTCCTTCAGGTGGTCTCCTTGACAACGCCTCCAGATGCTGCCATCACCATGGGGATGGTGCTGCTGAACGAGGCTGCTACCTCAAAGGGAGACGTGGGCAAGAGGAGGAGTAAGACCCCACCTGTCTTTCTTTCTTTCTCTCTCTCTCTCTCTCTCTCTCTCTCTCTCTCTCTCTCTCTCTCTCTCTCTCTCTCTCTCTTTCTTCCTATTTTTCATAACTTACTTCTGTACGTTCTGTGTCGCGCCCATTTCTCTATGCTCACTCTCTTTCTCCCCATATCTTTCTCCTCTCTCATTGAATCAAGTGCAGCAGGCGGTGCAGTGATGTGTTGATGATAATATTGAGGACTTTAGTTGAGGACTGTAATTTATTACAAGTCCACCTGACTTCCTGTGCGGAGAGGAAGCATGCCTCCCATGAGGCAGGCGAAGGCATGGTTATTAATTAATTAACCAGGGTTTTCTCCCTAATTAAAGACTCTCCTTCAGAGCTGTAGCCAATGGGAGGCGCCCGGGGACTCTTGGTGGAACAGGCATAATGAATGGTGGTTCAGGCACAGAAATATAATCACTTCATCACCACCAACACAGTCAGCAAGCCTCTCTTCTATATGGCTGTCCTGCTGTGTGTGTGTGTGTGTGTGCGTGCGTGCGTGCGTGCGTGCGTGCGTGCGTGCGTGCGTGCGTGCGTGCGTGCGTGCGTGCGTGCGTGCGTACGTGCGTGCGTGATTGATTGGGTGTGTGATTGAGTGAGTATGTATGTGTGTGTGTTTGTGTGTGTGGGTGGGTTTGTGTGTGTGTGGGTGGGTTTGTGTAGGGGAGGGAGGTGAAAGACAGAAAGATAGTTAGTAAGAGAGAGATTGAGAGATTCGTGTGTGAGAGAGAGAAATAAAGTTGGGGAAAGATAGATTGAACAAATGTGTGTGTGAGAGAGATGGAGAGAGAATGCTAAACGGAGTTAGTGGATGAGAGAGAGAGAGAAAGAAAGGAAAGGAAAGAGATTGAACGCGTGCGGTTGTGAGAGAGTTCATGTTTTTGATCGTTCTCCGCGAGTGCGTTCAGTGTTGTGGTGCGTCAGAATAAACTCACTGTAAGCGGCGGGTGTGTTTGATGGCTGTACTAGGAGCATCAGAAGCAGCTCTGGTTCAGTCAGAGCTGGATGGTCTCTGAGATCTTCTGTCACCATGATACATGTAGTGTAACAACATCACTGTCAGGCTGATCAACAGAGCCCAGGCTGATCAACAGAGCCCAGACTGATCAATAGAGCTGGATGATTATCAAAGCCCAGGCTGATCAACAGAGCCCAGACTGATCAACAGCGCCCAGGCTGATCAACAGCGCCCAGGCTGATCAACAGAGCCCAGGCTGATCAACAGAGCCCAGACTGATCAATAGAGCTGGATGATCAACAGCGCCCAGACTGATCAACAGAGCCCAGGCTGATCAACAGAGCCCAGGCTGATCGACAGAGCCCAGGCTGATCAATAGAGCTGGATGATCAGGCTGATCAAACGGAGACCATCATACAGTATAAGTGATTCAACTTGAAAGAATTAAAAAAAATGTATGTCCACATAAGAAACAATGGAGAAGAAAACGGTCTCCCGCTGAAAGAAGCACCCCTCATGTGCTTGTTCGGTGCTCAATCAAGCGCTCCTCCAGAGAGTGTCATTGAAGTGCCGTGCTCATAACTGCTAACGGGCAGGTGAGAGGGTCATCTCTTAGCCGGCAATTAAGTGTGTAGCGAAATGAGCGCACCCTATCTCTACGCCTGCTTCAGCTAATTGGCAGTTATGCAAATATCTGTCGCTGTAATGATAACCCTTAACGTGCTGACACAATGGCGGGTTTGTGTGTGTTTGTTTGAGAGACTCTCTCCTCGATGTGTTAACCTTCATTGAAACGGGTGGCCCTCTCACTGAGATCAGTTGTCTGAAACGCTGGAGCCCTCCCAGCTAAAATAACACAGTCAATGAAACGACATGGATAAGTGACGGGAAACTGGCATAACATGGAGTCAAATGTTTTCATATTGTGTGTGTGTGTGTGTGTGTGTGTGTGTGTCGGTTTGGTGTGTTGTGTGTGTGTCTCTGTGGGGTTTGTGTGTGTGGTTTGGTGTGTTTGAGTGTGTGTGTGTGGTGTGGTGTGGTGTGGTGTGGTGTGGTGTGGTGTGGTGTGGTGTGGTGTGGGTGGTGTGTGTGTGTGTGTGTGTGTGTGTGTGTCTGGGTTAAAAATGTGATGTCTCTGTATCTCTCACACTAACACTGACTCCCATCCATGTCTGCCTGCTGTCAATCACACACACACTCAAACACACACACTCGTACCTCTCGAGATGGAGATGTCGAGCGGAGCACACACGTGTCGTCGCCTCAGGGGGTGTGTATGTCCGTGTGGCGGCTGAGCTATGCGTCACAGCAGCCGTGACTAATTGATGTGACACAGCCACTTAGGATCCATCTACTGCACTCAGAGGGGAGTCCCACGGTAAAGACGTGTGTGCGTGTGTGAGTGAGTGTGTGTGTGTGTGTGTGTGTGTGTGTGTGTGTGTGTGTGTGTGTGTGTGTGTGTGTGTGTGTGTGTGTGTGTGCGTGTGTGAGTGAGTGTGTGCTGAAGAGGACAAAGGCGTGCATGTGTATACTTATTCTTAACACATATTCATAATGGGTTTACATGTTTGTGTACGTGTTACAGCAAAGACTACGATTCTAATGGAAGGTCTGGTGTCAGTTTAACATGCTGAGAGAGAGATATCTAAACTAGAGAGAGCTACGGAGTTATCTAAACTAGGAGTGCTACAGAGTTATCTAAACTGGAGAGAGCTATGGAGTTCTGCTTTACTGCTAAAAGAGTGTGTTCACATTACAAATATGGGCGTACAGTCAAATGCCGGAATATACAGTAATACGCAATAATTCACAAGCCTCTCTCTATTTTGTTAGTCTCTTCTCGCTCTTGATCAACCCCTAATACCCCCCCCCCCTCCAATACACACACACACACACACACACAAAGCTTGATCCAATCCTATCGCAGAAAGCCTCTCTTCCTCTTCAGGAAAGTCTCCTCTAATCCCTGATAACTATGTTTTTCCTCCTTAGCTGCACTTTCATTTGGATTTTGCAGGATTACCGCGCAGATAAAAGTTCAGACACGTTTTCCCCTCCTGCCGCTGCTAAGCTGCTGCTAATAGCAAACACAGCTAGAAGGTTGAACCAACTAAGCATGCTAATTAGCGTAGCTAAAGACACAGGCATTTTAAGTTGACATGGTAGCATGCTAATTAGCTTTGCTAAACACTTCGGGTTTTTAAGTGGTTTGAAGTAGGTGTCAACAACAAAAACAAAATTAGTGTTTAATGAAATGGTACGGTTAAATCAACAATGCAGATGTAGAATACAATATTAATATAGCCAGTTAAGGTTGACTGTTCATCTATTGGTCTGGTCATCTGGGTTGGCTAGGCTTTAAGCCCTGACTGCCTATTTGAACCTTTCTGCAGCAGAACCCACCCACCTATTCAACAGGAAATATCGGATCCAAACACACTGCAGTCAGCCACCAATATTCCTAGTATTGTGGGCAGTTGTTCTGTGGAGTTTTTACCTGCCATCAGTGAGTGACGTGGCCCTTTGTATTGTCCAGTCAGAATCATGGTTTGTGTGTGTGTGTGTGTGTGTGTATTTTTTTTGTCTGGTTGGTTTGGTGTGTGTGTGTGTGTGTGTGTGTGTGTGTGTGACGGGCCAATCAAAATCTGGATTACTGTAGATCAGAGTAGAAGGGACCATCTGCTTTAACTGTCTGTCTCTCTGTGTGTGTGTATTTGTGTGCGTGTCTCTGTGTGTGTATATATATATATCTGTGTGAGTCTGTCTGTCTGTGTGTGTGTGTGTGTGTGTGTGTGTGTTTGTTAACTGTGTGTGTTTGCTATGTTACAGTTGTGTGTGTGTGTGTGTGTGTGTGTGTGTGTATTCTTTGTCTGATGCTTGGTGGTTCGTGTGTGTGTGTGTGTGTGTGTGTGTGTGTGTGTGTGTGTTTTCTGTAGTTAGGGAGTGAGTAATCTAGTGTGTGTGTGTGTGTGTGTGTTTGTTAACAGTGTTTGTGTGTGTTTGCTATGTTACAGTTGTGTGTGTGTGTGTGTGTGTGTGTGTGTGTGTGTGTGTGTGTGTGTGTGTGTGTGTGTGTGTGTGTGTGTGTGTGTGTTTTTATGTTACCGTTATCTGCCTGGAGGTTCTGGTGTGTGTGTGTGTGTGTGTGTGTGTGTTAACTGTGTGTGTGTGTTTTCTATCTTACAGTTATCTGCCTGGTGGGTCTGGGTCTGGTGGTCTTCTTCTTCAGTTTCCTGCTCTCCATCTTCAGGTCAAAGTACCATGGATATCCTTACAGGTAACCATAGCTACGCTACCACAGGGACAGTGTGCCTTTGCTGATGTCCACGATAACAACGTCACTAAAAAGATGTACTATCATGATGAAGAAAGTAGTGTGAACTCCATTTCCCAGCTGCCTGAAGGTTGTAGTCTTCTGGGTGTGGTCATTACAGCCCATTAGTTAGTAACAGCTCACTGCCACCTGTCTATTCAAACCTGCCGTTGCTCCGGGTCCAACAATCAAGGATCACCAATGGCACGGAATCCTCCTGCCTGTCGGATTTATGAGACTCTATTTGTTGCCAGGCAACGCTGGAGTAATATTCCGTCTTGACGGGAATGATTTCCGAGCATGTTGGTCATGTTTCATGTCATGGAAGTGATTTGGCTCAATGTCTTTTTCAGCTTGGAACACCACTTTTCCCTGAGCTCTGCAGACGACAGCAGGGTTTCAGTTGTGGCCCTCTGAACAGTGTTAGAGCTCGCCTTGTAGTCATAAGGGATTTCTAAATGAAGTGTACGATTTTTCCAACTGTGCACGTGCGTGAATGCACGTAATCATAGAGTCTCCAAAGGACTGCTTTGCATCCATTTGACACTCTGCGTGAGCTGTTGAATGTCAACTTAATCATGCCAACGTGATCTCTGTCTCACTCTCTTTCTCTCTCTGCCTCCTTCACTCCCTTTGTCTCTCACTTCTTGCCTCTCTTTCTTCATTCTACATCTCTCTGCCATTATCCATCTTTATTACTTTTCCGTTTTCTGTTTGTCTCTTTCCCTCTATACCTACCTTTCCTCTGCACAAATTACCTCTTCCTCTCTTTTTTTTACAATCCATCCACATATTTCTTTCCTCCTCTCTCTCTCTCTCTCTCTCTTTTCTATAGCTTCCTCATTAAGTAAAGTGGAAGGTGGAGATGTGCTGAAGAAGGGAGCGAGGGAGGAGGAGGAGGAGGAGAAGAGGGGCGGACGAATCGGAGGTGCACCGTGCACGGTGGCTTTATACACTGCTGTCCAATCAGAAATAAATTATACGCTCACGCTCGACTTCTGTCTCCCGACTGCTTTCTGGATGGCTGGGTCAAGGAGGGAGGTGCTGATTGGTGTGTGTGTGTGTGTGTGTGTGTGTGTGTGTGTGTGTGTGTGTGTGTGTGTGTGTGTGTGTGTGTGTGTGTGTGTGTGTGTGTGTGTGTGTGTGTGTGTGTGTGTGTGTGTGTGTGTGTGTGTGTGTGTGTGTGTGTGTGTGTGTGTGTGTGTGTGTGACGCTCACTGACCGTAGCTTGTTAGTACCTGCTGTGTTCCTCTTGTATGGCTATGGGAGTTCACACACTTTGAGAACAGCAGGTTCTAGTGTGCACCTTATCAAAGTCCCTCCAATACGCTGTCATTTAGTAGTAGTGGTATTAAGGACAACTAGGGATTATTTGGTATTAAGAGAAACTATTTGTGATTTTGTTTCAGGGACAACTAAGATACATGAGATGTGTTGTTGTGTGTTTACACGATCATTAAACAGTTGTATGCGAACAAGCTTCATAATTTGTTTTAATTTTTTTTATGAATTTACATTCAACCTGTTTTTTGTTTTTTTATCAAAACGATCTTCCTGTCAGGATCTTTTTCTTTCTCTCCCGGCTTCCATCGCTCGTTATTCAGCCAAGGCCCTGGCTTCTGTGGTGTGTTGCTGCTGCATTGCATCAGTGTGTGTGTGTGTGTGTGTGTGTGTGTGTGTGTGTGTGTGTGTGTGTCTGTGTGTGTGTGTGACGGGCCAATCAAAATCTGGATTACTGTAGATCAGAGTAGAAGGGACCATCTGCTTTAACTGTCTGTCTCTGTGTGTGTGTATTTGTGTGCGTGTCTCTGTGTGTGTATATATATATATATCTGTGTGTGTTTGTCTGTGTGTGTGTGTGTGTGTGTGTTTGTCTGTGTCTGTCTTTGTGTCTGTATGCCTGTAAATCTGTGTCTCTCTGTGTGTGCGTGTGTGTGTCTATCCACCCTGAACCAATCTTTCTCCCACCTCTTTTCTCAGCCCCTTCGCTCTCTCTCTCTTTCTCTCTCTCTCTCTCTCTCTGTCTCTGTGCGTGTGTGTGTGGATTGTAAAGAGCACATTGTTTCTGTAGGGATGTCCCAGATCATAGTCATTGTGGAGGTAAACCCCTAGAGTCTGTAGACCCCAGTGAGCAAGGGAATGTCTGGTAAACAGTACTGAGATGTTATCTTTCTCTCTCTCTCTCTCCATCTCCTATATCCACCCTCCTCTCTCCCCCCCCCCCCTCTCTCTCTCTTCACTCCTTCTCGACTCCCAAGAGAGATTAAAGAAGACAATCATGTCTCATCCAATCCCCTTCCGATTTCAATTAACTCTTTAATCAGAGCTAATTAATAAATGGATGAAAAGTGCTGGGCTGGAACCATACTGCGACGGGAGATGTTCCCCAGGGGGCCAGAAAGGCTGCGACACGCCTACAGGAAAACAAACTGTTTCCTCAGAACTTCAAACAAAGAACGGGGGCTGAGTTGCCATGGGAATAGATTCCCTGGGGGATAAATATAATGTGAACCCGTTAGATATCTGGTCACATTTCTTCTCATATGCTGATTTATTTAAATGTGGCCAATGGATCACTGATAAATTACATGCATGTTGCAACTTTGTTAACAATATCTGTATTTAAACGTGAAGTGTTTTTTCAAATCAACAGTAAGTTTCACACTGATATTGCCTCATGAATAAGGGCACGTTTCTATACCATGTGACATCTTTTAAAACAGAGACGGAGTCCTTTCTAATAAGACATGACACGTACAGACACTGCCTCATAGATACATTATATATACAGTTATATCTAAACAGGTGAGTTTCGGAAATCATCCTTCAACGGTAATTCCCTGGCGGGGGGTCGTATCCGTATGGAAGCCTCTCCAGTCAGAAGGTTAAGTGGCGCACATTTGGTCCATGGCAGGGATGGCTCCCTGGTGAGTGAAAGACAAGGTCCTCTTGGAATAATGACATTCCCTGTGTGATCAGTGTCTGCTCCCACTTCTGACATCGGGGCCTTCAAACTCCGTCTGTGATCTCTCTCTCTCTCTCTCTTTCTCGCTTTCCTCCTTCTTTCCTTTTCTCTCCACTATTCTCCACCGTTTCCTGCTCTCTTTCCCTCACGCACTCTCTCCTCTTCCATTTTCCCTCTTTCTCTGCAAGTCTCTCCTGTCTTCTGTTCTACCTCCTCTTTTCTCTCATACCCCTTCTCTCCTCTCCTTTTCCCCCGTCTCCCCATGTCCCCTTCTCTCCTCTATTCTGTTCTCTAGTTCCATATATCTCTCTCTTCTCCTCTCCATCTCTCCATTCTTCTCTTTTCATTTCTTCCTAACATTTATAAATAAATAATAATAATTGGGGGGGTAAAAGTGTCTGCTTAAAGAACACTGTATCATCTGTCTCAGCCTCATTCACATACACACACACACACACACACACACACACACATACCCTCTGGTGAACCACAGTGTGTAGCAGGGGGAATTCAGGATAGTTTCTTTCCTGTGGTGCCTCTCGGAGATCCTTTCCCTTCTCCCGTTTCCTTGGAGACGCTTCCCTCACAACAACAGAGGCCTGGGTTATTGAGACAGCTGGGTTGCTGCGGGGACAGTGGTTGGGTACTTACAGTGGGATGGTGGCTAAAAATAGTTGTTGCCCAGGACAACCCTGGTGGGGTCGTTACCCACTCAAAGAGCAAAACTTTCTATGTCTGCATGCACACGTTCATTTTAATAAGTCCTTTTCTCTCTTGTTCCCACACACACACGCACACACACACATATGGAGGAGTTGATCTTGACAACACGCGCCCGGCAACCGCCTCTTCAAAAGGAAGAGGGCTCAGAGGTTACCGCGGTTACTGGAGGCCTGGGGAAAACCTCGGTCTCGTTTGCATAAATCTCTCATTAGCATATCGCTGTGGTAACCTGCTGTCAACAGTGACGGGATCCTGTCCACAGAGCATACAGCTTTATTTCTGTTTTATGTTGACATGCCCTTCTAGTGCTCAGCACACACACACACACACACACACACACTCACTCTCACACACTCTCACACACTCTCACACACTCTCACACACTCTCTCTGCCCACGCGTGGACATGCTAACAGGGCTTATATCGGCGTGGATTACAGCCCAACACCGTGTGTGTGTATGTATGTATGGCCCAACACCGTGTGTGTGTGTGTATGTATGGCCCAACACCGTGTGTGTGTCTGTGTGTGTGTGTTTGTATGTATGTATGTATGGTCCAACACTGTGTGTGTGTGTGTGTGTGTGTGTATTTGTGGCTATATCAAGATTTTCTATGTTGTGATTACAGACAAATGCAGACACACCCAACAAACACACACACACAGGTTCTCATTAGACAGTGAATAGCTGGCATGAGGCCAATGGACATGTTTCATGACTTTGAATATCTACCCTGTGAAAAGCCCCGCAGAGAGAGAGAGAGAGAGAGAGAGGAGGAGGAGGAGGAGGAGGAGGAGGTATAGAGGGGGAGAGATGGAAAGAGAGACAGGAGGGGATGTACAGATGGAAGAAGGAGGGATAGGGGGCGAAGAAAGTAAATAGAGGGAGAAAAAAAAGAGGTAGAGACGGACCATGGCAGGGAGAGGAGAGATATTTAGTTTATACTCAAACTATCGTTCAAATCAAGGGAAAGAGCTCAAGAATTATGGCTGAACAGCAATATTAACTAGAAAATGATTGAGTGAAAAGAGTGATGTGTCCAGTGATTGGACTGACCGCCTTACCACTGCACAAGTGGACTGCGCTACAGACCCTGTTTGTTGACAGGGGTTTTTAAAGCGTGTCTTGGGCGAGCGGCTCACCTAAAGTACCCAGTTGTAAACATTTAGTGAGTTATTCTTGAGTTTTTTCTGTGAATAACTATTAGTAGCCTATTAGTATTCAAAATCACACCAATTCCTGACTGATAATTCGTTTTGTAGACCTTATTTATATATTTTTTGTTTATTTATTGACACCTTCACTTTATAAAGGATTATCAAACCCTTAAATTAATAAAATAAACCTATGCCAGTTTTGGCTGATCATCAATCTCCAAATTAATCCATTCTGCTTTCACTGTGCTTTCATTAGAAAATCCATACCAGGTTTTGCTCGTTACCTTGCTGTGGCAGAAGATTGTCTTGGCTCTGCCTGGTCAAGACCATATTCATCTGACCAGACTACGTTTACTAGCTAGATTTCGTTTATAGGCACGTTTCTCAATCAGCATGTTTGCATTGTTTTGAAGCAAGAGGCTAGTGTTCATAAATGTACACGCATAGCGAATACAACTTGTTAATCAAAACATTATAGATTAAAGTAGCAGGTTGTATGAGAGTATCAGTTGGCTGTTTGGCAGGAAGCCCGCTGGCGCTTATTAAAAGCTCTGCAAACTGACTGTCATTCAACATTTTGTCGAACATTTTTTCAATGATTAAATCATTTTCTAAACGTTTAGGAGGATCATCAGCCCTTACAATAGATACATTTACCACAATATAGGGCTATACAGAAGACTGCTATTTCTCTAATTCTTACAGTAAACAAACTGTCACCAAAGGCTTGCAACTGCAAAGAGTGAGACATGGTATACTCATTGTCAAATGTGACTGTGACAGGTCTGCATTAATGTTAGCAGTTAGCTAGCGCACCTTTTCTGAAATTGCTACCGTTATAACATAAGAATTTGTGACAAAATAGTTAAGTCAGTAAAGTGATATAAAGTGTTATGTCACAAATATAAGTTACCTTCCTTTGAAAAATGTCCTCGGATTTCAGCAGTGTGCTATTCTCAAATCCTTGTAGACCAACCTGATTGCCCTAATGAAAGCAGTACTTTTATTTTCCTCATCATGAGGCTCATGAACAGCCATCCACAAAAATGTCATACTCCTAGCCGTGAATTTCTTAGTTTGTGCTCAAGTCTCTAATGATGTCCTTCATTGCAGAAGGGTGTATTAATGGCTAGTGCTAATGCTAACTGGAAACTAGCTAACTCGCTATGGATAAACGATATGTGGTGCCACCGTTTACTCACAGGCGCATTTGTGCAGATGACCTAAACTGTCGGCGCGTGTTTTGTTATTTATTATTTAGCTTTCCCACTTCTGACACCATGTTTCCATGTCAAATAATGAGACTGAGTCACTGATGCAGTTAACAACTAGTGTTCGGCGGCGTAATAATAACCAAGACAGTCGGTACAAACATAACAACATGCAACAACACATGAACCGATCACTTAGCTGTATGTAAGCGCAATAGACTGACAGACAATACCCAAGACATGTGGGCACTGGAATGGAATCGATTGGGTCAAAACTGCGGGCGTAGTCAAGGTGCCAAAAATAGGCCTAATAATAATAATAATAATAATATGACTTTGCGATAACAAGATGTGTGCGTCATACGACATAATAATAATTATTATTATTATGATCCCTTGACTGTTCCCTCACTAATGGCCTGACTGGGCAGTGTTCCTTCATCACAGGACCTGGACAACTTTACTGAGGGTGAGGGTCTAACCCACGTTGCTGCAGCTACGAGGCCAAAGACAGAAAAAAAATACAACATAATGAGCATTATGATGAGAAGGTATAAATGCCTTTGGTGTCTCAGTAAAGGCCTGACTGGACAGGGGCCACATCAAAATACATCAAATCAAAGTTTAATATAGCCTAATGTCACAAAATATGTCCCAAAGGGCAGTTCATCAAGTGTACAATAATGAGCATCATCGGCAATATATATATATAATGAAAAAAAGTGAGAATAGCTACTTGTAAAACATCTTAAACATAATTTAAGAAATATTTAAATAATATAAATTGAAAATATATTGGACAACAATACACATTAAAAACACAAACACATCTGTCATTATGCATCCACTTTAGATGGGATCAGTTTGTTTGTCTGTTTGTCTGATTATATTTTTACTGACTCTGAGAGCCAGTATAATAACGGGATACTAATTGGAAGGTTTTTACAACTAATACAAACTAATACAAATAGGTATGTCAAGGATGTAAAATGCTTTACTAAAACAAACACACACAGACACAAACAAAACCAGACCTATTCGGCTGTTTAGTATAAGTATTGGGAGCCAGCCCTGTTCTCATAGTATTGGGACGCAGCCCTGGCCTCAACAGTATTGGTCTCATATATAACAGTATTGGGACACAGCCCTGCTCTCATATATAACAGTATTGAGACGCAGCCCTGGTCGCATATATAACAGTATTGGGACGCAGCCTTGGTCTCATACATAACAGTATTGGGACGCAGCCCTGGTCTCATTTATAATATAACACCCTGTCTGCTGTGGCCATCAGTGACTGATACATCATGGGGGGTTTTCAGCGGGATAGTTTGTCAGGATAACATGTTGACCAATAAAAAGAAAAGGCAATGCCTGAAGCATGCTGAATCCACCCACAGTTACCATCAATCAACCTATTACAGCCAGCCATTTACATGGCTTCTCCAGAGCTGATTGGTTGGACTGATCTGGCCCCGCCTCTTTTAATTCTCTTCGTTTCTTTTATTCTTTCGTGTTTTTTACTTGCATGATTGCTTACTCTCTCATCCTCTTTTCCTTTTTTCTTCCTCCCTTGCTCTGCCTTTTTCTCCATCTTGGCATCATATCTAAGTCTATTACTCTCAAGTCACTCTCTTGGTATTTAGCCTGGGGTGCCACTAGAATTTTTTCTTTTTCTTTTTACTGAAAACTCTCCATAATGCCCCCATAAAGACGCAGAGTGGGATGATAAATATTTCAATAAAGAACTACACACACACAGAGACAAAAAAACACACGCAAACTGCAGAAACACGCGCGCGCACACACACACACACACACACACACACACACACACAATCAAGCATAGTTAGGGTGCAGCTAGGCTGACTGATATCCTCATTTTAAAGAAACATAGGTTAGCCTTAACTTTGATTTACATCCTGTTAGTTATCCTGCCATGCGTATAGATTTCAGTTTTTTGTGTTTATTGCGTTTTTATCTTACGTTGTAGATCTCTGTAGCCTTTTTGATTGTAGTGTTGCATCAATTCCAAAGTATGCGGGACACTTGAAACCTAAAAAAAAAAATGTGGCACACCTGTCAATGGGCGTAAGTTGTTGCCCAAGGCGCTGTGTGTATGAGTTCGACCCTGCAGCGAAACCCCAGACTGTTTCACTCGGCATTCCAGTCAGTCCATCCACATTCACTCTGCTGGCGGAGAAACAAATGGACAATAGCTTAATACTCATCTCTACCTTAATGCTTTTATCTACCGTAAAACTTATCTCTACCTTAACGCTTATCGCTACCACACGTTTCTGAAATCTTGCCATCACAAATCAACGTGACAGAGGTGGATCACATGTTGTGAATATTCCGCCTCTACGGACAGATGAAGTCACTGCGTACTATGGGTTGGGTTTTAATGTTCATGGGCTGTGGGAGTAGTCTGTCGGCACTTCGACGTTACGATCAGGAAGAAGCTCGCTGTTATCTCTTCTCCTCCTGTAGTCATTTCAGGGACGGTTTTTAGGCCATGGTAATAGACATGTGTTTGATAGATAACACGGCCTTATGCACACTAGACTTTAATTACAGGAAAGCCAGGGCGAACAAACGCGCACAGGTTGGTATGTGACCGCAATTAAAAGTCACGCACTTACACGCACACACACACACACACACACACACACACACACACACAGACATACACACACAATATACACACACACACGGACATACACACACACAAATTCATACACCAATACACACTCTCACACACACACACAGAGTTGTGTGGGTACTAAGCGTGGGCTAGACACACTGACCATAAACGTTTCAACTCTTTTAATGGAATAGAGTGTAAGGCGGACGTTTTGACAAACTGGGCGTATTATAGAAATGGTGTCATCAATGCTTTTATGGCGATGTGTGTGTGTGTGTGTGTGTGTGTGTGTGTGTGTGTGTGTGTATGTGTGTGTGTGTGTGTGTGTGTGTGTGTGTGTGTGTGTGTGTTGGTTGTATGAGTCCGTAATGATTGTGTTAGTTTGGTTTATATTGTTGGCTTTATGTTGTGGAGAAAGAGGGCACCAGGAGTGGATGTGGAGAGAAGAAGGCAGGGAGAGGGGGAGGGAAGAGCATCCATTGAACTGTAATAACTTCATATATCTTCTGTCTTGGTCTTAGTCTGCAACTTTCTACCTTTCCTTTTCTTGCCCCTGTACCCCCGCACCCCTCCCCTTTCATAGACCCAAACACACACACACACACACACGCACAAAAGTTGCAGACTAAGAACAAGACACAGAAGTGGTTTGAGCTTATTACATTGTGCGTGTGTGTGTGCGTGTGTGTGTGTGTGCGTGTGTGTGTGTGTGTGTGCGTGCGTGCGTGCGTGCGTGCGTGTGCCTGTGTGTCCTGCTCTTCACCGGATTTCATATCAGATTTATTGTCTTTTTAAAGCTACGGTAGGCATTTCTACGCGGAAAAAAAAACTTTTCTTGCCGTTTTTACAAATATATTGCTTTATTGTTAATACGCACCGACAACGATCAGTTTTGTTGACAATATGAAAGAAATCTTCATTTAAGAGTGTCCGTGTACCTGGAAGCAGCCCAACACCACCTCATAGTGCACACTCCTAATCAGAGTTCTCCCCTGAACAAACTGTCGTTCCAATGCGAGTGCTGTTAGAAGGGGTCCTCTCTCTCAGTCACATGACGGCCAGCAGAAACAGGGTGCGACGGCACCAGACATGGGAACAACCTAATAGTACACCAACTAGCTATACAAATGAATAATGGGAGAAACACGGGGGGATAAATAAATGCAATTCGAAATGACATGCATAATAAATGCTATTTCGTGTCGGTTCTATGTTAGAATCTCTGTCGACTCACAAGCCCTCAACAGTTAATAATTCTCCATGTAAATATGCCATTCATATTGTATGTAGGGCCCTGCACCTATACTTGTTTGGGGTAGAATTTATCATGTTGTCTTGGTAAAGAATTGGGCTGTTTATGTGAAACATTGATAGAAAAATGCATTTTCTTTAAAACATATATATATACAGTATTGTGTGTGTTTATAAGTATATAAAATCAGACATGGATCCAATACGAAGCTTCTCTAATATAAGGGGTAAGTTGTTACATTTGCATTGAAGATCTCTGTTCCTTGCCTTGGTTTATGAAGATCTGGTTCTAGCAGAACTACGATGAACAGCAACAATGAAAATCATCACTCATTAAAAAAAAAAAGGAAATCACTTACAGGGCATGAGAGCCCTGCAGTGTCTCTGCACTTGGATTCAAAATAAAGACTTGACGGGTAAGGTACAGCGCCGACGTTCATGCTCCATGGTGTTCCGGGTGTGGCCCAAAGCCGTGGACTATACGTGGGCAAACAGGCGAGTGAGCAGCAGCAGCAGAGCGGCCGTGGCCCCCAGGGAGACGGAACAGGGACAGGGAGCGCCTCCAGACGACGCCGCCGTCGAGGACTCTGGAACCAAAGACGGACACGTGTCTTCAACAACACCAACGTAATAAAAAAATATATATATGAAAAATAAAACTATTTCAGAAAGGATGGTGAGGCGTTGCATTGTTGGGAGGTGGAAGACCCATGCCATCCACACTCTTTGTTGTGACCTTAAAAAAACGAAACAATTACGAAAGGGACCTTGTGACGTTGCATGGTTGCCATTTCCTCCAGTAATTATGAGTTATGCAGGGTATTAATGGTGTTTCTAAAACGGGACTATACATTGTCTCGTCTGTCTAGACTTAAAGCTGGTACAGACTAGATTGATAGTTGCAGTGAATCAGAAGAATGCTATATAACTACTATTATTTTTAGAGAGTAGGCCTACTGTTTAAGCCCTTCGACACATTACCTCTGATTTAAATCAAGCGCTCCTAATGTCTTCATGTGGACCAATAGAAAGTATGGGTTAGTACCCACCTCCTGACACACTGTCAGGGATGATGTTCAAAGTGGTGGAGTTGTCAGCCAGCGCTGTGTTCATCGTAAGCTCGACGCTGCTGACGCTGGGAGTCAACGTCTGATTGGTGAACACCAGGGTCATGTTCACTGCTACAGAGCCGGCCCTGTCAGAGGAAAAGCAGATGGAAAAAACAACTCGCCATCCATCACAGAAAATGAATATTTTAATCGTATTTATATATTTCTAAATAACACTGATGAAAACAGCTGATAAATGGAATCTGACTCAAAAGAATGTCCAGACGGAGAGTGCATATTTACAAATCATACACTATGATACCCTATTGAAGACATGACTGGATGCTGTCATTCGTACTTCCATATATCTAGTGCCTGAGGGCACTGCTGGAATAGAGACATGGTTTCGGTTGATCACCCTTGTATAAATAAATAACAATATTCATAGTAATAGATTCAAATCTGTATTCTTATTTCAGCTTGAGGTTGGCATAGATATAGACGGCTCTTTGGGGAGATGCTACTGGTTGACGTCATTCCTACTTCACTGTGTCTAACGATTATGTCTGCCGTTATGGTTTTGCTTTAGCTACAGGTTGGCACGTTTTGAAGAAAAGAAAATGTAATAAAAAAATTAAACATCAGCTTGGTCAGATTGGATCAAGACAGCACAAATACACCGTTTGTGAGAACCCTCGTTTATGGTGACTGAAAAGTAGGAGGATCTGGTCCAGCCTGCTCTGTAGCAAAACCGGTAAACCTTTTTAAGAACACAAAAAATGCAGGACTTTACGCCCCACCCCACCCCTCACCCCCATACTCACGGTTGTCATTTTTGGAAACTCTCAAGAGGGTGTGGTTCCTCTACAGCAACATACTATTTTTAAAATACGTTCGTCGAAGTAAACAAATCCCAGAATGGTAAAACAGATGGGTGTGCTATTTAGTCTTTACAGTCTGTGCTAGACGGAAAACCAGTCACATAAACCACGTCAGCTAACGAGCTGATAGCTAACAGGCTAAACGCTAAACTTGCCATCTGGAATTCAGTTCAGTTTTGTCTCCTCTTTTGCTCTATATGCAGTTTGTTGGTAGTTCAAACAAATATACAGTATATTATCATTGATATGATAATACTAACACAAAAAAAATTCATTTGAATGTGAATACAAATAATTCAGAACACAGTGCCTACTACATATTCTGAAAGATTTTTCCCAGATAAAAAAAAACTGGATGTCCCAAACTTTTCTTAACATAAAGACATCGAATTGAGACCATAGTTTGACAACCTAACTCAAACCTTTTGATTCCCTACAATACTGAATGCCTTGCTACCGCAAAAATAAAAAGTGGTGGGGGGTGGGTACATTCTGACAGTGTTATATTTTTTTGAAGCATTGTAATGTGAAAAGGGAAGCATTATTTATAGATGTATTTGAACAAATGTCTAAATACATTTCAACTTATGTCAGAATGTCATCTGTGTTCTTACCTGAAAAAGTTCACAATGCTGCGACGGAAGAACAATGGGTATCTTTTTCGATAAACAATGTTCACCTGATGAAAACAAACAAGTACAAACATGTTGATCATAAGCCTATTCAATAACTGTTATTGAGTGAGGTAAATTAAGACAATTAAAAAGTAAACGCTCTATTTGTGATATGTGTACTCAGTAGTTATATATCTCATTATCACCTGAGAGACAACATTTTCTGCCAGTGTTTTAAATGCTGCAGAGGATGGGTTGGAGAGGTTGGAATCAAACACCTGGTTGAGCCTAAACCGAAGACCAACACGGCCCTCAGTGGATGAAGGGGGATCTGTTGGGATAGCAGTCGTAGCAGCAGTTGGAGCAGCAGTTTGTCCGGCAGTTGAAACAGCAGTTGGAGCAGCTGTAGGAGCAGCAGTTGGAGCCGCAGTTTGAGCAGCAGTTGGAGCAGCCGTTTGTCCGGCAGTTGGAGCAGCAGTTGGAGCGGCAGTTTGTCCGGCAGTCGGAGCAGCAGTTGGAGCAGCAGTTGGAGCAGCTGTAGGAGCAGCAGTTGGAGCAGCTGTAGGAGCAGCAGTTGGAGCAGCGGTTGGAGCCGCAGTTGGTCCAGCAGTTGAAGCAGCAGTTAGAGCAGCTGTAGGAGCAGCAGTTTGTCCAGCAGTTGATGCAGTAGTTTGTCCAACAGTTGATGCAGTTGTTTGTCCAACAGTTGATGCAGTAGTTTGTCCAACAGTTGATGCAGTTGTTTGTCTAACAGTTGATGCAGTAGTTTGTCCTACAGTTGATGCAGTAGTTTGTCCAACAGTTGATGCAGTAGTTTGTCCAACAGTTGATGCAGTTGTTTGTCCTACAGTTGATGCAGTAGTTTGTCCTACAGTTGATGCAGCAGTTTGCCCAGTAGTTGAAGCAGCAGTTTGTCCAGCAGTTGATGCAGCAGTTGTTCTAACAGTTGATGCAGTAGTTTGTCCTACAGTTGATGCAGTAGTTTGCCCAGTAGTTGATGCAACAGTTTGTCCAGCAGTTGATGCAGCAGTTTGTTCTAACAGTTGATGCAGTAGTTTGTCCAACAGTTGATGCAGTAGTTTGTCCAACAGTTGATGCAACAGTTTGTCCAACAGTTGATGCAGTTGTTTGTCCAACAGTTGATGCAGTAGTTTGTCCAACAGTTGATGCAGTTGTTTGTCCAACAGTTGATGCAGTAGTTTGTCCAACAGTTGATGCAGTTGTTTGTCTAACAGTTGATGCAGTAGTTTGCCTACAGTTGATGCAGTAGTTTGTCTAACAGTTGATGCAGTAGTTTGTCCAACAGTTGATGCAGTAGTTTGTCCAACAGTTGATGCAGTTGTTTGTCCTACAGTTGATGCAGTAGTTTGTCCTACAGTTGATGCAGCAGTTTGCCCAGTAGTTGAAGCAGCAGTTTGTCCAGCAGTTGATGCAGCAGTTGTTCTAACAGTTGATGCAGTAGTTTGTCCAACAGTTGATGCAGTAGTTTGTCCAACAGTTGATGCAACAGTTTGTCCAACAGTTGATGCAGCAGTTTGTCCAACAGTTGATGCAGTAGTTTGTCCAACAGTTGATGCAGTAGTTTGTCCAACAGTTGATGCAACAGTTTGTCCAACAGTTGATGCAGTAGTTTGTCCAACAGTTGATGCAGCAGTTTGCCCAGCAGTTGATGCAGTAGTTTGTCCAGCAGTTGATGCAGTAGTTTGTCCAGCAGTTGATGCAGTAGTTTGCCCAGCAGTTGATGCAGTAGTTTGTCCAGCAGTTGATGCAGTAGTTTGCCCAGCAGTTGATGCAGTAGTTTGTCCTACAGTTGATGCAGTAGTTTGCCCAGCAGTTGATGCAGTAGTTTGTCCAGCAGTTGCTGCAGTAGTTTGTCTAACAGTTGATGCAGTAGTTTGTCCAACAGTTGATGCAGTAGTTTGCCCAGCAGTTGAAGAACCAGTTGTTCCAGTGGTTTGAGCAGCTGTTTGAGAATCAGCTGTTAGAGATGCTGTAAAACAAGATGAATCATTGTCATTGTTCACATAATTGACTTAAATTAAAGACATGTTTATTCATACATGGTTCCAATCCACAGTTCCTTTCTACAAAGCTTCATATATGATTCAAATCACGTTCTTTCATATCTGTAATCCAGGGTTGTAGTGTGCTAACAATAAAATATATAATTTGTGTTGTTGAGTTCTGGGTTAGTTTGTTCAGATACCTTCCCTGCAAGGACTGTTTATGAGAAAGTCAGTCATCTAATAATCGTTCCTTGATTGATCTTCTCTGTGACAGATCGAACGCTACAACACGAAAATTTCCTAATTCCACTCATATGTGCTGTATAGATTTATACACTGCCAGGGTACATGACGTTTTTAATAATGAAAACATTTATCCTCACCCACAGGAGACAAGGGTTACTACTGCTAAACCCGCTTGCTTTAAAGCTGGCCACATTGGTGTTTTAAAGTAGATGATAAACATTGTTCAGCTGTCGTTATTAGTATTTAAATAACTGGAAGAATTAGGAGGCCATTAACATTACATTACATAGACTACCTACTACCAAAACATAAAAGTACCTGCAAGTACAAGTCTTACGAGAGGTTTACCGATACAGGTAAATTATTTAAAGTTGAACCAGAATTTCCATACATACCTGCTAAGAGGACAAATACAACAGTAGCTTCCATATTCATCTTGATGTGCCTGAAGATTAACAAGACGAAAACTATTTTTTAGAAAGTAAATAAACAGCATGACCCGTTTCTAACTAATAATGTATTTACAAATTTTAATGGAATCTCTTCAGATTAATTGAAGTATAGAAATAAAGCAAACACGAGAGAGTACGGCTAAGATCAGTATATGTACTAATAACTTGCACATTTCAACGTCGATAGATGAAGTAAGATTACCAGGACGAGGGGCCAACATTGACTCTGTGACAGATTATTTTAATGTTTGTATAGGCTAACTTTTAAGTAGTATGCATTATTTTGAACTAAAGGTAACACAAATTCAATGTAAAGGCTGTCTTGTATTCTTGTAAGTCTGATTGCCCTAATGGTCAAAGTTCTTGGGTTGACACTTGATAGAAAAACAGGAAGAGGAGGTACTTAAACACTACTTATCATTTTAGAAATTGAAATATAATAAACAAATAAATTAAATAATTCACGATATTTACACAGATTAGTCAAAGCTATAAACACATTCCTATGGTACATCTTTTTTGAAACCAGGGAATACTATGGGCACAATCATTCTTTTATTATAATAGACTTACAGTAATATTTTAAATTATGTTAACAATGCAAAGCCTTGTAGGTCCTAAGGTAAGACCCTTGACAACTCCAAAGCTAATAATAA
>JAPMUY010005834.1:150000-170000 GCA_026901105.3 Galaxias olidus
TATACAGCATCTGATTGGTGGCACTGCTTTGGTGGAATGGTTCTATTGCAATATATTCCGATTACGATTGTGTTCTTGCCTTAGGCCTCTCTGGTGCTGTTCCAACACCCTTATTTTATCAGAGGGACGAGAGAGATGAGGTCCAGATCTACTCAGACTTCCAACTAGATCACTGTGTTAAATCAGATCCAGGTTAACGTCAAATAACATAGAAAACAGCCTCACAGGTTCATAAACCAACACACAAACTACACACACATACGCACACACTCACCCACACACAGTTTCTATATCTGCTGCAACAGAAATAATATCCTTTTCCAAACTTTTTTTCTGTGAATGTGATGGATGGCGTTGAATATGTAAGAACCACAAGGGCCAGGCAGACCATAATAGTCCTACGCTCTGTCTCCGTGGCAATCCAAGTGTTTATTCAGGAGCTTGCTTGGAGCCTGTGTTTTATTCATCGATCATGTTGGGACAGCTTCACAATAAAACTTATCTCTGCCTCACACACACACACACACACACACACACACACACACACACACACACACACACACACACACACACACACACCACAACACAGACCACCATGTATCTTTCCATGGTACAATAGCCAATCATAGTTTACCATTCTCCAGTTCACATGATAGTCTGTTCTTAGGCCTTTTTGATGGCTGACAACAACGTTCGCGTTCCCAGAGTCTCATTGCTTTGAAATGTCCTGGTTTGAGTGCATGATGATTAGGGGTCATTGTAAAGGCAACATTTGTCTGCTCTAAGCAGGTCATGATGGACTACAACCACTTCTTCTACTGTTCACCTGGAGCATAATTGACTGCAACCCCTTCTTCTACTCTTCACCTGGAAGATCATTAGGAATGTGTCTTCCTCTTTTTGGAAACTCTGTGTGTGTAGGGGGTGAGAGTGAAATTATCCTGATCCGTCTGTATTTTCACACACACACACACACACACACACACACACACACACACACACACACACACACACACACACACACACACACACACACACACACACACACACACTCACACACTCACACTCACACTCACACACAACACACATACTCAACCCTGTCAAACAGATAAATTAAACCAATATGAGTCTATACTCCCACACACACATTTTAAAATGAACGGACACAGTCAACACATTAATATCAACACGCGCGCTCACACACACCGTAGCTGTTTAATAAGCGCGCTCACAGTTGATGTCGGTCATTACTTTACTTGTGCAGTAATTGCACTCATCCAATGAATAGCAATATCACCCCTCTCTCTCTCTCTCCCTCCTCCTCTGTTTCTACTGCCCGCTATTCTTTTCCCCAAAGCAATATTCAACTCTTTATTTCTACTCCCTTCTCCCTCTCTCTCCCTCTCTCTCTCTTTCTCTCTCCCTCTCTCTCTCTTTCTCTCTCTCTCTCTCTCTCTCTCTCTCTCTCTCTCTCTCCTCTCTCTCCCTCTGTTAATTCATGCCAAGCCATCGGGTGTCAAGGGGCTCCATTCTCTCAATGATGACAAATTGCAATCAATTGAGATGACTGGTGGTTGGCAATCAGCATGCCTGTGCAGAGCTGGCACACACCCTTGTTCTACTGTTTGTGTGTGTGTGTGTGTGTGTGTGTGTGTGTGTGTGTGTGTGTGTGTGTGTGTGTGTGTGTGTGTGTGTGTGTGTGTGTGTGTGTGTGTGTGTGTGTGTGTGTGCACCCATCTTTTTTCCTGTCTTCTTACACTCCTTTCTTTTCTGTTTCTCAGCCTGTTTATCCACTCAAGAGTTGACTTATTGAATTCCTCTCCTCTCCTCTCCTCTCCTGTTTATCTTGTGTGCTTCCATCTCTTCTTCAAACCCCATGGTATGCCTTTAAAGAGTACAGTTTTACATCTCTGCTTTTTAAATACCTATCTGGTTTTGTTTTTCACTTTTCATAATATTTTCCAGTCTTGACATGGATATTATTGTCACAGAAGCTCCATTTACATTTTAGCTGTAAATAGAAGGTCCAGATTGGTTCTGTTCACCCTGCAGTACTGACCCATACTGATCTATACCTGCAGTGTACTGGTCAGTTTTGGTCTCATACAAACTGCCGTACAGACCCATATCTGTGACCATAGTGATGTGTCCACTACGAGGTGATTGAGAGACAGCTAATGTGTGGCTCTGTCTGACTGTCTGACATACTCACCCTGTCTCTCAAACACCATAGATGTGTGCTTAGCACAGTGGGCTGTGGGTCGTATTGTTGGTTTTACCCGTAGAGAAGGACAGGCAGGCAGCCACACACAGCATGTATCCGTGTGACACGTGTCCCCATTGTTCCACAGAAACAGAATACCACCATTAGCTATCCATTTTCATTTCTTCATTCCTCTCTGTCACGGCTGCACATCAGGAATACACTGATTCCTGTGGTGGAACTCAAGCTGACCAGAGAGCTACAGTCGCCACTGTTGGCTGAGCCATGAAACTCTGCTGCACTCTAGAGGTAGAAAAGATGAACTGTAGATCACCTCCAACCGAATGATTTGCACACATCAGGAGACGGTCTCGAGACAATACAACCACCAGATATTACTCATCACGAAATACTCAACATCAATTACTCTGGTCCCTTACCACAAGGACACCTTAAGCTGCTAGCTTGCTGGCACTGCCACTTCTGTGTGTGTCTGTTAGTGTTTCTGTTTGTGTGAGTGTAAACCTCTCCACCCCTCCTACACACAGCAGGTTGAATCTTAAAGAGTCTATCCCACAAAATCACACATGTGAGGCAATTTTTTCTTTGTATTTTTTATTGGACTTAGACGGGCTTTCCTGACCTTTCAGACATTAAAGACGTAAGGTTATGAAAAAGGAAACATGCTTAAAGTAACATTTAAAAACAGTTAGATAAACAAATAGGGAACAACACTACAGGAAAACAGAAATTAAAACAGAATGTGTTCTAGAAATATTATCGCTTTAATAAATCAATCACAACCAATACCTTGCGGTCAAGACTCATATTTCACCAGTGAGTACATATAAAATAGACATTTGTTTCGGGAGCTAAATAATTATATTGTAATTTAATTATGTTATAATTATATTGTCATTGCAAAGTCCAACAAACTCTGAGAAACCCTGAGCTAACATAGCTGTACAATGATCTGTTAACTTATAACAAATAACCCACTGGCATCGAGCACATATATTTATATGAAAATGAATGTGTTAAGCTGAGAGTTGGTCACAGGCCTCCACTGAGAGATGGTGTGAGGGGATGTGGCAGAGAACAACGTTCTGCTTTTCCACAGATTAAGTTGAGACAGAGGTTTGAGCTTGACACTTTGTAGTAAATACATTTCGAATTGTGTTCAATGATTAGACTAATTCCCCCTTATACAGATTTTTCTGAAATGCAATCAAAACCATATTACATTACGTGCCAAGTATTTGATACTTCAATAATAAAGGATTGTACCAACAACTCAGTGAAACTATCGCTAAATGTAAGATTGTGAAAATACAACAGTAAGCGATGATGGTTTTGAGTGCTGTGTCTGACATTTGGAAAACATTGCACAATGTTCTGAAATTAGTCCCATATGAATCTGTATTCTGAGCAGTGCTCATCTCTGGATGTCGTTCTGTGAATGGAGAGCAGTACATCTGGGTGTAAGAGATACCTTGGAGATCCTACTCTGTGTCCTGGGTTCCTCTCTCCTCTCTCTGTCCAGCTTCAGCACTGGTATGCAGGGAGACCAGCTTAATGTTCTCATAGATGGGATTCTCCTTTCTAGGCTTCAGCCCCCTGGTGGCCTGGTGACACACAGCAGCAACAGTGAGTAACAGGCTGTATTTTAAATGTCTCTGTCTCTGTAGCTCTCTCCCTCTATTCTGCACTGTCCTCAGAACAAGTACTCAGAAAACACTGATGTAAATATGAAGCTTGTTCAGAATGAAGGTGTGTGCAGTACCTTGAAGTAGTGATAGAGGGCAGTGTTAGACACCCCCAGCACAGTCAGCACCACAACCACTCTGATGATGAAATCTGGCAGAGGAGAGGCTGCACGCACAAACAGGGTGGTGGAGAACATGGAAAATGTTTCATAATTATTTTAACTGTATTCCAATATAAATGTCAGTTAAAGAAAAGTATACGTGCTCATTTAATGGTATGAAAATAACTATTTTACAATATTGAAAATATAACACTTGTTCCATTTGTCATAATTTAAATGAAAATTGGAATTAAGAGTCTAAAACTTTGTTTCATACTAGATTACCTGAGACAGTGAGAGAGAGGGGTTCACTCTCAGAGGAGAAGTTATGAGAGTAAACATAGATGTGATAAACACAGCTGTAGTTCCCTTGGTGGGTGTGGTCTGCAGCAGGAAACAGGAAGCTGGCAGAGTGATTGACAGCTGTCTGGCTCTGGATGTGGGTTCTAGTGAAGCCGATGTAGGTGAGGTGGAAGGAGCCTCCTGGGTACAGTGGCTGAATGGAGCAGGTGATGGTGAAGCTGTAACCCCATAACACCTGCATTGAGAGCTGCTGGCTCTCAGAGACCCCGTCCATGGAGGAGTAGAGGCTGATATGAGGCTGAAGAAGCAGATCTGAAAACAGAGAAGAAACTCCCTGAGGAGAAAACAATTCTCACTGAGATATGCTGAAAATGTCATAAAATATGTAAAAATTGTAAAACAAAAAGTATACATAGGCGTAATGTAAAAACATTTGCTTTTCTAAGAATAAGAACCATATGTTAACATGATCTTACCTCAGCTTATTAATTATCCATAGAACAGGACACTTACATTTTCTCAGTGTAAACAATACATTACATAAACAAATTTTTTACCTGAACACATCATCTTCAGGGCCCCTTTAAGGAAAAGTTATTATGTTTAAGTAAAGATTGTACATTCAGTGGTGAGAGGAATCTCACAACAGCATCCAGAAAGATTTAAAGCTTTTAATGTGAAGTAAACCACTTAAATTCATAGTGACTGTGGCAGAGGAAATGTGTGACTGAGGATCAATAGCTAAAAACAATGACAATGGTTTGTTGTTCCCGAACATATCACCTCCATGCTGGTAATGTGAGTACGGCCTGTTATACGTTTTACACACTGCCTCAGTGCAGACTCAGACCAATCACACTTAGAGATCAACCCCCTTATAGATTGATCTGTAGTATCAGATCTCTCTCCTGTTGAAACAGCAGAGCCACAGTCCAGCTGTCTACACACTGCAGATGCTGACTTCAGGCTCCAGTTACAGTACCAATGGCCCAGTGGTCTCCACTCTCCCTGGTGGATCATCTCTAGTCTACCAGCACAGCAGCTGCCTCCTTCCACCAACCTCACATCATAAGGCTCTGTACAGAAACAAGAGAGAGCGAAGTTCTGTCCACAAACAAGCACTTCTATTCAACAGTGCTTTACGCAGGATATTAGTTTAAAGGTTATCAGAATGCAAAGTAGCAGAGAGCAGACATTGTTTAAACCTATAGAAATGTGTTTTGTTATTGACCACCTCTATATGCTGTTGCTGGAAATGGAAAAGCTGAATTCTACCTATTGAGGTTAATCTAAAGAACATGTGCTTTTTCCTTTACCTGAGCAGGTGAGTTCAACAGCCTTGCCAGGTAAGCAGGAGTCTCTAGCTGAGTCTGAGGTGACACAGTCCAGGAGACGGGACTCGTTGCCTTCACACTGAAACTCTTTGTTCCAGACGGGAGCCTCCACTTCCCATAGAGCGCCCCCTGGAGGACTGAAGGAGCCCCACAGCCAGACTGCCTACAGACCACCTCTGCATCCTGCTGGTCAAAGCCAGCTTCACACACTGAGACCCACGACTGATCAGACTTCACCTCCACTCTGCCTGAGCACAGACCGGCTCCATTAACAAGCCTCACTGACACTGGGGAGAGAGAGAGAGAGAGAGAGAGAGAGAGAGAGAGAGAGAGAGAGAGAGAGAGAGAGAGAGAGAGAGAGAGAGAGAGAGAGAGAGAGAGAGAGAGAGAGAGAGAGAGAGAGAGAGAGAGAGAGAGAGAGAGAGAGAGAGAGAGAGAGAGAGAGAGAGAGAGTTCACATCAGATGAAGATTGTGAAAATCCTCCATTGATGACCGGCAAATTTCTCTGTTATACTTGTTTTTTTATTTGGTTTAAACAAAGAAATGAGATATACACATAGTTTGACATATTAAGAATACAGAACTAACAACAGCTTCCAGAAAAAGCTTTCAATGTGAAGTCCACAATTTAAATTAATGATGACAGTAGCAGTGGAAATGTTGGACTGAGGATCAATATCTTAAAACAATGACACTGTATTGTGTTACCTGAACAGATCACCTCCATGCTATCAGAGTTAGTACGGTCTGTTATATGTCCTACACACTCCCTCAGTGCAGACTCAGACCCAGAACACTGAGAGTTCAACTCCCATACAGGTCGCTCTGCAGAACCAGATCTCTCTCCTGTTGAAACAGCAGAGCCACAGTCCAGCTGTCTACACACTACAGCTGCTGACTTCAGGCTCCAGTATCCATTGATCAGTGGTCTCCACTCTCCCTGGTGGTTCATCTCTAGTCTACCAGCACAACGGCTGCCTCCTTCCACCAACCTCACATGATCATCAGATGCTGTACAGAGACAAGTGTAAGTAAGGTCCTGCCTAGAAAAACGCTTTCCTATAGATATAGATATATATATATATATATATATATATATATATATATATATATATATATATATACATATATATTATATATAGATATATATAAGGACTTTTCATGGTGAGACAGAGCACTAGTTTAAATGAATAGTATCTGATGAAACCAACAGCAGCACTGCATCCTCCTCTACTAACCTGCTGCCTCAGTGACTTCAACATGGAGACCTGAGGAGAACAGAGATGGACATGAAACATGAACAACACAATGATTAAACATGAGCCCTAGAGGGAGAAGACTTTAGAGCAGCTGTTTCCAAACATTTTAGACTGGCAGTCCATTTAAGAAATCTGCTGAATTTGTTTGAAACCTACCACACACACACACACACACACACACACACACACACACACACACACACAATGCTCTCTCAAAATTGCTTCATTTGATCAAAAGCAGCAGCACAGTTACTATGTAAACCATAACCAATGATTGTAATAGAGGCTCCATCATTTATTTTGTATCTGAACAGTGTAGCAGTGTCATGGCTACATTCAGGACCTAACCATAATTCTTAGTCTAAACAGCAGATATTAAGATCAGCATGCTCACAGGGAGAAGATACATGGGGAGGATAATATACACACACGTATATACAAACACACACACACACACACACACACAAGCCAACACCATCAACAACATGGTTACACTAAGCTTAAATAGCTAAATGAATGGTATGCTCTATGGCATGTCAAATGCTTGGTGTTTCCATATGGAATGACGGTCTCAGTCTAGCATCTTAACATTGAGTTTACTGTCATACTTTGTCTACAGTGCCACCAGAAAATGAATGTCTCACACAAACAAATAGTCTGAAAAGACATTAGATTTTGCACAGCTCTGACGGAAAGGTAAGAAATCCATAGCAAGAAATATTGAAGCAAAGTGAGGATTATAAGATACTTCTGAAAGTTTTTCTAAAAAAATGAACCCAAAAGTTTGTTGGGTAGGCCTACTTCTGAGAGACAGTGGATGGCCGTTTCATTTTGTCACAGGGGAGCTCCACATCAACCCCCTGTCCCACCATCTTTAGGCCAGGGCCTCACCACTGCACCAAAAAAGAAGATCAGCGATTCCCCATGCAATGAAAAGATGGAATCACTTTACCAATGATGAGTATATCTAGCCATTATCTCTGCACTTACATGTTTAGAGTTTTGAAAATGTGATTACAGATTGGACAAAAGTAAAAAGCTAAATTCAATAGGATGCTGCATGGCATGTGTCAAATGCTTGGTATGGCCATAAGGAATGACAGTCTCAGTCTAGCATGAGTATATATCCAGCCATAATCTCTGCACTGACACAGCTCTTCTTGTCCTCACTGGGGCTCCACTGAGCTGTAGAGGAATTCTCCTGTCGGTGGAATGGGCTGGACTCATCATAGCTCCTCCCCTTAAACTGAGATCATTCTAGTTGAACAGAATACCTCAGGAGGCTGCTGATGGTACACACACACACACACACGGAGATGGGAGCCGATATTAACACACACACACACACACACACACACACACTCAGACACACACTGACAGAGGATGAAGACAAAACGTCAATGAAGTGAAGAGAGCTGAATTCTTTTGACTTAAATATTTCAGGCCACGGTGCTAAACTAGTGTCTCTAGATTCCATAAGTGATAAAGCCACACACTAGAATGGAACAGAAGGTAGTATTAGTACAACAATCTTTTTTTTGTTTGGTGCAGCCCGACCCGGCCTGAGAAAAGCACATTTCTTCAGGGCCAGACCAACCCCAACCACTGGGTCCTGTCCGGTCCCTGCAGGGTCGGATTTGAGAACTCCACCTTACATCCCGGACGTTTAGTTCAATTGAGCCCACAACACCTCCAGAAACCTTAACAGCAATGTCAATTCAGAGCCCTCCGTACTACACAAACACACACACAGCTCTGCTTGTCCTAACAAAGCTTTCTTAGCTGACCCAAACTGCTCTTACCTGGGCTCCAGAACAGGATCATCAGCAGTGTGGAGAATGGAGCCATGGTGTCCCTTCCCTGGCACCAATCAGTCTGACACTGTTACCAACTGCTGATCTCTTCTTAAATGAACTATTCATATTTCCGGTAAAAGCTGCCTCATTTAATCCATGACGTCAGCAAAAAAGGTATCTGAAATGTATTTCCAGAGTTATGCAACATGACATGGATTCACACATTTGAAAGGTTATCTATAGGATAAGGTTAAACAGAAAACAAAAGGTAGCTCTAGTTAGAGGTAGCTGTCACTTCATGTGTACATCTTTTTTAACTCATCATAACAGTGAAATCTTCCAACCTCTCAACATTTCAATTCATTTATTTTCATTCAATACTCGTCTAAGTGGTTTTTGAAACACTCACGTTCTTAGAAAACAAAATGTTTGCATCGGTTTGAGCATTACTGCGTTGTGTGTGTCTGTATGTGTGTGTGTGTGTGTGTGTGTGTGTGTGTGTGTGTGTGTGTGTGTGTGTGTGTGTGTGTGTGTGTGTGTGTGTGTGTGTGTGTGTGTGTGTGTGTGTGTGTGTGTGTGTGTGTGTGTGTGTGTGTGTGTGTGTGTGTGTGTGTGTGTGTGTGAGAGAGAGAGAGAGAGAGAGAGAGAGAGAGAGAGAGAGAAAGAGAGAGAGACCAAGAGTGAGTGAGAGAGAGAGCTTTGGCAATGTAAATGTATACTTTACCATGCCAATAAAGCTCATTTCAATTTGAATTTGAGAGCCATGGCAGGCCTTGCCAAATAAGCCTGCTTGAGTGATGTAAAATATGTTTTTTTTAGCTGGCATGGCTGGGAAGGAGAAAGTGTGTTATAGTGTTAGCTGTGCACACTAGCAGTATCCTATTAGACTATTATATGTGCTAAGCTATGTTTGCTAAGCTGTGGGGAATTTCTATACAGGCTACATCCTGAGACAACAGCAAAGCGTCCCTCCACTCAGCTATATTGAGGTCTACACTTCAGTGTCTTCTATTGCTGACCTTGTTTGAACTTCAATTATTTTTTAAAGCTGCGTCCACCCTGTTTTAGAGTCATAAATATATTTTTATATATAAAGGCTGTGTTTAGGTCGCGCAATGTTTCTTATTTCCACATTAATGTTGATCCATTTGATTAGCTTAAGCAAAAACCAAAGGAAGCTGTACTGACTTTACATTTGCCACGCCCTCTTTGAGAAAAATAAAAAGCACATCTTCGAACCAGAGAGAGAGAACGGGAGAGAGGGAGAGAAAGAGAGAGAGAGAGAGAGAGAGAGAGAGAGAGAGAGAGAGAGAGAGAGAGAGAGAGAGAGAGAGAGAGAGAGAGTCACATAGAATACATTCATCAGGTGGGGGGGGGGGTTAACAGCGGATTAACAGCAGACATATATTTAGTAATATGGGCAGGAATTTATTTATTTAAAGTATGCTTGAACTGGGAACTTTGTATGTGCACACACAAGCATGAATCTGCTAGCACAGAGTCAAGTGAGACATTACTCTGAAGTAAGCTTCATTTATACTTTTTATGTTGAAACCAGCTAAAGTAAAGTTGTATAGTATAGTTGCACAGTATGGTTGTATAGTATAATTGTGTAGTATAGTTGTATAGTATAGTTGTACAGTATAGTTGTGTAGCATATTTGTATATATATAGTTTTGTAGTATAGTTGTATAGTATAGTTGTATAAGTATAGTTGTGATAATGGATGCTCCTTCCTTCTAACAGACATGGATGACTTTACTCCTGTAGGACCTCCTTCATCCTCTCTTATTCACCCTCTTTTTTAAGCACAATATATACAATGCATTTTGGTTATAAATTCAGCATTCCGGGGGCGGGTGGAATAGAGGCACTTGCTGGTATCGTATGTCACTTCCATATTGTCTATCAACTTGATCAATTATAAAGTGCTTTTATGCCTCTTCCAGTTTATCTGTCATCTCTCTCTCTCTCTCTCTCTCTCTCTCTCTCTCTCCAGAGTCAGTGAGGCTTGTGAATGGACACACTGGTCACACACACACACACACACACACACACACACACACACACACACACACACACACACACACACACACACACACACACACACACACACACACACACACACATACCCTCTCCCAGCGTTTGGGTTCATGAATCAACCAGCATATTAACAGCATTAATGATGCTCATATTGAAAAGCCCTCTGCAAACTCAGGGCTCTTCAAAAGATTACATTATGATTTCTGACAACAAGAATGCTCAGCTGAGATTGTCTGTGTTAATAGTTTTATTCATCACCTTCTATTCAAAGAACAGTGTTTCAAATCAACGTGAGCTTGAGTCTATTGATCTCTGGTGTTTGTGTAATCATGATCTTCCTCTCATCTCCTTCCACTGACTCCTGGTTAAAACACTGCTAAGCTGCCACAACAAAGAGAGAAAGAACACGAGGTAAAATGCCACTCCAAGTTAAATCTAAAGTCTTTGGGTCACAAGTGCAAGTCATGTGTAGCAAAACCCATCTGGGTTCTGAGAGAACAACTGGTTCTAAGCTAATGTTGCAAGCTATATCTTTGTTTCTTTCTGAACACAGAGGGGGTGCCTTAAAATGTATATAGACTTACGAACGGCAATCTAATCAGAAATAACATTGCTTTATTTTCACTGCATTCATCCTGCAATGTATGACATCGTAGAAGATACAACTTGACTATGAAGGCCTTTCAATCTCCACGGATCTTTTCCTCCACCTCTCTCTCTCTCTCACTCTCTCTCTCTCCTACTCTGTCTTTCTATTTGTCTGTCTCCCTCAACCTTTCTCTCTTTCATTAGACCTATCTCCCCTGTCTCTCTGTCTGGCTCTCTTCATCTCTCGCTCAATTTAACTACAGGCTATGCCTGTTAAAAAAATGTTCCCACTATAAAAAACTAAGCATGCATGTTAGAAAAATTCAATAAAACAAACATAATTTAGGAAAACTTTATTTGTACAAAGTCAAACATAACCAATATTGAGGCTATGGAAACATATCCATATCAAACTGCACACAATTTTTGTCATTAATTATTTTTGACTGTTCCATCTTGATTTAACAGTCAAGAGAAAAATATGCAAAGAGATATTTCAAAAATTATAATGAAAGTTTATGACACTTCCACTTATTTATTATGCACACTTAAAATTTAGAAACAAATGTTTTCTGCAAAAAGAACTATTAACATTATTGATACACAAACAAGTATGCATATACAGTATTAAATCAATAAATTCTATACAATTGAAGCTGGAATTTGACTAATAAACCATATTTTCTCTGTGAATGGCTGTAAGAGTGGGAAAGATCAGAAAACATTCCATCATATTCTGAATGTGTAAATTCAATCTTTAACAAAATACCGATTATGACACAAGATAAAGAAATATGAGCATTTTGAAACAATCTGTTTTTTTATATAATATTCTAAATATGTAAGACTTCAAATTATTACAACGGTGAATCTAATACTATCACAAGTTATGATAAAAACTAAGAGAATCAGAGAGTATAAGATAAATCATTAATAAGAACAATAGTTTGGTTGTTTGTTTTTTCCTGCTTGCCTTATGTAGAGCACACTGAATCGCCTTAGTGTTTGAGATGTGGTCTGCAAATACATTTGATTTGACTATGTTTAGACTGGCCTTGAACTGAGTATGCTTATGTGTTTCAAAAAATAAATGAACACACCAAACTAACTTAGAAAAAAGGGTTGGTTCAGTACTTAATTTGACACAATCAGAGAAAGCTGTCATCAGGTACACAGGAAGTGGCTGCTTCCCAATCATTCAGTTCCCATCTGTTCCCATCTGAGTCAGTCTGTGTGTCCAGAGTTCATAAAAATAATAATTTAAAACAAATATATAATAATAATAATAATGAAAGCTTACGTTACTGTTCCCACTCTGAGTCAGTCTGTGTGTTCAAAGCTCATAAGAGGGACCTGACCAACCTCCACGCTCTCACTCTGCTCTGACTACACTGACATCTGAACAGAGCTGATTGCCTTTTAGAATATTGTATACTATTATTAAAACAAGGTGGAGACCCACCCCCAAAACTTTAATTAGTCAGATTGTTTAATAGAATGTGCACCTGGGACATTAAATTAATTTCCTGCAGCTGATAGTTTCTGTCCCTCCAGCTGGATGTTCACATCTGTTATTTTTCGTTATGAAAATATTGCTGCATGTTCCATCCATCCATCCATTAGCTAAACCGCTTATCAGTTGCGGGGTCGCAGGCGGGTCGGGGGGGCGGGGGGGCTATCCCAGCTGACACAGGGCAAGAGACATGGTCACCCTGGACAGGTCGCCAGTCAATCACAGGGCTGACAACCACTCACATTCACACCTACAGGAAATTTAGAGTCACCAATTAACCTGCATGTTTTTGGACTGTGGGAGGAAGCCGGAGCACCCGGAGAGAACTCACGCAGAGAACGTGTAAACTCCACACAGAAAGGCCCCAGCCAGCAGGCAGAACCAAACCCGGGACTTTCTTGCTGTGAGGCGTCAGTGCTAACCACCGCACCACCATGCTCCGCTCTGCATGTGCCATATACTCTGTATACTTACTGAATGAAGGAAAGTTATTAAGACTGGTGATGTGCTGCATAAGCATACAAAGAGACTGAGTGAGACTATGTACAGTAAAATCTATTAGTAATAATCTGAGCAGTGCTCATCTCTGGATGTCGTTCTGAGAATGGAGAGCAGTACATCTGGGTGTAAGAGATACCTTGGAGATCCTACTCTGTGTCCTGGGTTCCTCTCTCCTCTCTCTGCCTAGCTTCAGCACTGGTATGCAGGGAGACCAGCTCAATGTTCTCATAGATGGGGTTCTCCTTTCTAGGCTTCAGCCCCCTGGTGGCCTGGTGACACACAGCAGCAACAGTGAGTAACAGGCTGTATTTTAAATGTCTCTGTCTCTGTAGCTCTCTCCCTCTATTCTGCACTGTCCTCAGAACAAGTGCTCAGAAAATACTGATGTAAATATGAAGCTTGTTCAGAATGAAGGTGTGTGCAGTACCTTGAAGTAGTGATAGAGGACAGTGTTAGACACCCCCAGCACAGTCAGCACCACAACCACTCTGATGATGAAATCTGGCAGAGGAGAGGCTGCATGCACAAACAGGGTGGTGGAGAATATGGAAAATGTTTCATAATTATTTTAACTCCATTCCAATACAAATGTCAGTTAAAAAACTGTATATGTCCTTATTTTTACTGGTAGGAAAATAACTATTTTTACAATATTAAAAATAGAACACCTGTTCCATTTGTCATAATTTAAATGAAAATTTGGATGAATAGTTTTAAAGTTTGTTCCATCGTAGCTCACCTGAGACAGTGAGAGAGAGGGGTTCATTCTCAGAGGAGAAGTTATGAGAGTAAACATAGATGTGATAAACACAGCTGTAGTTCCCTTGGTGGGTGTGGTCTGCAGCAGGAAACAGGAAGCTGGCAGAGTGATTGACAGCTGTCTGGCTCTGGATGTGGGTTCTGTTGAAGCCGATGAAGGTGAGGTGGAAGGAGCCCCCTGGGTACAGTGGCTGGATGGAGCAGGTGATGGTGAAGCTGTTACCCCATAACACCTGCAGCCCCTGCTGCTGGCCCTCAGAGACCCCGTCCATGGAGGAGTAGAGGCTGATATGAGGCTGAAGAAGCAGATCTGAAAACAGAGGAAAGAAAAGTATTTACTCTGTCCAGCTATGATGACATCATCACTGTAACTGTCCACTCTCCCTGAGAGGAAAACAATTCTCACTGAGATATGCTGAAAAAGTCATAAAATATGTAAAAATTGTTAAGTATACATAGGTGTAATGCAGGAACGTCGTTAGGCCTGGCCCCAGACATTTTCTGAATAGCCCCTGATCTTTTTTTTTTCTGTAAGAAAAATAAAACATTGCCCATGATCTATTCATTTGTCTTTCCAAACTCGCATAAATAATATGATATTGTTGATCAAAAACGCAAATACGCTATGTCCTGTGTATGTAATTCGAGGCCCAGATCTACTTCACATTACTTGGCACGCGCGCATTTTGTTTGAGCACGAGAGAGAGAGAGAGAGCGCCCCGGTTACAGCGCTTGTCATTTCTGCATCTAGCCACCTAACGAATTCTGAAGGACATCAACACAATGGATATAATGCTTGAAAAAAGAAAACGGACAGTGAGGCAACAAGGCTAGATTAAAGATAGAGGAGGTGGAGGAGGAAAAGTTATCCCCTGTTCCTTCAGCAGCAGATGAGTCAGGACGTGAGAGTGCCAGTCAAGTGTCTCATCCACAAGCTCAGGTTGGTGTAGAGGGCTCTATTTATCTTGCTAGCTAGTGTAGCACAGTGCAGCGGTTCTCCAAAGCTTTTGACACAAGGCATTTGATTTGCATCTCGGCAACTGATCTGGCGATTAAACATGTAGCTAGTAGCTACCACAATAACATAGTTCACTTTCAATAGCAAGCAGAAATGTCAAGCTAGCAACTTGTCATGCTTCCATTGCCAGCATAAGGCTGTTTAATGTTGCCTATTCACATAATCACTTATTTTATTAATAATACATTGGATTTATAAGCGCCCTCCTAGTAACTCAAGGACACAGGATAATCTTATTGCCATTGTTATTATTATATTATTTACAAAGTAAATTACTGCATTAACCTAGAGGGAAACATATGTCTACTCAGTGAGTCCCGTGTTGAGAAGAACACCCCCCTCCCCCCATATTTTAACGTGATCTATCCTAAGCTTATTAATTATCCATAGAAAAGGAAATTTACATTTTATCAGTGTAAACAATACATTACATAAAAAAATACTTTTCTCAGCTGAATATGATGAGATTTCTTTTTTTTTTACCTGAACAGATCACCTTCAACCTAAAAGAAGAATACTGGTGTGGTATATAGACTCCACACTCCCTCAGTGCAGACTCAGACCCATTACAAAAGATATCTATCAATCCCCCATACGGGTCTCTGTCTCTTTGACATCAGAGAGATCAGAGAGAGAGAGCTAGAAACTCACATTAGATGATGATCCTGAAATATCCTCTATTGACAACCTTCGGCTCTGTCGAGTAAACTTATTTTTCTATTTCTTTAAAAAGAAGAGATAAGACTTACTTTATTTCTAGAATAAAGAACTAACATTAAAATCAGATTAACTATAAAAAAAATGTTTAAAAAAGATTGTCCATTCAGTAGGGAGAGGAATCCCATAAAGGCATCCAGAAAGATCTAGATCTTTTAATGTGAAGTAAACCACTTAAATTCATAGTGACAGTAGCAGAGGAAATGTGTGACTGAGGATAAATAGATAAAAACAATGACAATGGTTTGTTATACCTGAACAGATCACCTCCATGCCAGCAAAGTCAGTGCTGTCTGTTATTTCGGATACACACTCCCTCAGTGCAGACTCAGACCCATCACACTGAGAGTTAAACTCCCATACAGGTCGATCTGTAGAACCAAATATCTCTCTTGTTGAAACAGCAGAGCCACAGTCAAGTTGTCTACACACTACAGCTGCTGACCTCAGGCTCCAGTCATAGGTCCAATAGCCCAGTGGTCTCCACTCTCCCTGGTGGTTCATCTCCAGTCTACCAGCACAGCGGCTGCCTCCGTCCACTAACCTCACATCATCAGGCTCTGGACGGAGACAAGAGAGAGAGTGAAGTTCTGTCCACAAACAACCACTTCAATTCAACAGTGCATTAGGCAGGATATCAGTGTTAGATATCAGTGTAGAACATGTGTTTTGTCCTTTACCTGAGCAGGTGAGTTCAACAGCCTTGCTAGGTAAGCAGGAGTCTCTAGCTGAGTCTGAGGTGACACAGTCCAGGAGACGGGACTCGTTGCCTTCACACTGTAACTCTTTGTTCCAGACGGGAGCCTCCACTTTCCCATAGAGCGCCCCCTGGAGGACTGAAGGAGCCCCACAGCCAGACTGCCTACAGACCACCTCTGCATCCTGCTGGTCAAAGCCAGCTTCACACACTGAGACCCACGACTGATCAGACTTCACCTCCACTCTGCCTGAGCACAGACCAGCTCCATTTACAAGCCTCACTGACTCTGGGGAGAGAGAGAGAGAGAGAGAGAGAGAGAGAGAGAGAGAGAGAGAGAGAGAGAGAGAGAGAGAGAGAGAGAGAGAGAGAGAGAGAGAGAGAGAGAGAGAGAGAGAGAGAGAGAGAGAGAGAGAGAGAGAGAGAGAGAGAGAGAGAGAGAGAGAGAGAGAGAGAGAGAGAGAGAGAGAGAGAGAGAGAGTTCACATCAGATGAAGATTGTGAAAATCCTCCATTGATGACCGTCAAATCTCTCTGTTATACTTGTTTTTTTATTTGGCTTAAACAAAGAAATAAGATATACACATAGTTTGACATATTAAGAATACAGAACTAACAACAGCATCCAGAAAAAGCTTTTAGTGTGAAGTCTACAATTTAAATTAATAATGACAGTAGCAGTGGAAATGTTGGACTGAGGATCACTAGCTTAAAACAATGACACTGATTTGTATTACCTGAACAGATCACCTCAATGCTGACAAAGTTAGTACGGTCTGTTATATGTCCTACACACTCCCTCAGTGCAGACTCAGACCCATCACACTTAGAGGCAACCTCCCATACAGGTCGTTGTTTAGAACCAGATATCTCTCCTGTTGAAACAGCAGAGCCACAGTCCAGCTGTCTACACACTACAGCTGCTGACTTCAGGCTCCAGTACCCATTGATCAGTGGTCTCCACTCTCCCTGGTGGTTCATCTCCAGTCCACCAGCACAGCGGCTGCCTCCTTCTACCAACCTCACATGATCATCAGATGCTGTACAGAGACAAGTGTAAGTAAAGTCCTGCCCTGAGAAACGCTTTCCTATATGTATACATATATATATATATATATATATATATATATATATATATATATATATATATATATATATATATATATATATATATATATATATATATATATATATATATATATATATAAAAAGACTTTTCATGGTGAGACAGAGCACTAGTTTAAATGAATAGTATCTGATGAAACCAACAGCAGCACTGCATCCTCCTCTACAAACCTGCTGCCTCAGTGACTTCAACATGGAGACCTGAGGAGAACAGAGATGGACATGAAACATGAACAACACAATGATTAAACATGAGCCCTAGAGGGAGAAGACTTTAGAGCAGCTGTTTCCAAACATTTTGGACCGGCAGTCCATTCAAGAAATCTGAAAAATGTGTTTAAAACCCACCACACAAACACACACACACACACACACACACACACACACACGCACACACACAAACACAATGCTCTCTCACAACTGCTTAATTTGATCAAAAGCAGCACCACAGTTACTATGTAAACCATAACCAATGATTGTAATAGAGGCTCCATCATTTATTTTGTATCTGAACAGTGTAGCAGTGTCATGGCTACATTCAGGACCTAACCATAATTCTCAGTCTAAACAGCAGATATTAAGATCAGCATGCTCACAGGGAGAAGATACATGGGGAGGATAATATACACACACATATATACAAACACACACACACACACACACAAGCCAACACCATCAACAACATGGTTACACTAAGCTTAAATAGCTAAATGAATGGTATGCTCTATGGCATGTCAAATGCTTGGTGTTTCCATATGGAATGACGGTCTCAGTCTAGCATCTTATCATTGAGTTTATTGTCATACTTTGTCTACAGCGCCACCAGAAAATGAATGTCTCACACAAACAAATGGTCTGAAAAGACATTAGATGTTGCACAGCTCTGACGGAAAGGTAAGAAATCCATAGCAAGAAATATTGAAGCAAAGTGAGGATTATAAGATACTTCTGAAAGAAGTTAAAAAAAAAAAAATCAAATTAACCCAAAGGTATATTGGGTAGGCCTACTTCTGAGAGACAGTGGATGGCCGTTTCATTTTGTCACAGGGGAGCTCCACATCAACCCCCTGTCCCACCATCTTTAGGCCAGGGCCTCACCACTGCACCAAAAAAGAAGATCAGCGATTCCCCATGCAACGAAAAGATAGAATCACTTTACCAATGATGAGTATATTTAGCCATTATCTCTGCACTTACATGTTTAGAGTTTTGAAAATGTGATCACAGATTGGACAAAAGTAAAAAGCTAAATTTAATAGGATGCTGCATGGCATGTGTCAAATGCTTGGTATTGCCATAAGGAATGACAGTCTCAGTCTAGCATGAGTATATATCCAGCCATAATCTCTGCACTGACACAGCTCTGCTTGTCCTCACTGGGGCTCCACTGAGCTGTAGAGGAATTCTCCTGTCGGTGGGATGGGCTGGACTCAAAAATATCATCATAACTCCTCCCCTTAAACTGAGATCATTCTAGTTGAACAGAATACCTCAGGAGGCTGCTGATGGTACACACACACACACGGAGATGGGAGCCGATATTAACACACACAAACACACGCACACACACACACACACACACTCAGACACACACTGATAGAAAATTAAGGCAACACGTCAATAAAGTGAAGAGTGAATTCTTTTCCCACGGTGTTAAACAAGTGGCTCTAGAATCCATTAGTTATAAAGCCACACACTAGAACGGAACAGAAGGTAACAGAAAACTGAGAGAGAGAGAGAGAGAGAGAGAGAGAGAGAGCATACTATCAGCTCAAAAACATAGCAATACTCAGAGGACTAATGTCACAAAAAGACTCATTCATGCATTTGTTACCAGTAGACTGGACTGGTCTTCTCGGGTATTCCCAAAGAAATGCTTGGACAACTGCAACTTGTTCAGAATGCTGCTGCTAGACTTTTAACAAAGCAAAAAAAATATGATCATATTACACCAATTCTCAAATCACAACACTGGCTCCCCGTGTGTCAAAGAGTTGGTTTTAAAATACCGTTGCTCACCTACAAGTCACTAAATAATCTGGGGCAAAAATACATACACGCTAATGCAATATGAACCTTCTGGACTGCTCAGGTCATCTGGAATAGGTCAGCTAATTGTCCCCAGAGTAAAAACTAAAAAAGGTGAATCAGCGTTTAGTTACCATGCAGCAAACAGCTGGAACCAACTTCCGGAAGATCTGAGACTTGCTCCTAGCCTGACTGCTTTAAAATCCAGATTAAAAACGTATATGTTCTCCATTGCATTTGGCGCAATTGTTCCTTCTTAGCAATTTTGTTTCCCTAAATTTAAATATTTCTTTCTTTATTTATTTATT
>JAPMUY010005834.1:175000-302500 GCA_026901105.3 Galaxias olidus
CTAAGCTATACAACAGCCAACCACATCAGTATCAACCATGTACCTAACCTTGGTGCCATGTGGAATGAAATCATAACAAAATGCCCTGACCCAAACTGATCATTCAAACTGACATTATTATTTTGTTATTTTTACTAATTCAGTAGGACCTTACAAACCATGGACAAGCTACTAACAAGGGTAAGAGAGAGAGAGAGAGAGTGAGAGATAGAGAGAGAGAGAGAGAGAGAGAGAGAGAGTATGTCTTTGTGTGTGTGCCAGTGTCTATGTGTGTGTTTGTCGGTGGCTGTGACTTCCTAAGTCTACATGAACTGGCCACATAAATTGAGCATGCCAGCCACGTGCATAAGTCTGTGACAGCCAACAGAGAGCCAAGTGAGGCATTGCTCTCCAGAAAGTTTACCAGAGCAGGCTGTAGGAGCATTACCCGACAGAAAGTTTACCAGACCAGGCTGTAGGAGCATTAATCCACAGATTGTTTACCAGAGCAGGCTGTAGGAGCATTACTCTACACAAAGTTTACCAGAGCAGGCTGTAGAAGCCTCCAGATTGACTCATCAGTGAAGCGGAGTCCTTTCTACTTTCCATGTTGAAACCAGCTGGGTAGTTGCAGTGATGAAAGGAGACTTGACTTCCCCCACTAGTGCCTCCATCCTCCTCTCTCCCTCCCGCCATTTTGACAGCACAAAATGTAAACAATATGTTTTGTTTATTAATACAGCATGAAACATGAATTATGTATAAGCGTACGTGATTGGCTGAAAGGGAAAGTCATATCTGATTGGCTACAAAACTTCCCCATTTGAAAAAAATGTATTTGTGAGTCGAACTGTGGCAAGAAGCTCTCAAAAATCCACACACGAATGCGATGTGATCCAGAACTGTTAGGCACTTCACAAATGCAGATTCGGCAGGCTTCTAATAAATGTAACAGGTTTGAGATTATTTTTACATTTGTTAAACCTAAACATATTTGTGTGAATTATGTCATTTATATATAAATGTCAAAATACATTTCGTTACCTTCTTAAACTAATGGCCTAAGTCATGTTTTGAGGAAAAAAAATGTCTTGCCTAAATTATCTCTTCATGATGCTGGCCACCTCTGGTACAATTGCCTCCATCCTCATTGAAAAGATCATGTATTCCGGAAAAAAAATGGCTTAAGTCACATTATCTTGTGACTTGGGCAATTTTACAAGCTTTACAAGATGGCAAAAGAAGTGCACTGTTTTGCCTAAGTCACTTACACTCAAAAGTAATTAGGCCTAAGTCAGGTTTAGAATTGCCTATGTCACAACGGCATGTTCGTCAATTGGCCTAAGTAATTATTATAATAATTATATATAATTATTATAATTATTATTTTACATAATTGACAGACAGTGTTATTAGAATGTCAATAGTCATATATTGTCATAATATTTTTTGGTGAATTGATCAATAAATAGCATATATTCTATATTTAGTTCAGTTTTTTCAGTTTTTTAAAAACTTTAAAAAATGACTTAGGCATTAAGAAGGTGACGATTTGTGAATTGATATGCATTTATTTGTGAACTGCATCACCTATATATAAATCACCAAAAACTATTTGTGAATCGTTATACATTTATTTGTGAACCACGCCATTTATATGTTAATCAGGAAATACATTTGTGATTTGTTCTGCTTTTATTTGTGATTATTGATAGCGATCTAATTCCATGTACTTGACATCCCCCACTAGTGCCTCCATCCTCCTCTTCCCCCCGCCATTTTGACAGCACAAAATGTAAACCATACGTTTTGGTTATTACATGTAATACAGCATTCTGGCAGTGGGCTATGGAGTGGTACTGGCTGTTACCGTATATCCGATATTGTCTATCAACTTGATCTCTCATGACGTGCTTTCGTGCCTCTTGAAGTTTATCTGTCATCAAGTTGAAGAGAAATCCACAGGAAGCTGCAGAAATCCCTGCTTACAGTGACATCCTGTATGTTTATGATATCTCTCTTGTCTCTGGTCAGAAAAGTTATTGAAATACCAATAACACCTCATAATTTTGTTTCGTCAATAAACCTTTAAATGTGTGTATATTAAGTGCTCGTTTGTTTGTGTGTGCGTGAATGTGTTTGTGCATGTTTATTTGTGTTTGTGAACGTGTGTGTTTGTATGTATTAAGTGCTTGTTTGTTTCTGTGTGCGTGCATGTGTTTGTGCATTTCTGTTTGTGTTTGTGAGCAAGAGAGATATTGTTCTAAATAGATAAGTTGGCTGAATACATTCAAAAAAATATAAAAGCAATAAAATTTAAATAAAACATTTTTAAAAAACTGGGGGAATTAACTGAACTGTATATAATGTGTTTTACCCAAGACATGCATGCACGTGTATGGCACACTGCATGGAAGTATAGGGCAAAACTTACACAACAAACAGAAAACCAATCTACACACAAAACTTACACAACAGACAGAAAACCAATCTATACACATTGCAAAACAAGGGCCATTAGAATAGTTTATAGGGCAAAAATAATTTGAAACTCACCAGCTATTTATAAATTCTAATACATAAAAAAATATTTATTTTTAAAGTTTTTTAGAGTTTAAAGTTTAAAGTAGCACAAATAATGCGAAAGGCAAAAAATAATGTACTTCAAAAGTCTGTATTAGGCTTCAGGGATGCATTTAAAACGTGAAAAGGCCACATAAGGTAACATAGGTCATTATTTGTATTGCATTAAACATGCATCAATTTCACCACAACAAATTCTCTTCTTCACTTCCTACTTTCTGCAGAAGACATGAGCTCTTTTGCCTAGCAATCCAAAAAGGTAGTTGATGTGGCAGCACAGTATTTAAGATACTGCTGCCAGCTCTAATGTTCATTCTTGACCTTGATGATACTGAAAGAGCAGCCCTGGAGTCAAACGTCAACCCATCAAACAGCAGCCTCAAAGACAGGTAAGAAAAAAACATCTTATTTAGTGGAGTTAAGTTGTGCCTGCATGCTTCAACTGACCAATACACTGGATAACCTCTAGATGGCGCCACATTTCAGAATTTATTATGGTGAGTGCACCGTGTTTTGGTTTATTTTTGATTGAGGGACTGTGTGTGTCTGTGTATGTAGAACGGACGGACGGACGGATGGACAGACGGACGGACAGACGGACAGACAGACAGAGAAACAGACAGACAGACAGGCAGGCAGGCAGGCAGGCAGGGAGACAGGCAGACAGGCAGATAGGCAAACAGGCAGGCAGGCAGGCAGGCAGGCAGGCTGGCAGGCTGGCAGGCAGGAAGACAGACAGACAGACAGACAGACAGACAGACAGACAGACAGGCAGGCAGGCAGGCAGGCAGGCAGGCAGGCAGGCAGGCAGGCAGGCAGACAGACAGACAGACAGACAGACAGACAGACAAGACAGTCGTGTTAAAGCCAGTCAGCTGCCAGGGAGTGAATAGACCCCATTATGTGCCATACAGGGGCTGCAGATGGCAAAAGTCAGCAAAACACACACACACACACACACACACACATTAGAAAAACACACACGTAACACATGGGAGAGGGCCTCAAATTTCAGCAGACATACGGCAGAGCACAATGAAGCACGCACGCACACACACACACACACACGCACACACACACACAGGCATATGAATACACACACACACTGACTGTGTGCTGTTGAGTTCTTCCTACGTCAGCAGTCCAGGAAACGACATGTGACAGGGACCACATCCTCCTTCTGAAGGAGTTTATGACAATGTTTTCATGTCCTTTTCCCAGAAGTCTGAACAACTAAAAAATTAAGGGTTGACTCAAATGAGGAACGAAACACACCTTAAAGTATTTTTCAGCCTGGCCAGTCTTTTTTGTGAAAGCTGCTACAGAGCTCGTAACAACAGAGGACTGGTTATTATCTATTCAAATATAGACATAGGTAAGACGACAAGACAAACATAATATGTAGGCTTATTCTTAAAGATTCGGACTACTGAAACTGTATAGCAAATTAAACAGGGAATGAGAAAGTTGTAATATACATGTGTTTACAGTTCCTGTGATTTGGTTGTTGTTTGATCTCTTTGGTGAGGAGGAGATGTTCTGGAAGGGACATGCGTACCCAGGGTACCTGGAAGCTTTGTCAAAGTCACGTGCCCCCAAGCCTTCCATTAAACATGTTGTCATGAGGCCTTGCAACATGCCAAGTGTTTTAAATGGGCTAACAGAGATCACAGTGGAAAGCACGCACGATCTGTTTTCTTTGCGACTCAAAATGGCAACATTATCAAATTAGTTTGACCAAATCAATTCCCGATCTCGCTAGCCGTTTTCCCATGGTAGTAAATGCAAGTTTGAAGATGATCGTGAGGGCTCCTCGTGTCACTGAAGTGATTCGTTGTGAAATTATAATGATCTAATCACATGGACGTGAGTATGTCAACAGTAAAATAATAATCGTTTCTGCAAGTTCATGTCTTTGATCTTTCTCATGCATGTTTTGAAGAGTTGTGGGTGACAGGACAGAGTGAGAGTTAGACCAGATGACTGAATGTCATACAACCTAAGCCTGCATATCTTCAGACCTGAAGCTCTGCAGAGGACACACACATCAATCAATCATATTTCAACCTTGTCAAGGCAAGCTTACAAAGTGAAAGCCTCGCCAATTGGGTGCTGTATTACAGTATCGACAAAGAGCTGGACTGAACAAAGATCGTTTAAGGTTTTTAACGTTTTCTATGTAAAAAATAAGAGCCCCATGTGGAATTTGCCTGGGCTTTGTAGGTATCAAATGGGTTAGCCAACTGGGACACACACAGGCACACCCGTGTGGGTAAACTGCAGGCACCGGGTGGGTCACTTGTGGGTCAAAGTAACACAGGCTCAAAATGGGCAGTTTAACTGGACCCATCACTAGCCTGGTTGGAACATACTCATGACCCATTTGGACAAACATGTGGGTGCTCCGTTGGACCCACAGACAAACTCATTTAGGACCCATAAAACCACCCATTTTGCCCCCACATGTATATGTTGGCTGGGAGCTGATGGTAACCACACATTAAAAACGAATACATCTATTATTTAAAATCCCAGAAATATGTTTTTGAAACAGTCACGTATTTTACTAAGCCACGGCGACATATCATGATAGCCATCAATTCGGTCATAATTTGGATAATCAGGATGCAACGCAGCCTCTCTATTCAAATGTTGTAATACAATTACAAAAATGTCACTGCATTTAGTCACGTGGCTGTATAGACAGCTATAATCGACATCAGCTCAAAAAAGGTTTGCCTGCCGTCGTAACATTTCGTTGCTTTTCGACTGATTTTCTCGTTAATGTCTTCCAATGACATCATTCCCCTTTCACCCAGTTCCAAGCGGCTGCGGATCGAGGTTACTGTCGGTCAAATCAGCATTCCGTTTCATTTCCTGCAGAGTAGCCTACTGCTGCAAAGGGAGGGAGGCTATGTCGGTGCGAGCGAATGATGTTTATCATGTAGGCTGTAGGTTACACGTTTACAATTCTGTAGGTCTACAGAATTTCTTAATTGTATTTTACCGGCCACCATATAAATCAATCTTATATAGGTTAGCCTAAAACTAAAGACCTACAAATATTTAAATGTGTTTATATTCCGTGACTTTAAAATGCAATCGGGATATTTTTTATTTTTCAGACACAATTGAGCAAGCTTTATTTTCATGAAAATTTCCGTTGCTAAAAATAGGCTTCACAATCCGAGCACCCCTCCCTTCACGGCGAGGTAACTATCGGACAAGCGTCATCTTCCTCATCTGTTTCAACTTGCCAAGTGCATGTGCACGCAAGCAGGCGTTTCGTTTGTTTAATGAAAAACAACTCAAATTGCACAGAGCTAATACGCACATATAGGCATCGTTTAAGAGGATGAAATGGTAAACCACACAAGTGAATGTACATTGCGCCTTCGGCCATTCTTGCACTTGATGATGAAGGGGTTACCTGCGTTCACGCTGTATCTTTCTGAGTGACTGGTCCGTTTCCTTTAACCCAAAATTTCTGTATTCGACAGATGCATTTTGGGGAGGTGGTACACAATTTGGTATGGCTTCTTTATTCAAATACATTGTGTCATTGCACGTCACGTTCTTGTAACGTGTCATTACACTTCAGTTCGCCATTTTTTTTATATAGGCTAATGAACTAATCTGCGTTATCAATAAAATTATCAAGGGTAATATAACAATTTTGATGTGATGAAATTCCTTTATCTTCGTGCCTCAGGAGCAGTCTCATCTCGAAGCTTTAGATGTGCTTAACCAACCCCCATCATGGAACACACATCAACAATGCTCTTAAAGCTACAACAGCCCACAATACGGAACCTGCTTTGTCTGCTTGGCCACTCAATCACTGAGTCACCGCAGTCAAATATATAGTGGGTTGCTATGATAAATGTTGCCTACTTTTGTGTAACCATACTATTACTGATGTATTGTTTTACGTAGCTTCATCATCCCGTTAGCTACCGTAAGAAAGTTCACATCTGTTTACAGCTTTTATTTGTCACAATCTGCATCTTAAATTAAAAAAAAAGATAAGATAACCCCCTCTGGTGCTAGCCACAACATGCAATTGTTTCGGTAATGGAGGCGCCGAAACATATGGGACAGTGAGGTCGACATAATTGGAAGTAAATGAGCCACACTTTAGGATTTTAGCAAATGTGATTATTCTTGCCATATCTGCTGACTCCCTAAAGGTTCTTATCGTTGTTGATACCAACTCATAGGGCCCCTAAAGGGGATATGAGATGGGAGCGACGCCACAGCGTCGGATGCATTCAGAGCTGATACTGTCATACTTTTTGTTCTAGATTGATATCCTACCTATTAAAAATAGAATAACTCAGTTAATGCTGCTGCTAACATTGGATATCAGGTATTTACACAATGTTGTTTAACATAGGTATGATATAACTGATTACTGATAGCAACTTTGATATTTTTACAACTCCAACAACAGTCTAAAAGTTTGGGCACCCCTGTCCATACAATTGGTGAGAATGTGTTAACAGAACGTAAAGTAGTATTTTTTTTTGTTTGTTTTAGCTTGACCATCTCTAGTGGATTTAAGAGACAGTCCTTTTAAAGAAGTCATGGGTTTTAGAACACACCTTTTTTATTCACTCTTTGTGGAACTGTCTTTGTGAGAATTTATTGGAAGTATACATATTGAAATTGAGATAGCCTTTTCATTAGATACTTAATTTAATCAGATTAAGCCATTTCATTATGCTGTTGTCTTCAGTGATTATCTGTCTTGGTTCTACTTAGTTGATAGGTTCATGTCAATCTTATTTCTTGATGATTGTGTGACTAATCTTTATAATGGCACCTCTCTTTAGTCACAACGCCCTATTGGTACCTCTGACTGTACCCCCATATGAACATAAAATGGACCTTCTGATTAAGTGCAAGACATTTTTTATACGCACAATAGACAAAGCCCATGAGCATTGCACTTTTGGTTTCAGTTGACTAGTAGTATTGTTGAGTCACTAGTCCTTATGTAGACTCCTTTAATAGACAACAGCTTAGGCATTGTCTCGTATGAGAGCACTTTACTGTTTCCTATACAGGAGTATTGCAGATCTAGGTGAACTAGAACAAACCTCTAATCTAACGACTAGCAGATGGTCGACCACATCCTCAGACAGTCTTTAGGCAAGGCCTTGTACAGTGAACCAGACTTCCACTGTGCTCTTTTTGAGAAATAGGATTATAAAGTCTGTCCTCCTGACTAACCGTTCAATTCATCCTATCAAATAGTCTCAAAGGAGTCTACATAAGGACTAGTGACCCAAAAGGCCCTTCCTAGAAGTAGCTAGGATAACACGGGTCCAAACAGCCATTTGAATCATAAGGAATGGAATCACAAATAGGAAACAGTAATGTGCTCTCATATTACACAATGGCTCCTCTTACGCAGTCTAAGCTGTTGTCTATTAAAGCCAGACTCTGTAACAATACAGAATTGTTGTCCAGTAGTAGTCCAGAGCAAATTAACTGAGCCAGACTGAGCCAGCCTGTCAGCCATTTTGTTTTGTTGCTGTGTGACCAGAGGTCAGAACGGTCAGCGTGGGTAGCCACACTCTAAGTCACTCACCAACAATGCTGCTTGTGACCGGAGCCGTGGGCTGATGGTCGGGGAATCACACACACACAAACACACACACACACACACACACACACACAGGTAATATTTTGATGTCTGGTTTATACGCACCAGAAGGAGAGCGACACTAAGTCAGACAGAGAAATAGAGAGAGAGTAAGACATGGGGAAATCACACGCAAATAATGCATTGGTCTTAGGACATATTGTGTGATTGTGTACACCACCTCAAGCGCTCTGCAGAGAGAGAAAAACAAGAAAGATTGACTAAAAAAGATAGTCCGACTGGTTGAAAATGAAATTCTCACTTGCCTTAAAATATTTCATGATTTCACCAATTCATTATAATGTATTCATTCATCTTCATAAATTGATATAGAGGAAGATGTTGCTCTTTACAGATCTGTTATGACTCGGCACGTGCTTGTCTTATATAGAGGCAGCAGCTGAAGCAGCCGCGTCTCGGTTTGACCGCTAGTTACCTCTCTCTCCTCCTCCTCTTCGCTCTTGAGCGCTGCTTGGGCTTGTGCTATAAAAGCTTGGAGGAGAAAAAAGTCAGTTCTGCTAGAGCAAGAAACAGAACAGCCGAGGACAATAAGGCTATAGAGACGATAGGAAAAACGAAGTTTTGTATCCGTTTTCATTCAAAGGAATTACAATTTATGACCAAAGAAGGATCGGTTATTTGCAGCGTGAAGGGAAAAAGGTATGCATTTTTTCGCCTTAATGTTATATATTTTATATGATGGGACAAAACATTTATATTGTTTATTTGTTTTTTAGATGATCTTACTCTTGCATTTTGACAGTTTAGTTAAAACTATTTTAATCTTTGTACATTTAAAACTATGGGCATAATACCACTTGTTTACATGCGCGCACTATGTTGTTTACAACCCTAACACTTACATTCGCAGTTGTTCTACTTTAAGAACCATTTCAATATACATCACGCATTTAATTACTGTTGTTTTGAATATGTGAGTGTTGCCTTTTCAAGCTGACACAATGTGGTATAAGCGCATTATTGAACTGTCTGCTATGCAGTCAATTTGGCGAAGCATCTGCTCTCGTTCATTGTGTGAAGCGACGCTGCGCTGAATGACCGGTAGTAACCTCAGTTCACTCGGATCAATGACAAACAAGCGAATCGAATCTATAGCAAATGTATGTGTTAACGATCATATTTAATAAGTGTTTATATTCCATAAATTATCAATAGATTACAAATTCAAATACGTCTTTTGTATTGATCATTCGGATTTATTCTAATGTCTTGTTTTCTTCTGATGAAAGCCCTTTTCTCATGATTGGATTGGTCAACGAAATAACCGTTTTGCACTTTCAATGATGGTTTAATGTCTCATACTGTCTCAGTAGTTGTCTTAAATCAAAGTGTTGTAATTTTTTAAAAACCAAATCTCATTATCAAAGTGTCATTTTGAAGTATGTTATGAAAAGGTCAACTAAGGTTTTTACTTTTAATCTGCTTTCCTTTCATTTTAGATTTTTCTCTCTCCGAATCTCCGTCAATCATGTTTAAACAATGGAAGATATGCTCACTGTGGTTGCAATAAAATGGTGTATTAGCACAACATAGCCTATTGGCACGTGAGCGAAAAAAATTGCTGTAAACAAGTCAAAAATGGCAATATTCACATGAAACGCTAGAGGCGCAGTGGTTTTGCACCAAAACGTATTGGTGTCTGCATAGATGGTTGCGGTTATCTCCTTAAAGCACGAACATTCTAATTTGATCTCTCAGTCTGTTGCCTTTCTTACGCATTTTAGTTTTAACAGTGGCAGAAAAGACATTCTCATTTTTAGATTATGTACTTTTTTTGCTGAGTGAATCTACTCATATAGGCACTGCTCCGCGCAACTCGGGCACAGTGATGCGCACTAAAACGAATAGGCCTTTTCATGTTTTACATTTTTTTTTCCTCATTGAGATTTATAGGGCTATAAATATAAAAAATACTCACTCTTACGAGACGTACAAAACAGCCAGGCGTATGTTTCGTGAAGTAAGTTTAAGGATTTTAATGAATAAAAAAAACAAAAAAAAAACGAAATCACCCATGTCAGGAGAAAGTCCTTCCACGGCCTCCCTATGCCAGTAAGGAGTGGGTGGCGCCGCTTGCCAGTATGCCAACTCTATGGTAGTTAATCACAAATTCCCTGAGTGATTTTTTCAAAGGGCCCCTTTCCTTTTCTTATATATTCTAGACCGTTTCTTAATTATTTTTGTTAACTTAATTAATAATAATTAAACTTAATAATTTGCCATATTGTAATGGGACTTAAAACAATTATATTAGTCTAATATCTAATAGTCAGTTGTGTCTGTAAGTTTTTACCTGTCTCAGCTGTTAGGGTCCAAATTATATTTACTAGTTCTAAATAATAATAATAACGATACTTCTGCATCACCGTGCCAAATACAGTTGGAAAGTGCTTTACAATAAGTGAAACTCAAAACCTCTCTCTTTTGCCTCTGTCTCTTCTCTGACAACCTGGCCTGTTGTTCTGCAGCTCAGGCTGGAGCGTGCTCAGTGGCGTCCGGCAACAGGCGCGATGACGTTCTCTACCCAGCTGGGCTTGTTGCTATGGAAGAACTTCACCTACCGACGAAGACAAACTGTAAGTACTGTTGTGTATACCAAGGAAATTGATTACGAAAAAAAAATTTAAAATAGAAAGTTTAGTACATTTCTATGGAGACACCTAAATTGTGTCACGCATCCTGAAGTGCAGTGATCCCTTATGAGGAACATCTGACGGGACACACACACACACACACATACACACACACACACACACAACACACACACACACACACACACACACACACACAAACCTAGTTTTAGTCAGAAAGGTTCTTGCATGAATGGAACCTACGTTGTCCTACAACACTCCCTGTTATTCACTAAAAGAAAGACGATGTAATGTGATTCACTTATTCCCTGATCATTCATTTACCAGAAAGAGAACAGACAAATTGAATGAATGACTCATTTCAGTGTAGGAGTCTTAAGAGGCTACAAGCTTATTGTTACAGTATATTAGAGTATATTATGTTTTTGTGATTAAATTGACACTCTAATCTGTATTTTCTCACTTGATTAGTTTACGACATTATGGATAATTAGAACAATGTAGATCAATAGTCATTAATTAATATGTAACATACAGTGTATGTATTGCTCTCATTTAAAGTAGCTCACAACCAAAATCCTTAGTAAGACTCACACGTTCACTATTCCTGAACCAACTTTTGTAGAATCGTATTGAATAGAATGTTCTGCCTATAGGTTAAAATCATACACAACATGTCTAGTGTTTCCTTGTAAAGAAAATAGATATGAATAGATAGCTATTTTAGAACAAGTAAGTGGCTATATTCACGTTAAATATCTGTGGGAAAGAGACCTTTTTCCGTATAAGGTCATATAAGACCACCCCACCAGACTTGGTAGTGGAACCAACCCTGCACTGTCATGAAGTCTAGCTCCTTGTCCAACCCACAGACAGCAGCCTCACAGACAGCCGTGTGTAACATATGTCCTCTATTCCACACTCAACAATTCTCCTCCCACCAGCTGAAGGGGGGATTACAAAGAATCAGGACTAACCCCCTCCCCATCCCCCTTTTCTAAAGAAACCCCCCTGCCAGAAGCCACCATGTATAATATGAAATGACTTAATTCCTTTGTTAATGCTGGGCTGTTTGATTTGTAAGGTGAGTGGGTGTTTTTTGTTGTTCTGGTGCCATGGACCATGTATGAAATGTTGGGGGTAAACACAACCTTCTGTTCTTCCGCCTAAACTAAAACGCAATGCCAAAAGCAAATACTAAAACAGGTGGGCCACCCTAAACATTAAAATAAACATGTTGTGATATTTTTTTAGATCGCTTTCTCACTCACCTTTCCTTTTCTTTTTAGAGCGTTATGCAGTGTTTTGTTCAACCTCTCATCCTCTCCTCCTATGTGCTCTTCCTCCCTCCAGCTCCAGCTGTTTATTGAGATTATCTGGCCGCTCTTCATCTTTTTCATCCTCATCTCCGTCCGCTTCTACTATCCTCCGTATGAACAACATGAATGTAAGTATTCTGATGCTAGAGAGAGAGCGAGAGAGAGAGAGAGAGGTGCTCTATCCTATTGGAGATGTAGATAGGTGAGGGAGAGAGACAAACCAAGAAACAGAGAGAGAAAAACAACCAGCAAGAGAGGACAAGAGGCCATTTCACACAATTCCCCCAAAAATGTTTGCAAAAGCTTGTCACTGTAGAAATCATTACCAAGAACATGTATATTTAACCAACAAATCTTTCATCATGTTAACGGTTAGAACACATTGAGTCATCAATGTTGGCCCTTCTACGGCCCATGCTATTGGCTGATATTTGTTTTCCCTGTACGGTTGTAGTGGCATATTATTGGCCCTTAAACACCTAGAAAAACCAAGTATGCAACAATAACGATGTTTGCGACAGGAAACTAGAAAGTCAATCCACTCCCCCTTTTGTTCTGCTTTACTTATTTATCCTGGTATTTATTTAAAATGCTGGACAGGAGATAAAAACCAGCGACTAAATTAGACAATTTGAGGGGGTGCGTTTGTTAACACTACCCCTTGCTAGTTGGGTCAGTTTGAGAGTGGTGCTTCCATTATGATTTGCCCTGTCTGGTCGAAAGGCTAAGAGGGAATGTTGCTGACCAGGCCCACAGATCATTAGAGAAGAGAAGAGCTGCCTTAATTCTGTTGCCATCTGTGATCCAGATATTCCTGCAGACTAATGTGCTATGGTGAACCTGAAGGATGTGATGTATCTTCACAGTGTTATTTTCCTATGAAAAGGCCCTCAATGTTTGGAGACCTTGTTAGACAGATATAGTGTTACCTGACAGGTTATTATGTATATTTGATCACGTACAGAATGAGCAATGTGTTAAAACAAATATTCAAGGGTAAGAAACACAGAGGTGCAGACACACAGACGCCTACCACACCAAATGCATTTGACATGACAAATACACACACTTCACTGAAAAGAGGAAGTGAATACACAAAAATACACACTTCCAAAAAATAGGATATGATATGGAAGTATGAAACAAAAAGTTATCCCAGCACCTTGTCGCCATTTTGAGTTCAGGTAGCCATCTTGTTGTCTGACCAAGCAGTCCTCTCACTGCCACAAAGGAAGAACATCCTTTGTTCAAACTACGCTAGTTCCCCTTCTGACCTCCGAACCCACTGGGTCAACAGACGTCTTCCACAGGGCTATCTCCGCAAGCCCATGGCCTACTAAAAAGAGCCGCAGCAAACAGTAGCAGAATGGTATTGCCTGATAAGAGATAAGACAGAGATAGAGAGAGAAAGGAAATCTAAGGAAAGAGATAGGGAGTGTGACTGTTCACTGTTTATGGCCTCCGGAAGGCCAAGTGAAGGCCATTGATTGGGAAGTGTAGTTTCTTTACAGCCCGGTATAATTCTGAGGAGAGATGGACCGTCAATGCAGGGCCTGTCATTATTCACTGTTCTTCAATGAAGATGATTTTAGTATGTCCATTCCAAATTCTCAATATGGGCACCAAAGTGTTTTTTTTATAACTTTGGACTTTATGCCTGTGGTTGTTTATGGTTCAATGACTACTATGTTAATATTTGTTTACAATTTTGTGATGGTGGTCTATGGTAAAGAAATGAGTTTCTTGTTTACAGAATTTTTAGGTTGTTGTACGGTATTCAGCTCCTCTCAGTAAAGTCCAACCTTAATACTACCCCCCCCCCCTCTCCCCCCACTCTCTCTCTCTCTCTGTCCTGCTCTGCTCCAGGCCATTTCCCGAACAAGGCCATGCCCTCGGCGGGCACCCTGCCCTGGATGCAGGGCATCATCTGTAATGCCAACAACCCCTGCTTCAGGAACCCCACGCCCGGAGAGTCTCCCGGAGTGGTGGGCAACTTCAACGACTCCATGTGAGTGGGATCCAGGATGTCTGATGTCTGACTACTCGTTTAGAGGGCAAAGTCTTACTTTGTTTACTTTGTTTGAATTCCTTCTAAATTGTTGGCCATGTTGCTCGTTTTGGATTATGGCACAATGGTTTTTATAATCGAGTTCTTTGTGCACTTGTGAAACGAGCCGTTTGTTTGACTGATGTATGGATATCATATTGGTAGTTGTGCTATAACCTCAACGTCTCCATGTTCACTTCCACTGGATGCTATTGGGGGTTGTTGATGATCTGTATTTTCCCCCCACACAGTATTTCCCGCCTGTTTGTGGATGCCAAGAAGATTCTGCTTTACACCCAGAACGACCGGAGCTTCGAGGGCTACAAGGGGATGGTGCGCTCGCTGAAGAAACTGCAGACCAACACCGCTGGTGAGGAGGAGTTTTCATTCATTTTGTTATTCATGCAGCATCGGCCTACTGAAACTCAAACTCACTCATTGTCACTCTTTTCATCTCCTTTGTGTTTTTTCGTATGTTTAGTATTTTATCTTCTGACATATCTAAAGGTAAAGTGCGCACCTGACAGCCTTCAGATTTGGAGCTGATTTTCTAGGATTTATGTTTTCACAGTACCTCCTAATTAGATTCCAAACAAATTTGATTCCAGGGCCTTTTTAATTATTAATACAGTTTTAATCCCTACGTGCAGTGGAACGTTGTTCCCTGATGGGAACCAAGTATGTTGGTCCTCATAAAATAAGGTCTTTGTCATATGTAAAATGCAGTCCTCTGTATTATACAGAGTCCTCCATATTAAAAGAAGTCTTCTTTATAAAATGGAGTTTCTCTGTAACAAACGGAATCTACACTACAAAATGGAGTCCTCTGTCTCAAATGATGGCATCTTCATTTTAAAATGGAGTCCTCCGTATAAAATGGAGAACAGGCTGCAGACGCAGGCTGACTTCCTATCAGGTTGATATCTCTAGCTGGCTGTTGATGACGTGTGGAGGGCTGAAGGCCAGCCTGTCCCGTCACACACCCTAATCAAACCCTGCTAGTCTGGGTGGGGATGTTTGGGAGTTTGCCCCACTCTTTGTGTTCTCTCTCTCTCTCTCTCTCTCTCTCTCTCTCTCTCTCTCTCTCTGTCTTTCTATTTGTATTATCCGCCTATCTGTTTGTTAGGAATAGGATAACAGGATGCACATCTAGGTCTTGGCCCTTTTGACACTATGCCGTGTGTGTGTGTGTGTGTGTGTGTGTGTGTGTGTGTGTGTGTGTGTGTGTGTGTGTGTGTGTGTGTGTGTGTGTGTGTGTGTGTGTGTGTGTGTGTGTGTGTGTGTGTGTAGTCCTGTGAGATAACAGTCACAATACCAAGTTTACCTTATAAATGTTTTGTTTTGTGGAACTAAATAGTTGTTGAGTTGTTGCTGGATACACCCACAGGTTTCTTGCCCTACAGCGTCACTCCTGTTCTGGATGTTTTACTGTCAGAAAAGCGATCTCTCTCTCTCTCTTATTTAGTCTCAGATTCTGAAGGTCATTTCAACAAAATCCCAGTGCGGTTCCAGTGTAGTTAAGACATAAACGGTAGATTGTCTGACTGACAGCCGTAGGTCAGGCACCAAGGACCTGTTTGACATTTCACACGCGCACAGAAGCGTTTCCTGTGGGGTGGTTCAACCCAAGGTGACCCAGGATCAGCTGGTCTGGTCTGGTTAAGGACAGGGTTTACAGTGCTGGTCTGGTCTGGTTAAGGACGGGGTTTACAGTGCTGGTCTGGTCTGGTTAAGGACGGGGTTTACAGAGCTGGTCTGGTTAAGGACGGGGTTTACAGAGCTGGTCTGGTTAAGGACGGGGTTTACAGAGCTGGTCTGGTCTTGTTAAGGACGGGGTTTACAGTACTGGTCTGGTCTGGTTAAGGACAGGGTTTACAGAGAACCTGAGGAGTCGGAACTGGAGGAGGCTCTTGCCTGCAACTGCAGCCATGGAGCTAGTACAGATTAGTCAGAGAACAAGTCTATCTACTCCAGAAAGCTGGCAGGAGCAAACACACACACGACAACACACACACACACACATTTAACAGTCAGGGCACATAACCAAATGCACTCTCTCCCCCCAAAAACAATCTTGTTAAGTGAACAGACAGTCATGATCAGCCCCAACCTGACTTCTCTCAAAATGGCCTCCTGTAAGAAGGTACTGTGAGACGCGAGGGATACGAGTGTCTCGTCGTTGAGCTGCACCATTCCTCCCTGTAGGTCTAGGGGGCCTTCAGCAGCAATGCAACCAGGGACTTAGAGTTCCCTGATGGGAGGCTGATTAAAAGTCATTAGTGCTCCCAGGCTGTTTGTCACCCCCTGGTACCCTGAGGTTACACCCCCCCCCCCTCCCCCCCACCCCACCCCACTCCCCACACACACACACACACACACACACACTGTCTCTCTTCCTGTCCCTGCTCTGGTGATTTCCGTAGCAGCAAAGTGTTTTGATCTGTGTGTCATGTGGAGTGTCTGTCTGAGGAAGCAGGAGGCCACTGTGTGTTACTCCACACTAGCCTGCATCAGCCTGAGCAGCCACAGGTTACTACAGCAACATAATCGCCATTGGTAGCCTCTAAAAGCCTTCATTTTACAATGCAGATCAGTCTGAAACAGGGGCAAGAACTCGTGGTGAATGCTTGACTGCATTTGCACAGTTTTCTTGGAAAGATCTGTCGCTTGGCCCAGGGACAAACAAAGTGAACTTTTTGATTTACAGGGGTAAAAAAAACATTTGGCCTACTTTTCACTCAGGGCCAACATTAAGGCTAGGGTTGCATCCCAACAACCAGATATGTGCGGTGAGACATTCGTTTGCTTGATAACGATTCAGTAAACAAAATCAGTAAGATGGTTGATAAAATGCCAAAGCAGTTTCACCTGATTAGGTTGGATAACGGCAGATACTAGGAGAATTGATTGGATTGATTCTGCGTGGAGGAAGGTTTAGTGGCAGTTTGGTTTAGTTTGGTTGGCTATGGTTAACAAATAGCCCAGCTAGCCTCAGGCGGACCCGATTGCCACACTAGAGCTACTTTTGTCTTGTAATAATCCCTTAATCAACATGGAAAGCCTGATGATATATCAGCTCAGCTTGGCCATTAACAGTTGACTGTTTTCCAATAAGAGATTCCATTTAGCTGGAGACGGGGATGAGAAGGAATAAACGAAAGGATGAAGGGCAAAGGGGGGAGGAGAGCTGGGCAGTGAACTTGGATCCGAGTGCAGCCAGTATTTAGGTGAAAGTGGAACGACCTAGAGTAACCCCTGCTGCTGCAGTGCTGACGACAGAGCTCTCTCTGTGTGTGTGTGTGTGTGTGTGTGTGTGTGTGTGTGTGTGTGTGTGTGTGTGTGTGTGTGTGTGTGTGTGTGTGTGTGTGTGTGTGTGTGTGTGTGTGTGTGTGTGTGTGTTTGGACCTCTGAGTTGAGCTGACTCAATCTGGATTCTGAGAAGGGTTGACTTCTCTGGAATGTTTGGCAGCTTATTACAATAGGTCTCTGAGGGAGGGCTGTGCATGTGTGTGTGTGTGTGTGTGTGTGTGTGTGTGTGTGTGTGTGTGTGTGTGTGTGTGTGTGTGTGACTGGTTTGTTATCCATAAAACTGTGTGGTCGTGTGCGTGATATATTTCTTCAGTGTCTTCTACTGCAGTTGCTGCTATTACCGTAGTGTGAATAATTCATGTTGGTGCAAATGGTAGAACTTTCTGAAATGATTGCTCTTGGCAAGCAACGTGACATATCCGTTTATGTTTTAATGTTTATCATAAACCTACAATTAACGCCTAGTCAGCCAGAAGTGTTCATCTAACTAGATAGCTGTCTAAAGTTGTACTGTTCTTTGTGTGCGTGTATGTGTGTGTGTGTGTGTGTGTGTGTGTGTGTGTGTGTGTGTGTGTGTGTGTGTGTGTGTGTGTGTGTGTGTGTGTGTGTGTGTGTGTGTGTGTGCGCGTCGGCAGGTTTCAAGCTGAAGGATTTCCTCCGAGACAAGGAGACGCTGTCGTCCTTCCTGCATCACAACGCCTCTCTGCCGCGTCACACTGTCAGACACATCGTAGAGGCCCAGGTCAACCTGGAGAAGGTAACAACACCAAATGTTATATATATGCTATAATCAATAAACACCACATATTATATATTACTATAATCAATAAACACCACATATTATATATTATTATAATCTATATACACCACATATTATGTACTATAATCAATAAACACCATACATATAATATATTGTTATAATCAATAAATACCACAAATTATATATTACTATAATCAATAAACACCACATATTATATATTACTATAATCCATAAACACCACATATTATATATTATTATAATCAATAAACACCACTTATTTTAAATTATTATAATCAATTAAAAACCACATATTATATATTATTATAATCAATAAACACCACATATTATGTGTAATGAGTAAGTCCTCTCTGTCGCGTCACACTGTCAGACACATCATAGAGGCCCAGGTCAACCTGGAGACGGTAACAACACCACATTTATTATACATTAAGCTATTATGATAATTAATGGGTAGATACAACACATTGTTAGGATCTATAGCTGATTTGCTGTTTTTGAGAAGTAAATAAACAGTATGTTGTTCTAGAATGTTCCCTCTCATTCCATCTCTTCTCCTCCTTCGCTGTGCGTTACCGTGGCGTTAGAGCCTCTGTTTTTCTTTCCTCCATCCTGAGTGGTGGCCTGTAGTCACATGACTGGTCTCCTCCCCCTTCCTTTCCCCCTCTAAGTGCAGTTCACATACACACACACACACACACAAACACACACACACACACACACACACACACTGGTGGTAAGTGGAAGTGGAAGGGGAAGAAGGCAGCAGTATTTCTCTTCCTGTGACATCAGGGACACTCTACATTTTCCTCAAGCGACAGACAGACAGTGAAAGACAGACAGCACGAGACGGAGAGAAAGACAGAGAGAGAGATAGAGAGAAAGCCAGAGAGAGAGACAGAGAGGGAGACAGACAGAGAGAGAGACAGTGAGAAAGACAGAGAGAGAGACAGAGAGAAAGACAGCGAGTGAGACGATGTCAAAGACTTAGCCGGATAATACAAAGAGAGAGAGAGAGAGAGAGAAGAGCGAGAGAGACAGAGAGAGAGAGAGAGAGAGAGAGAGAGAGAGAGATTCATTTCCATTAATAAACTCATTGAGACCTTGCCAGTGTACATTCGGGGGAAGGGAGGGAGATACTAGAGAACGAGAGAGAGAGAAAGCGTACGCTAACTGGTAAATGTCTGAGGTTTAGGGGGGGGGGGGGGGGTTGTGTGTCTGTCTTTTTCTCAGTTCAGTCACATGGGTTCTGCCCGGGCCTGATGTAACGGCCGCTAGCTCAGCCTCACTTCTCGGCAAAGAACCCCCCTCCCCTCTCCCCCACCCTGTAAAGGAACAACAAAAAAGATTGTACAATACGTAAACACTATTGTATACCTCTTTCATTTAAAACAATGAAGGCTATGTTCAAAAGTTGATTTGTGTAATTCATAATTCCTAGAGGAAGATAGAAGATAGCTCCTTCTGTGTGTCCGTGGCCTGTGACTGAGACTGAGGTCTCAGTGTTCTCAGAGTGTCTCAGAGGACGACTCGTAAAGGCAGACAAGACTTTTTTCCTCACGCCGCTGCTCATCGGAACATTCCAGATAGGAACGTCTCCAAACACTCTGGGACTCTCTAGAGGATTGCTGCGGAAATAAGGAAATATTGCTGGATAAACGTTCTTCAGCTTATGCAAGACTGTTAAACAGTGAAAAAATAACGGAACGGCCTTATAAATCACATGCCCATAAAGTTAAGAAAGAAAAAATTATTTGTTGCTCAGAACACTTTGATAGCTTCTATAATACATAAAAAATACACAAAAAATAAAATGAAATAATAAAATAAAATAAAAATTAAATTAAATAAAAATGATGTACACACAAAACAGTGAAGAGGATAGGCTGATAACTAACGCTTTAGGGTTGTGGTGTTTTGTATTGTCCAGGTCCTGACTAAAGGGTTAAACTTCCACCTCAGGGACATCTGCAATTCTTCCTCCCTCGACGAGTTTGTCACCATCGCCGACAGGAACGTGTCACGGCTCACACAGGAAATCATCTGCAAGTCGTCCAGTGATTGGCTCGACAAGGCCCAGAGTCACTTCCTGTCCAACCTGGACTTCCTCAAACCCATACGGGTGAGTTTCGATGCCATAAAGTAATACATCAATCAACCAGCCTATTTATTCGATCTTATTGTTAATAATAATGATAACTCTCACATGCCATTAATAGTGAAGTGCAGCAGGCTTGTCAGGTATTCTAGGCATAGACTCCGCAGTCTAAAGTAGACTCAGGATTAGGGGATTTGAACTCCCACCCTCTCTATGAGAACAATAGGGATGATTTCCCGTCAGCGTGCTGAATGTTCCGCCGCGGGCAGAAAACGTGACCTCGTTCCTCTTCTTCCCATACTGCACCACTTCTCCATTTCCGTCCCGCCTCACGCAGGCCTGGGGTTTCCTCTCCGTGGCTCTGCCCTCTGACCGTTGTCTCACGGGGGACATTGCAGCGACAGCAGTGTTAGTCTTGGCAGAGGCCCCTCAAGGCTGGGTTGGCCCCCCCAAGGCAGCCTCTTGTCAGGGTTCCCCTGTACGGAGCCCAGGGCCGAAGGCCACACTGTCTTTGACAAGCCTGACATGCAGACTTTATGTTAACTTCATGTAGTTGACACGTCTGGAAAGTAGCCAGCCCACACACACACACACACACACACACACTCTTTGACACACGCTCACAGACACACGCACACAGACACAGACACACATCCACACACACACACACACACACACACACACACACACACACACACACACACAGAAGGAGAGAGTTGGACACAGACAGGAGGACATTACTGAATGCCTGCAGAGTGGTCACTGATTCTCCTTCCTCCTCCCCTACCCTTCTTTCCCTTACCCTCCCTTCTTCCACTCTCCCCTCACCCTCCTCTCCCCTCCTCTCCCCTCCTCTCCCCTCCCCTCCTCTCCTCTCCTCTCCCCTCCTCTCTCCTCCCCTCCTTTCCCCTTCTCTTCCCTCCCCTCCTCTCCCCTCCCCTCTCCCCTCCTCTCCCCTTCCTCCCCTCTCTTCTCTTCTTGGCCCCTTCCATCCCTTCCCGTCCCTTTCCCGACCCCGAGACATCAGTCATGACAGAAGCCTGGCATTTAACCGAGAGAGAGCACACTATGTTCCCTTTAGCCTTTGGAACACTGTGTGTGTGCGTGCGTGTGCGTGTGTGTGTGTGTGTGTGTGTGTGTGTGTGTGTGTGTGTGTGTTTGTGTGCTGATTTAGAAAGGGAACTTGACGGCCCATACAATGTCTTCGCATTGAACTAAAAAAAGATCAGCAGGGATTTGAAAGCAAGTCATTGATTGGACTGATCCCACACTGAACACTGGGTCATAGAAACCCTCCTCAGAAACACTCTCAGCTATCGGAGAGGAAAAGAGAACCAAAAAAGAGGGTGTGAGGGGGAAAAAATTAGAAGGGAGAGGTGTGAGGGTGGAAAAGGAGGAGAAGAGAGGATAGTGAAGGAGTAAAAAGGGCAGAGAAATTGTCATTGAAAGTGACTTGAAATGTTTGAAAGAAAGATTGTGTGTGTGTGTGTGTGTGTGTGTGTGTGTGTGTGTGTGTGTGTGTGTGTGTGTGTGTGTGTGTGTGTGTGTGTGTGTGTGTGTGTGTTCAGCTGCTGAACGAGCTAACAGTGGTGTTGGTGTTGACTGATTTGAACACTATTACTATCATTCCTATAGTCATGTCCTGCTGTTGGTCTCTGTGTGTGTGTGAGTGTGTGTGTGTGTGTGTGTGTGTGTGTGTGTGTGTGTGTGTGTGTGAGTGTGTGTGTGTGTGTGTGTGTGTGTGTGTGTGTGTGTGTGTGTGTGTGTGTGTGCGTGTGTGTGTGTGTGTGTGTGTGCGTTCTGAAAGCTATGCTTCTTATAGTCCTGTCCTCCTCTCTAACAGAGGGATGTCAAGTCGGACCCCAAGATCGTACAGGAGGTCTCCGCGGCAACTGACGGTCTACTGGAAAGCCTGGGTGCTCTAGCTGTGGAGGTTTGTACTGCCCACACACACACACACACACACGTGCACACACACCACACACACCACACTCACACACACACACACTCACACACCTCTATTCCCCTCTTTCTCCTGCTCCTCAACTTTGTTTATCAAAATCACCTTTGTTTCCCAAAACATTTATTAAATATACTTTCAATTAGCCCTCATAGCATAGGATAAGACATTAGATAAACCACAGAGGCTGTGCTCAATGCTTCAGTCCTGAAGAGAGAACCTGTGCTGTTACCAGGGGCCGCCGCTGTCCTTTGGAATGGAGAACAGGTAGTGAGACCTGTTCCACTGTGGTCAGGCTCGCACAGCCTCAGTGTGTTGCTCAGTAACAACAAACACACGTTTAAAAAACAAGCAAACATCTTCTTTGTTCTATAGTACTTCCCAAATAACTGTCATCTTTTTATTCAGGGTTTGGAAACTATGCATGAATATCTACATAGACTTCTAAAGGCCTTCTGAAGCACACACACACACACACACACACACACACACACACACACACTCGTCGGTAAACCAGTAACCCTAACCCCAGAATGTACAGTGAAGTCTAGAAGCAGGAGGTGACTTGTCAAAGCAGTGTACAGGACTTCTGCCCGTCATGAGGGTGTTGGCACGCGCACACACACAATCACGTGTGCACCCACACACACACAAACACACGCGCACACACACACAAACACACCTGTCTTAGCTCCTTTACGTCTGGGTCCTAGTTCTGCTGAGTCGGAGAAACATGACCCAGCAGTCAGCCGTGTGTGTGTGTGTGTGTGTGTGTTTACCCACACTATCCTTTCACACCGCCGTCTGTCACAGAGAGTGAGGGAGAAACAGAGAGGGGGGACAGAGAACATCCTCTCCCCTTTGCCCTTTGGAATCTGTGTCCTGTCAGGATCATCTTCCTGCTGTGGATGAGAAAGCAGCAGGGTGCTTTTAGGTTGATAAAGACATTGATTAATCCAAGCTGTAGATGGCTACAATAGGAGGACAAAAGTCAGTTGGTCAGTCAGTCAGTCAGCCAGGCTAGTCAGTCAGGCTAGTCAGTCAGTCAGCCTGGCAAGTCAGTCAGTCAGTCAGTCAGTCAGTCAGTCAGTCAGTCAGTCAACACGTACAAAGAAGGAGCTGTTATCTCTTCTTTGGGCTCTTTAAGCAACATATAACCAGACAGTTAGGTGCAGAGAGGTGTGGTGGCTATCTCTGCAGCCCTCACACACACACACACACACACACAGACAGACACACTCACACACACACACACACACACAGGTCCAGACACACACACACACAGTTACGCACACATGTGGTGTGCTTTGGGACTGCACTCACACACAGGGAGGAGTCCTGGCAGGTGTTTTTTGGCCTTGCAGGCTGCTACTGTTTCTGAACTCTAGTAACCTTTCTGTTTCTTCTCTCTACCAGAGGTAACTATAGGACAGCTCTTTCTGGGTGTGCGTGCATGTGTGTGTCTGTGTGTGTGTGTGTGTGTGTGTGTGTGTGTGTGTGTGTGCTGTCTGCGATTACTCAGCCTTTTAAGAACGTCTGTCCTCCGGGGTAATCACAAACGTACTCTTTGACAAGTTCACACAAATGCAAGCACGCATTCAAACACGCACACACACACATTCAAACATGCACACACACATTCAAACATGCACACACACATTTAAACACGCACACATACATTCACACACATAAACACATACACAGCTTTCTAGGTGACATGAGTCAAGCAAGTTAGCCGACACCTTCGTTTACCTACTCACACACATGCACACAAACACACCCGCGCCTACACAGACGCACGCCCACACGCACGTGCACGCACGCTCACGGCTACTGAATCCAGCCTAATGACAGAGAAGGCTGCCTGGTTGACAAACAAACAGGAACACACAGAAGAGAGGGGGGGAGGGGGGGATGGAGGTGAACAAGGCTACTGTGGGTCACAGTCCTAATTTAACTGGTTCACTGGAGCCGGAACAAACACACTCGCACAAAGACCTAGAGGGTTCCGCATATACATAAGCCGTCTGGACCCCCCCCCCCCCCCTCCCCCGAGACACACACGCTCATTCCTCTGTGCTGTTCTTTGTGTGTTTAACCCTGGGCAGCGGAGCGAGGCATGTGACTGAGCTCCGATGAAAAAATAACTGTGTGTGTGCGTGTGCGCGCGCGCGTGTGTGTGTGTGTGTGTTTGCATGTGACGTTGAGCCGCTAGCTAACTAACTACAGGATCACATCCTGCTGCAGACGTTCTTTGTTCAGCGCCTCTAAATCTTGTTGGTCTGCATGGGTACGCCGTGAATTCAAGAGTCTGTTGTTGTCAAAACTTGCTCAGCCAATTCGTCAGGAAGGGGCGGACGATTATTCCGTCAGTTTGGCAGCCCCGGGCCTTTGGTTAAGGAAGAGATTGAATGTACCAAAATGGCTATGTTGTTGGTTTGGACAGGATGAGCCAGAGGACAGGATGAGCATGTTATGACCTGCACACCAGCAGTCTGGACAGTGGAACAGAACAGCTCTGTTTAAAGTCCATGCTGTTCTCCGTTAAAACTAGAGTTTGACTGCTCTCACTAAAAGGCTCTGCTACAATCTGTTAAAACTCTAGTTTGACCAGTGTCATTAAAAGACGGTGTTATGATCAGTTAGAACAGTGGTTGGATCACTCTGTTAGAAGCTCAGCCTGCATGTACACAACTCTCTGCAGCAGAGGAATGACCGAAAGTAACCTTTCTTTGTTCCCTCTCTCTCTAGTTGCTTTTCACACTCACACACTTTCTCTCTCTCTCTCTCTCTCTCTCTCTCTCTCTCTCTCTCTCTCTCTCTCTCTCTCTCTCTCTCTCTCTCTCTCTCTCTCTCTCTCTCTCTCTCTCTCTCTCTTGCTCTCTCTCTTTCTCTCTCTCTCTCTCTCTCGCTCTCTCTGCTCTCCCTCCCTCCTTCCTGTTCTCTTTCTCTCACTCGTCCTTACTCTCTCACACTATCCTTTCTTCTCTCTTTCTCCTCTCTCCCTGTAGAGGGCAGGCTGTGTTTGGTCTATATAGACCAAGAGTTATCTTGTCATCTAGCCTTCTGGGGACTGCGTTTCTAGAACAGCAGCGTGTTATACTCTCTCTCACACACACACACTTACGTATACATGCTCACCACAGTACATCAGCAGACAGGCAGTTTAGTCTTGACTCCTGCTCTTTCAAATACCACTCTGGACCAAGGCTACTTCAAAGGATACGCTCACACACACTCACACACACACACACACACACACACACACACACACACACAGTAATGTTTTATAACTCATATGACCTGTCTCTCTCTCTCTCTCTCTCTCTCTCTCTCTCTCTCTCTCTCTCTCTCTCTCTCTCTCTCTCTGGGTGTGTGTGTGTGTGTGTGTGTGTGTGTGTGTGTGTGTGTGTGTGTAATGCCCCTGCAGCTGGCGAGCATGCGGAGCTGGCACGACCTGCGGCGCGAGGTCCAGTACCTGACGGCCAACGCCAGCGGCTCCCCTAACCTGATGTACCAGGCCGTGTCGCGCATCGTGTGTGGCCACCCCGAGGGCGGCGGCCTCAAGATCAAGTCCCTCAACTGGTACGAGGACAACAACTACAAGGCCCTGTTTGGCAACCACGGCAACGACAGCGAGAGCGAGCCCGTGTCCACCTACGACAACTCATCCAGTGAGTGGGGTCATACGGCGGAAAACTAAACCGGGGGGCTCGTTTTGTTGGTTTCGGTTTGGGATGGACGTGTTTTGGTGGTCCTGACCTCATTCTCTTACTCTTCCGCCTCCTCTTCCTCTCCCACTGCTAATCTTCCACCACCTCCTGATCATTATCCTCCTCTTCCTATTCCTCAAGCGCCTTACTGTAACTCCATGATGAGGACCCTGGAGTCTAGCCCGATCTCCAGGATGATCTGGAGAGCCCTGAAGCCTCTGCTGATGGGGAAAATCCTGTACACCCCCGACACGCCTGCCACGCAGAGGATCATACATGAGGTAGCACACACACGCACACACACACACACACACACACACACACACACACACACACACACACACACACACACAGATGATCATACATCACACGCACATACTAACACGCATCAAATTAACATTTACTGTTGTTTGGCATCCACAAAAAACTCGATAGTAATAAATAATTTTCCTAAATTTTCTATTAATTAACACTTTCCTTTCTGTGTGTGTGTGTGTGTGTGTGTGTGTGTGTGTGTGTGTGTGTGTGTGTGTGTGTGTGTGCACGCGCTCTCCCCAGGTGAACAAGACGTTCCAGGAGCTGGGGATCCTCAGGGACCTGGGAGGAATGTGGGAGGAGCTTAGACCCAAAGTGTGGACCTTCATGGAGAGCAGTGAGGAGATGGACCTGGTCAGGGTGAGTCCATGCACACACACACACACACACACACACACACACACACACACACACACACACACACACAGTTCAAAACAGAACAAAACAAATAGACGGGCCAGAGAGACGGGAACAGCAACAAATGTATCACCTGAAGATAAGCCCCCTTTCATAGGCAGACATTACTTTAACACCAGACAACATGGCGTCCCTACCAGTGGAAAGGCAGACGCACTGTACCGCCAGCCGCCACGCTGGAGGAACTGCAGAACAAACTGCCACCATGTGGCGACATGAGATATTACAGCCACAGCATTTCTCCACTGGCTGGCAGTGTGCTTTCAGACACAATGGCTGTCTGTGACCAGTTACTTAGCGAGGCGGATATTTGGCTTATGTTGACATTATGCACCTAATGTCTTTTAGAGCCGTTTTTATCCACAAAATGGAATGTTTTGCAGCAAAGAAAATGCCCTTTAATAGACAAATTCCTTCCGTCAAAATATTTTTACTTCAGTCCTTCAAAAAGTGCCAAAGCTTAAGTGTTGGGTTTGTAGTACCTCTCCACTGCTGGGTCCTAATAACCCAGCAGATAATAACCCAGCCGTGTTCAGCATATGAACATAGTCCATATGATCAGTCCACCGTCTCTCCTAGACGCTTCATTCATTCAGACCTTTGTTCGTTCATTGTCTCTTTCCAAAGACGTTTCCTTTTGATGTATCTATGTCTTTACTGTGTTTCTCTCCTAGACTCTTCATTCATTGAGTCCTTTATTCGTTCATTGTTTCTATCCTAGATGTTTCCTTTTGATGTATCTATGTTTTTACTGTGTTTCTCTCCTAGACGCTGCTCCAGAACAACGCCAGCGCCCGCTTCTTCAATGAGCGGCTGAGCGGGACGGAGTGGCGGGTGGAGGACGTGTCCGCCTTCCTCACCAAGCTGTCTGAGGACACGCGGCCCCCCGGCACCGCCTACACCTGGAGGGAGGTGTTCAACGAGACCGACCAGGCCATCCTCACCATCTCACGCTTCATGGAGGTGAGGGACGGAGGGGGAGAGAGGGGGGAGGGGAGACCAGGCCATCCTCACCATCTCACGCTTCATGGAGGTGAGGGAGAGAGGGGGAGAGAGGGAGGGAGGGAGAGAGGGAGGGAGAGAGAGAGAAGACCAGGCCATCCTCACCATCTCACACTTCATAGAGGTGAGGGTGAGAGGGAGGGAGGTGGAGAAGGACTGGCAGGCTGGCATGGTGGCCAGCGATTGATAACATTACATTAATCTCCAGTCACAGCCAACTCAGCAGCTGCCAAACTAATTCAAACTTAACCCCATGGAAATCTAAAATCTAAAGTTCTGGTCCTAATGTGTTACCAGTCATAACAGACCAGGATCGTATGTGTGCTATAGTGGTGCTATAGAAGCCCCTTCCACCCTAGCAGACAACAACGTGTTACTAGTCGTAACAGACCAGACTGTTCAAATATATGTGCTATAGTAGTGCTATGGAAGTCCCTTCCACCTTAGCAGACAACAGCCATCATAATGTGTTACCAGTCAAATCAGACCAGGATCATATGTGTGCTATAGTAGTGCTATAGAAGTCCCTTCCACCCTAGCAGACAACAGCCATCCTCACAGCAGACACCACTGGGTCATCTAGTGTGCCAACAGTCCCTGCTCAGGTCACGACCCCTGTAATCAAATCACCGTTGGCTTAGAAACACAGGGAACGTCTAATTAGTGGGGCAGTGGATCACAGCACTTACGTAAGGAGTAAAAAACAAACCCACACACACACAATAGTCTAGCACTTTGCAGCCAAACGTTGCAAAGCAAAACACACACACACACACACACACACGCTCACACAGAGTAGACTAGCACACTGCAGCCAAACGCTAATCAATAACTCAAACAAAAGTGACAACCATAGATGTAGTCCCTTAAGTGGAACTTGACCTTTATCAACGTTCTGGTAGCGTGGCAGTGATACGGCGCGCTATGTTTAGCCCACGGGCTACTGTGCTGTTATCATGTCAAAGGTTATAGTGTGGTTGGTTAAGGTCAGTGGTCAGCATTCGAGTTCTCTTCTGTTGAGCTAGAGGAACAGTTTGGTGTCAGCCCGGGATATTCATGTTCATGGGATCAATCAAGGTGGGTCTTAAGCTGCTTTCCATTGAGGTGGATGGAGGTCAGTTAGTCAAAATGTTTTGAAGGTTATAAAAGTCAAAGCATATGCAGTACGTGTTTGATTTGTAGAATCCCGAAATGTGGAGAAATATTTCAAATGTTAGTTGTTCGGAGGTACTTTATGTAACGCTTTACACAGCCTGAAGCAGTGACCTGGCATTACAGTCCAGTCCTTCGTCAGTCCCTCGTATTGTGAGGGCTCCACTCACATCCACCGTCCCCCTCGTCTCTCCCTGCCCACAGTGCGTCAACCTGGACAAGCTGGAGCCCGTAGCCAATGAGGAGCGGCTCGTCAACAAGTCCATGGGGCTCCTGAACAACCAGAAATTCTGGGCGGGCATCGTGTTTCCCGACATCTCCCGTAGCAACAGCTCCGACTTGCCCGGCAACGTGAACTACAAGATCCGTATGGACATCGATAATGTGGAGCGCACCAATAAGATCAAGGACGGGTGAGGAACTTTAAACTTTGAGTTTTTTTGTCTAATCATTTGTACTGGTTTTCATCTCTAACTCCTCCTTCCTCACGTAAAATTTTCTAGCTTCTCTGGTTTGGAGCAATTGATGTAGACTGAAGTCAGTTATAATAAAGTTATACATTTTGATTTCTGTTTTAATGGGATTGACGGAGTAAAAGATACAAATACACCAAGATGGACGACTTTAGGAACTTTATGGATATTTAAAGGTTGGCCATTATCCAACAATTAGCCGTTGTGACATGTAGTTTGGAGTCCCTAACCTCCGTAGCCTATTGGAGACATGTTGGAGGCCGTGTGCTAAGCTCTCATCCTGTTTCTGTCCTAGTGAAAACACGTCTAAGGCTCTATCTTATGTTAAACTTCAGAGCCATAACGTTTACATGAGGGACTGTGCTAAGCTAACCTCATTTGAGGTCCGATGCTAATCTAACCTGTCACGCTGTGCTAAGCAAATTTCAACTGAGGTCTGATGCTAAGCTAACCTGTCACCCAATGCTAAGCAAACTTCAATTGAGGTCTGATGCTAAGCTAACCTGTCACCCTATGCTAAGCAAACTTCAATTGAGGTCTGATGCTAAGCTAACCTGTCACCCTACACTAACTTCAATTGAGGTCTGATGCTAAGCTAACCTGTCACCCTATGCTAAGCAAACTTCAATTGAGGTCTGATGCTAAGCTAACCTGTCACACTATGCTAAGCTAACCTCACTTGAGGTCCGATGCTAAGCTAAACTGTCCCCCCTGTGCTAAACTAACCTCCCCCTCTCTCTCTGTCCCCCTGTAGGTACTGGGACCCCGGTCCCCGGGCGGACCCCTTCGAGGACCTGCGCTACGTGTGGGGCGGCTTCTCCTACCTGCAGGACGTGATCGAGCAGGGCATCATCAGAGCCGTGACGGGCAGCAAGGAGAAGACAGGCGTCTACATCCAGCAGATGCCCTACCCCTGCTACGTCGACGACGTGTGAGTGAACGGCTAGACAACAAACTACAAACATGTGTACTCAATACTAATCTTCCTGAACCAAAGTTGATCACATGACAATGATTTCCCCACCTCATTTATCCAAAACTGTTTATTTCCCTTTAGTGAGTTAAACCACTAAAATGCAATTAGTTGTTTAAATATACAGCGTACATCTGAAATAGTATTAGTTGCTCAAATATACACAGCCTACCTGTAGCCTGTTGATATTTAAACATCTGCTCCAAAGCTGTAGACTGACCCCCTCCACTCTGCTCTTCTGCCCCTGTACCCGCACAGCTTCCTGCGGGTGATGAGTCGCTCCATGCCCCTCTTCATGACGCTGGCCTGGATGTACTCCGTCGCCATCATCATCAAGGGCGTGGTCTACGAGAAGGAGGCGCGGCTTAAGGAGACCATGCGGATCATGGGATTGGACAACGGCACCCTGTGGCTCAGCTGGTTCATCAGCAGTCTGATCCCCCTGCTGATCAGCGCCGGTCTGCTGGTGGTGCTGCTCAAGGTGCGCACACACACACACACACACACACACACACACACACACACACAGCTGTAGCAGGTAAACACATAGAAATTTCCCTCTTAATATTAGACTTTCACACACAGAGGGTACTCACACACTATTGCCACACACACACACAGATATGGTAGGCACAGATATCCAGACTACCTATTCGTTCAAATAAAATGAACGTGTGTTTTCACACACTCACCCTCTCTCTCTCTGGATCCAGATGGGGAACCTCCTACCCTACAGTGACCCCGGCGTGGTCTTCCTGTTCCTGGGGTCGTTCGCCGTGGTAACCATCATGCAGTGTTTCCTGATCAGCACCTTCTTCTCGCGGGCTAACCTGGCGGCGGCGTGCGGGGGCATCATCTACTTCACCCTGTACCTGCCCTACGTGCTGTGTGTGGCCTGGCAGGACTACGTGGGCTACGGGGCCAAGATCCTTGTGGTGAGCTACCACTGTAACTCAGGGTTAGGGACGTGTGTGTGGGCTAGGGGACCAAGATCCTGGTGCTAAGGTATAGCTGGAGCTCTGAGGAGAGTGTGTTGGTTGGGGTTAAGAGTGTGTGTGTCTGTGTGTGTGTGGGGGGGGGGGGGGTTTCCCAAACTTAGAGTCGGAGAGATTAATGTTAATATGAATTAGTACCTCTCCGGGAACCATCACCTTATCGTGGTGGAGAGGTTTGTGTGTCCCTATGAACCTGGGGGCTGTGTTGTCTGGAACCTTGTGTTCCTGGTAGGGTCTCCCATGGCAAATTGGTCTCGGGCGAGGGGCCGGACTAAGAATGGTTCAAAAACCCTCATGGAAAAACCTATAAAAGAGGACGATACCCGGCCCGGAGGAAGCCCGGGGTCCCCTTCTGGAGCCAGGCCCAGGAGGAGGACCCGTCAGCGAGCGCCTGGTGGCCGGGCTTGCCACGGAGCCCGGCCGGGCATAGCCCGAAAAAGCAACGTGGACAACAACAACATCTCTTCTTCTCCGTCCCGTGGGCTCACCACCCGCGGGAAAAACCAAGGGGTCGGGTGCACTGCCAGAAAGGTGGCAGTGAAGGCAGAGGTTTTCGACGGATCGGACCCGGGTGGCAGAGGCTGGCTTTGGGGACGTGGAACGTCACCTCTCTGGGAGGGAAGGAGCCGGAGCTTGTGCGGGAGGTGGAGCGCTACCAGCTGGATCTGGTGGGGCTTACCTCTACGCACAGCCTCGGCTCTGGAACCTCACTTCTGGATAGGGGTTGGACTCTATTTTTCTCCGGAGCTCCCCAGGGTGAGAGGCGCAAGGCTGGTGTGGGGATACTTACGAGTCCCCGGCTAAGTGCCTCTATGTTGGAGTTTACCCCAGTGGACGAGAGGGTCGCCTCCCTACGCCTTCGGGTCATGGGGGGGAAAACTCTGACTGTTGTCTGTGCCTATGCACCGAACAGCAGTTCGGAGTATTCGGCCTTTTTGGAGACCCTGGATGGAGCCTTGTATGGGGCTCCTGAGGGGGACTCTGTAGTCTTGCTGGGGGACTTCAACGCACATGTGGGCAATGATGGAGACACCTGGAGAGGCGTGATTGGGAGGAACGGCCTCCCCGATCTGAACCCGAGTGGTGGCTTGTTATTGGACTTCTGTGCTAGTCATGGAATGGCCATAACGAACACCATGTTCGAACATAAGGATGCTCATAAGTGTACCTGGTACCAGAGCACCCTAGGCAGAAGGTCGATGATCGATTTTGTTATCGTATCATCGGACCTGAGGCCATATGTTTTGGACACTCGGGTGAAGAGAGGGGCAGAGCTGTCAACTGATCACCATCTGGTGGTGAGTTGGGTCAGGTGGCGGGGGAAGCCTCTGGACAGACCTGGTAAGCCCAAGCGTGTAGTGCGGGTGAACTGGGAACGTCTGGAGGAGTCCCCGGTCCGGGAGGCCTTCAACTCACACCTCCGGCGGGGCTTCTCTGGCATCCCTGTGGAGGCTGGGGCATTGAACCGGAGTGGGCGATGTTCAAAGCCTCCATTGCTAAAGCTGCGTCTGAGAGTTGTGGTCTCAAAGTCTTAGGTGCCTCAAGGGGCGGTAACCCTCGAACATCCTGGTGGACACCGGTGGTCAGGGGAGCCGTCCGATTGAAGAAGGAGGCCTTCCGGGACATGCTGTCCCGGGCGACTCCGGAGGCAGTTGCAAGGTACCGACAGGCCCGAAGGACTGCAGCCTCGGCTGTGGCAGAAGCAAAGCAGCGGGTGTGGGAGGAGTTCGGAGAAACCATGGAGAAGGACTTTCGGCTGGCGCCAAAGCGGTTCTGGAAGACCATCCGACACCTCAGGAGGGGAAAGCAGGGAACCATTCAAGCTGTATACAGTAAGGATGGGACGTTGTTGACCTCAACTGACAAGGTGATTGGGAGGTGGAAGGAGCACTTTGAGGAACTCCTGAACCCGACAAACCCACCCTACATAGTAGAGACAGGGCTGGAGGATGATGGGGGATCAGCATCAATCTCCCTGGCGGAGGTCACTGAGGTAGTCAAACAACTCCACAGTGGCAAAGCCCCAGGGGTTGATATGATCCGCCCAGAAATGCTGAAGGCTTTGGGTGTTGAGGGACTGTCATGGATGACACGTCTTATCAACATTGCGTGGAAGTCGGGGACAGTACCTAAGGAGTGGCAGACCGGGGTGGTGGTTCCCCTGTTCAAAAAGGGGGACCGGAGAGTGTGTGCCAACTACAGAGGCATCACATTACTCAGCCTCCCCGGGAAAGTATACTCCAGGGTGCTGGAAAGGAGGGTTCGACCGATAGTCGAACCTCGGATTGAGGAGGAACAATGCGGTTTCCGGCCTGGTCGTGGAACAACGGACCAGCTTTTTACCCTCGCGAGGATCTTTGAGGGGCCCTCGGAGTATGCCAATCCGGTCTACACGTGTTTTGTGGATTTGGAGAAGGCGTATGATCGGGTTCCCCGGGAGATACTGTGGGAGGTGCTGCGAGAGTATGGGGTGAGGGGGTCTCTACTCAGAGCCATCCAATCTCTGTACTCCCAAAGCGAGAGCTGTGTCCGGGTCTGCGGCAGTAAGTCGGACTCGTTTCCGGTGAGGGTTGGCCTCCTCCAAGGCTGCGCTTTGTCACCTATCCTGTTTGTGGTATTCATGGACAGGATCTCACGGCGTAGCCGCGGGGGAGGGGGCTGCGGGTTGGTGGGCAGAGGATTGCATCACTGCTTTTTGCAGATGATGTGGTCCTGATGGCATCATCAGTCTGCGACCTGCAGCACTCATTGGATCGGTTCGCAGCCGAGTGTGAAGCGGCTGGGATGAGGATCAGCACCTCCAAATCTGAGGCCATGGTTCTCAGCAGGAAACCGATGGATTGTCTACTCCAGGTAGGGAATGAGTCTTTACCCCAAGTGAAGGAGTTCAAGTATCTTGGGGTCTTGTTCTCGAGTGAGGTAAAATGGAACGAGAGATGGGCCGGAGAATTGGAGCAGCGGGTGCGGTGTTGCAGTCGCTCTATCGCACCGTTGTGACGAAGAGAGAGCTGAGCCAGAAGGCAAAGCTCTCAATCTACCGGTCTATCTTCGTTCCTACTCTCACCTATGGTCATGAAGGGTGGGTCATGACCGAAAGAACGAGATCGCGGATACAAGCGGCGGAAATGAGTTTCCTCCGGAGGGTGGCTGGCATCTCCCTTAGGGATAGGGTGAGAAGTTCAGCCATTCGTGAGGGACTCGGAGTAGAGCCGCTGCTTCTTTGTGTAGAAAGGAGCCAGTTGAGGTGGTTCGGGCATCTAGTAAGGATGCCACCTGGCCGCCTCCCTAGGGAGGTGTTGTGTCCAGCTGGGCGGAGGCCATGGGGCAGACCTAGGACCAGGTGGAGGGATTATATCTCCACACTGGCCTGGGAACGCCTTGGAATCCCCCAGTCAGAGCTGGTTAATGTGGCCCGGGAAAGGGAAGTTTGGGATGCCCTGCTTGAACTGCTACCTCCGCGACCCGACCCCGGACAAAGCGGATGACGATGATGATGATGATGATGATGATGAATTAGTACTGTATTAAACATTTTAGATGGAGTTGTGTCTCCCAAGAACTCGGAGCTAAACATATCCAGCCCTTTGCCAGATGTTCTTCTTATTCTGGTCCACGTCGTTGACCCTTACACAACCCTTAACCGTGCGTGTTGTGCCCCCCCCCCCCCCCCCCCCCCATCCTCGCCCGCTCCTCCTCTCTCTCACCTCCCCCCCCTCTCTCTCTCTCTCTCTCTCTCTCTCTCTCTCTTTTTCTCTCTCTCTCTCTCTCTGCAGAGCCTGCTGTCGCCCGTGGCCTTTGGCTTCGGCTGCGAGTACTTTGCCCTGTTTGAGGAGCAGGGCGTGGGCATCCAGTGGTCCAACCTGCTGGCCAGCCCGCTGGAGGAGGACAGCTACAACCTGACCACCTCCATCACCCTCATGCTGCTGGACGCCCTGCTCTACGCCGCCCTCACCTGGTACATCGAGGCGGTGTTCCCCGGTAAGGAGACAGCGTGGGCAGTAGCAGGGTTCAGGGGCTGTTTTTACCGTGGCAGGGACACAGGTTGCTATGGTGACGGGAACGCGGGGTTTTCTTGACTGGTGAACTGATTATGGGTACACGTCTATTATTATATTGACCCTGCTCTGTCACTGATGAGTTGATGGATTCATGGCGTTGCGTTTGTGATGTTTCTTAAGGATTCTATCGTTTATTATATCGACTGCACTTATAGTATTGTCTGATTCATTCATTCATTCATTCATTCATTCATTCATTGACTGATTGATTTTGTTGTGTGTGTGTGTGTGTGTGTGTGTGTGTGTGTGTGTGTGTGTGTGTGTGTGTTTTCTCCAGGTCAGTACGGGATCCCGCGGGCCTGGTACTTCCCGTTCACCAAGTCGTACTGGTGTGGAGAGAAGCCTGGAGAGAACATGGCCTGCCCCCAGGGCAAGAAGGACAACGCTGAAGGTACCACCTTTCACACTGCGTGACGTGACAGCAGCCTGATCCAAAACAATGAGATGACTGCTGCTAGTTTGTGTGACAGATCGAGATAAAAAAGACGTTCATTGTGAAATCTGCCAGAATATTACATTCTATTTTACGGTCTTATATCGTAAATGATTTAGTATTTATGAACTAATGTAATATATTTTCCCGTTGTTTTTATTTAGTTTGGTCCCGCGTCCAGTCCAGGTAGATATATTTGGTAATAAAACGTCCACATAGTTTCACTCTATTCCTTGCTCCTCCTTTCTCCTCCTAGCGGTGTGTATCGAGGAGGAGCCCTCCCACATCCAGCCTGGGGTTTACATTAAGAACCTGCACAAGGTGTACAGCCATGGCAACAAGCTGGCTGTGGACGGGCTGACGCTGGGCTTCTACGAGGGGCAGATCACCTCCTTCCTGGGTCACAACGGAGCCGGCAAGACCACCACCATGTAAGAGACACACACAGATATACACACACACACACACACACACGCCCCAACACACACACCACAAACTCATAGCACACACACACACACACATACACACACACCCACGCACACACAGATCACCTCCTTCCTGGGACACAACGGAGCCGGAAAGACCTCCATCACGTAAGCGACACACAAGACAACTCTAGTTGTTTGACAGATGTGTGACTCCCCTCCTCTTTGTCCCTGATAGGTCAATCCTGACGGGCTTGTTTCCGCCCACCTCTGGCACGGCCTACATCCTGGGTAAAGACATCCGCACTGAGCTCAGCTCCATCAGGCAGAACCTGGGAGTGTGTCCCCAGCACAACGTCCTCTTCAGCATGTGAGTCTGCCTGCTGGGAGAACACCACCTTATTTAGGAGGAGGTTACCATAGCGATGGGACTGTTTCACACCGTAGGGAGCATCAGCTCATTTTAGAGAGATTTTTTGGGGGCATGAGGGATAAATACAGTTTTATTCTATTCTGTTCTATTCTATTCTATTCTATTCTGTTCTATTCTTTTACATAATGTATGTACCCTGTTCCCTGTAGGTTGTATTTTGTCTAATTTGTATGTGTTTCTCTCCTGCCCCCTGCAGGTTGACTGTGGAGGAGCACATCTGGTTCTACGCCCGTCTGAAGGGCCTGTCGGAGGACAAGGTGAAGACGGAGATGGAGCAGATCGTCAACGACATCGGCCTGCCCCACAAACGGCAGGCCCGCTCCAACACGCTGTCCGGTGAGACACACACCTTCGTGTTGTGCTTAGGAAGCCCCAATGTGTTCAGAGGCTGGCGGTAGGTCGCTGTGTGCTGACTCGGTGATTTTTGCTCCGACTGCAGGAGGAATGCAGAGGAAACTCTCCGTGGCCCTGGCTTTCGTCGGAGGGTCAAAGGTCGTCATCCTGGACGAACCCACGGCCGGGGTCGACCCTTACGCCCGCCGAGGCATCTGGGACTTGCTGCTCAAGTATCGCCAAGGTAACCGCTCGCAACGATTATATAAAGGATAAAACAAAGACGATTAATATAGAATATAAAAGATGAAAAAGGTAGTAAAATATAATTGGATTCTCTCAAGTTTCATCAACAACACATAATTGCTGTATGAATTAGTTAGACGTTTTACTCCATTTTTGCTCTGCTTGTTTCCTAAACCCCCTCCTCCGCGGTGCGTTCTGTGTCTGCCTCTCTCCTCCAGGTCGTACCATCATCCTGTCCACCCACCACATGGACGAGGCGGACATCTTAGGCGACCGCATCGCCATCATCTCCCACGGGAAGCTGTGCTGCGTGGGCTCCAGCCTCTTCCTGAAGAACCAGCTGGGCACGGGCTACTACCTGACCCTGGTGAAGAGGGACTATGACCTGGCCCTGCACTCCTGTAGGAACTCAGCCAGCACCGTGTCCTACACCAAGAAGGAGAAGGTACAGTCTATTGATGAAAATAACAAATAGACTTATATTGGAGAAGGTACAGTCATATAGGCACCGTGGAGCTTTAGGTAGATCTAACCTTTATTAAAATAACAAATAGTTATATTGGAGAAGGTACAGTCATATAGGCACCGTGGAGCTTTAGGTAGATCTAACTTTTATTAAAATAACAAATAGTTATATTGGAGAAGGTACAGTCTATAGGCCCCATGGAGCTTCTAGTTCTAGCCTTTATTTAGACACTCAGAAAGTTCCATAACACAGTAGTACTGTTAGCTTTGTCAATATTTTTTTTTTTTTATGAATGTTCATGCCTAGTAGTTACACTAAAATAAATATACATTTTGTGTATTTCTCCCTAGTTGGACAGTGTGTCAGAGAGCAGCTCTGATGCTGGACTGGGCAGCGAGCCTGAGAGTGAGACCACCACCATCGGTAAGACACTCTGACAAAACGGCTGCCTTTACATTGCTAAGGGATAGCTTTGACTCATATTAGAGAGGTTTTATATTAAAGAGAGGTTGTGGTCTGTGACACAAAATGTCTGCTTAAACATGGCTAAAGATGGAAACCATTGCTAATAATAGGAAAATATTGACACAAAATGGCTGACCTACAACGAAAGGAAGGGGGAACTATTACAATGACATTGATGATGATGATGAATCTGATCATGATGAAGACTCATCCTCCTCTTCCTCCAGACGTTTCCCTGATCTCCAACCTGATCTTCAAGCACGTGCCCGAGGCCAGGCTGGTGGAGGACCTGGGCCACGAGCTGAGCTACGTGCTGCCCTACGAGTCGGCCAAGGACGGCGCCTTCGTGGAGCTCTTCCACGAGATAGACGACCGCCTCTCTGACCTGGGCATCTCCAGCTACGGCATCTCTGACACCACCCTGGAGGAGGTACCCGTCATACTAGCGCACCTCATCACAGAGAATCAGGGAGAAGGGAGGGAGGGGGAAAGATCTGTCAGACCACATACTGCTCTATACTCAGCCCGTTGATGGCGTGTGTCTAGGTCCACACAGTCTCTCCTATACTCAGCATTACAAACAGCACTTATGTTTCTAACAGTCATGTTTGGGTTTAGATATTTCTAAAATTGGTGTTTCTGTTTCTCTAGATCTTTTTAAAAGTGGCCGAGGACAATGGAGTTGATGCTGCTGAGCTCTCAGGTAAAATACTCTCTCCTAAATTTAGTTACATTTACTCTCTGGTAGATATAGCCTGTTACATTCAGTTACATTTACTCTGAGGTAAACCTATTTTTCAAAGATTTTATTTGCGTCAAATACTAAATATTTTTGTCTCTACTAACGTAACTGTGATATTGTGTCCCTTTGTCTGTGTGTGTGTGTGTGTGCGTGTGTGATTGTGCTCCCAGACGGTACGGTCCCCATCAGGAGACATCGTCGCCATGCCTTCGGAGACCACCAGAGCTGCCTGAAGCCTTTCACTGAGGACGACACCTTTGACTTCAATGACTCCGAAGGTAGGGTCACGCAAGTCTCAAAACAACTACACTACCCATCATGCAGTGCAATCCTGATGCGTATCAAAACAACTACACTGCCCACTATACAATTCTAACATGCCCAGAACAGCGGTTATAGTATAGTCTTATATTTTAATGATGATATTACCAACAGCTTGGATACACAATAAAACATTTTAAAAATAAGATTGCAACAGTAGCAGCTGGCTCACACCCCTCCACCTCTCTCTCTCTTCTCTCTCCCTCTCTCCTTCCATTCACCCCTCTTCCTCCCACAGAGTCTCGTGAGACGGACTGGCTGGGCGGGGCTGACGGGAAGGGCTCCTTCCAGGTCAAAGGTTGGAGTCTGAGGAGGCAGCAGTTTGTGGCTCTGCTCTGGAAGAGGTTCCTCTACGCTCGCCGCTCCAGGAAAGGATTCTTCGCTCAGGTAAACACACACACACACACACACGCACACACAGCGTCCTCTACAGGGTGATGCTGATGGTATACATATCCTCGGAATGATCTCATCAGCTCTATATGACATCGCACTCCAGGAGAAACAATTCAAAAGATATATACTGTAGTAAAAATAAGAATAGTGAACTGTTTTCTAGCTATTTGCTTATCACTTTTCTCAACAGTGTTACAAAATCCCTGATAGAGACTGTTGTTAGTGTGATAAGGTTATAGTGGGTACAGTAGTGTGACTGTGTTGCTAGTGTGATAAGGTTACAGTGGGTACAGTAGCTCTGTCCTGTTCCGGGGTGTTTAACCGCGTCTCATTTCCACGGTGATTCCAGATCGTTCTTCCCGCCGTGTTCGTGTGCATCGCCCTGGTCTTCAGCCTCATCGTCCCTCCGTTTGGGAAGTACCCCAGCCTGGCGCTCCAGCCGGGCATGTACGAAGAGCAGTTCACCTTCATCAGGTACATAGGACCCCACCCCCCCTCACCTCGGAATCCTACGATTCAAATGTTAACCGCTTTCTTTTGCAGTGGAACCTCCACATCCTCCACCTCCAGTGTGCGTCCCACCGTTAAAGGGCTATTCCATGTTTTTGTTCCCCCCCGCGCAGTAACGACGCTCCAGAGGACGGCCACACTAACAAGCTGCTGGGAGCGCTGACGGACAAACCTGGGTTTGGGTCGCGCTGCATGGAGGGACAGCCCATACTGTGAGTACCTGTTCCTAACCCTCACGGGCCTCACAGCAGCAATGACAGCAACATCATACACACGCTCTGCTGGGGAAAAACCTCAATGAAGTAGTGATAGGGTGAACCATGTGTTTAATATCTCCAATCCTGTCTTCCTTATCTCTCTCTCTCTCTCTCTCCCCCTCTCTGTCTCTCTCTGTCTCCCTCCCTCTCTATCAGGGGCGCTCCGTGTCTGTCTGCTGAGCCAGAGGCCTGGTCGGTACCCGAGGTGCCAGACAGTGTACGGGACATGTTTCACCATGGCAACTGGAGCATGGAGAACCCCTCTCCGCTGTGTGAGTGCAGCTGTGACGGACGCAAGAAGATGCTGCCAGAGTGTCCGCCTGGAGCAGGGGGCCTTCCTCCTCCACAGGTACACTCACACACGCACACACATGTACGCGCACATGCACACACACAAACACACACACATATACACAGACACACACACACCTGGAGCTGGGGGGGGGGGGGGGGGCTGCCATCTGCACAGACATGCAAAAGCACAGAGACAATATTAAGCAGACATAATAAGATCAGTGTGATGAATGGCCTGTTCCTGTTGTTGTGGTCCAGATGAAGATCAGCAAGACAGACACCCTGCAGAACCTGACAGGAAGAAACATCTCCGACTACCTGGTCAAGACCTACGCTCAGATCATCGGCAAGAGGTACTGCGTTTCACTGTAACGCAACAGTGTCAGTCTACAGCCTTTTTCCTTAACAAACTCCACTTCTTCACTGTGCACTACTGCAGGTTATTATGCTTTTAAGTGAGAACTTACAATTGACTTTTAGTTTGTTGGTCTTGTTTACAGTTTGAAGAACAAGCTATGGGTCAACGAATTCAGGTGTGTTTTCCCAGGTTATTGGAATCCTAATGCATTGTTTTTTTGGTGGGCAGATAATTTTTTGCCTTTTTTTTCTTTTGGTAACATGAGTGTTCTGTTATGCAGATATGGTGGCTTCTCGTTGGGCGCCAGGAGTTCTCAGTACCTCCCCCGTGGTGATGACGTTGATGAAGCGATCATTGAGATCAGACGGCGTTTCCATCTAGAAAGAGTAAGTTATGACATATAGATTACATAGTGTCCATAGACATGGATTACATCATTTGATAGTTACCCAAAAACTAGTATGATCTTCTCCTTTTCAAAACAAATATTGCAAATTTACCTAGCTACAATTAAATCTAAAATGTTTGTACAAAAAAAGATGCTGTATATTGGTCAGGGTAATTTTGACGTGCCACCTGAGGAGATCATACTAATATCTCCTTGTATGACGTGTCATGAGAGCAGAGGTTTCCTAACACTCTTGTTGTCGTGGTGACCAGGGTACCGCAGCGGACCGTTTCTTCCGGAGTCTGTCCAGTTTCATCCAGGGTCTGGACACCAAGAACAATGTCAAGGTCAGTACCCACTGCAGAGCTACAACAACAACAACAACGCCACAACAGTAACCACAGCAACGCTGCAGCTGTAACCACAGCAATGCTACAACTGTAACCACAGCAACGGCTGCAACTGCAACCACTCAGCAGTTTTTTATTTACAGATCCACTCATATTTTGTGTAGATCTTTATGTGGGAGATGATAGCATCATGACGTTTTGAATGCAGAATCTCACTTTCCTACTAAACGAACACGCCCCTCTCTTTGCTTCTGTCTATATATACCGTTACATGACCTTTGAATCTTTACCAATTTATACCACTGTTATCCTCAGATCTGGTTCAACAACAAGGGCTGGCACAGCATCGGCTCCTTCCTCAACGTGTTGAACAACGGGATCCTGCGTGCCAACCTGCCCTCCAGTCAGGACCCCACCAAGTACGGCATCACCGCCTACAACCACCCGCTCAACCTCACCAAGGAGCAGCTGTCCCAGGTGGCACTGTGAGTATCCTGGGGGTCTGGGACTGGGACTGGGTCTGGGACTGGGACTGGGACTGGGTCTGGGACTGGGACTGGGACTGAGACTGGTTCTGGGACTAGGACTGGAGCTGGGACTGGGACTGGAGCTGGGTCTGGGACTGGGTCTGGGACTGGGTCTGGGACTGGGACTGGGGCTGGGACTGGGGCTGGGACTGGGTCTGGGACTGGGACTGGGACTGGGACTGGGACTGGGACTGGGTCTGGGACTGGGTCTGGGACTGGGACTGGGGCTGGGACTTAGGGAGAATGGAGGGGGGTGGACACCTGTCCCAGGTGGCAGTGTGAATACACTGGGGGATATATCTAACAGCCTCTACCTCTCTCTCTCTCCCCTTGCAGTATGACAACTTCAGTAGACGTGCTGGTCTCTATCTGTGTGATCTTCGCTATGTCCTTCGTCCCGGCCAGCTTCGTCGTCTTCCTCATCCAGGAGCGTGTCAACAAGGCCAAGCACATGCAGTTCATCAGCGGCGTGCAGCCTCTGCTCTACTGGCTGGCCAACTTTGTCTGGGACATGGTACGTCACACACACACACACACACACACACACACTCACTTCATCCTGTTGTATGGACATGGAACTTTACACACACACTCACTTAACCATTAACGTTACACACACACTCACTTAACACACACACACACACACACACTCACTTCATCTTGTTGTATGGACATGATACAACACACACACTCACTTCATCTTGTTGTATGGACATGGTACGACACACACACTCACCCACATAATACACCAAATATTCTACATGCGCTACATCAACATGCAAACCAAATAAAGGGATTCAAATATTCATGTATGGAAACGTTAATATCCATGGAAAATGCATGAGGGGTGTGTATGGGTCTGACCTTCTCCTCTGTTTCCTGGTGTGTCTGCAGTGTAACTACGTGGTTCCAGCCACGCTGGTCATCATCATCTTTGTGTGTTTCCAACAAGAAGCCTACGTCTCCTCCACTAACCTCCCTGTCCTGGCCCTGCTGCTGCTGCTCTACGGGTATGAGACACACACACACCACACACACACACACACACACACACACACACACACACAACATGAAGGCACCTACACAAACACATAAACACACACACACACAACATGAAGGCAAACACATACACACACACACACAACATGAAGGCACCTACACAAACACATACACACACACACACACACACACACATGAAGGCACATACACACACACACACACACACACACATCATGAAGGCACCTACACAAACACATACACACACACACACACAACCAACATGAAGGCACCTACACAAACACACACACACACACACACACACTCACTCTGAAGGCGTGCTCTCTGGCTGTAGTCTGGGCCCCTGTGTATAACGTGTGTGTTTTCTCCTCCTCCTCCAGGTGGTCTATCACCCCTCTGATGTATCCGGCCTCCTTCTTCTTTAAGATCCCCAGCACGGCCTACGTGGTGCTGACCAGCGTCAACATCCTCATCGGCATCAACGGCAGCGTGTCCACCTTCGTCCTGGAGCTGTTTGGCAGCAACGTAAGACCGCCCCACCCACACGCTCGCCGTGACAACGCTCCCACTGACTCTCCTGAGCCTCGTCAGAATGAAACACAGGGCCTGAAGGGAAGAGGGAAAACATCCCTCTGAAATATCCAAGTCCTAAAATCCACCTCAGCTGACCCTGAAAGGTGTAGCCCGACCATCGGTTCAATACAACAACTCATGTTGTTTTTTAAAGAAATAACATGAGGCCTGTATAGGGAGAGTAGTGGCATCTCATACCCTTGGGCCCTCTGCTATGACGCTTACTTAGTATGCCCTCCACAGGAAGCATACAGGATCTACCGAGGCACCACCGTGGCCTTCACACTACCATATAGGCTGTACCTTTACATTGGACTAACAATGTACACTCAAGGGTTTTAATATGGGTTAAAACTGAACACCTGTGTTTGTGCGTGTGTGTGTGTGTTTACAGGAGGAAGGTGGGCTCAACGACATACTGAAGAACGTGTTCCTGATCTTCCCTCACTTCTGCCTGGGGCGGGGCCTCATCGACATGGTGAAGAACCAAGCCATGGCCGACGCCCTGGAGAGATTCGGTAAGAGACTTTAGAGATTACACATTACATATTATAGATTACAAATTACATATAATAGATTACACATTACATATTATAGATTACACATTACACCCTGGAGAGATTCAGTAAGAGACGTTATAGATTACACGTTACATATTATAGATTACAAATGACATATGATAGATTACACATTACACTACACCCTGGACAGATTCAGTAAGACAAAGTTACACATTAAAGCTGACATATTAGATAACAGAAATAGAGTAATCTGGTCTATTTTCTTTACAAAGATTCATTAAGATATTAGACAAATTTTATTTTTATTAGAATGACAATGTGAGCCCCTACACAACTTGTATTACCTTAGATTTGAGTTCAACTTGAAGCTTGTATAAGCAGCTAAAATATATTTGATAGTTTTGCCTTTTAAATAGGTTTTAGTCAGCTGTTAAAATGTAGTATTGTAATAGAAATCTCTGACAGGATGCATCAAGGTTCATTTTATCTTAATATATGTTCTGTAAAGTTTGCGTTTGTCAGCCTGCCGCAACAGAATTCTAGAATAGTTTCCTGTCCTGAGTGTTCTACTGTGTTTCTGACGTTCTCGGGGGTTCCTGTTGGTTCCTCTAGGGGAGAACCGATTCCGCTCCCCTCTGGCGTGGGACATGGTGGGTAAGAACCTGTTTGCCATGGCTGTGGAGGGTGTGGTCTTCTTCACCATCACCGTTCTCATCCAGTACCGCTTCTGTATCAAGGCCAGGTACGTTTTCCCTCGACTGGACCACGGTCTTTTACTGCTCAAACCTCATGAATATCACCTTAAGTTTCATGAAAAACTACAAATCTAGTTGGTCTAGTTACTCCATGCTGTGGTATTCTGTAAAAAATTTGCCGGTTTAGTTCATTTATATTCTCTAACATACAAACTCTCTCTTTGTGTGTGTGTGTGTGTGTGTGTGTGTGTGTGTGTGTGTGTGTGTGTGTGTGTGTGTGTCCTCCAGGTCGTCCAGCAGTCACCTGAAGCCCATAGGGGAGGAGGACGAAGACGTGGCCCGGGAGAGGCAAAGGATTCTGGGAGGAGGAGGAGAGAAAGACATTCTGGAGATCAAACAGCTCACCAAGGTAACTCATCTGATGATAGCTGTCTCCACTGCGCAGCATACATGTAAGCGTAGTCTAAAAGCTCTCAATGGGAGCACAGGGTTCTGGTATTTGATCTCTGTCCAGACTTTGCGAGGTGTCTGACATGATCGTGCTTCCGTAGGTGTACAAGCGAAAGCAGAAGCCAGCTGTGGATCGTCTGTGTGTTGGTATCCCCCCAGGAGAGGTAAGAAAAACCATGACGAAAAGATGAAAAATTGTTGAATAAATCTAGAAACAAACTTATCATCCAAATGTATAACATTCGAAAAGATGAAAATTTGCTAAATAAATATAGCAATACGTTACATTTATAAATGTCTAACATTGTTAAGGGTCTACAAAATGTAGGTTCTGTGTATCGGTGTGTGTCACGCTCACCTCACTCTCTCACCCGGTCAGTGTTTTGGTCTGCTGGGAGTGAACGGAGCAGGGAAGACCAGCACCTTCAAGATGCTGACAGGAGACTCAGCCGTCACCAGTGGAGAGGCCTACCTGGCTGGCAAGAGGTGGGTCATTGTTTAAGACAGGAAACGGAGCACAGGAAGTGACTCAGCATTTGAAACAAGAAGGTTTCACCTACTGACATGCCAGCGGGAGGAAACAAATAAAGCGTGCCAGTTCTATAAAGCTAGGACATCCCAGGCAGATTCGTTCTAAACATTTAGATCATCTTAAGACAAGACGCTGGATCATTATAGGTGTTCCAAACACAAATATTTACATAGAAAGAGGACACAGGTCTAACTGTGACGTGGTCCCCCCCCCCAGCGTGACCTCAGAGATCGACGAGGTGCACCAGAACATGGGCTACTGCCCCCAGTTTGACGCCATCAACGACCTGCTGACGGGACGGGAACACCTGGAGTTCTACGCCATCCTCAGGGGCGTGCCCGAGAAGGAAGTGTGTGAGGCGAGTACCAAACGCGCGCACACACACACGCGCGCGCGCGCACACACACACACACACACACACACACACAGGGATACATATGCAAACAAAATAAGTTATTATAACAAACATGGTACACTGTTCCCGCTGCTATGCCTCTGGTTGGTGTCATAACAGTTCTCTGCCTGTCCACTAGGTGGCGGAGTGGGGCATCCGTAAACTAGGCTTGGTGAAGTACGTGGACAAAGCAGCAGGAAGCTACAGCGGAGGCAACATGAGGAAGCTGTCTACTGCCATGGCGCTCATAGGAGGACCGCCTGTTGTCTTCCTGGTTAGTACACACACACACACACACACACACACACACACTCCAGTGCCTGTCTGCAACGATTCGTCATGACAACCAGTTTATTAAGCAGCAATGTCTCATCCCCACTACCTGGCACACCTCGGATGTAATGGACATGGACTTAAGCTGATGTTCTCCCTCTCTTTCTTGCCCTCTGTGTGTGTGTGTGTGTGTGTGTGTGTGTGTGTGTGTGTGTGTGTGTGTGTGTGTGTGTGTGTGTGTGTGTGTGTGTACAGGACGAGCCCACTACAGGGATGGACCCCAAGGCCCGCCGTGCGCTCTGGAACACCATCCTCAGCATCATCAAAGAGGGCCGATCAGTAGTGCTCACCTCACACAGGTACAACAACCTATCCATGGATACTATTGGTGTGGCGTCTGTTTCAGCACAGATTAGCAGATTGACAAATACTATTATTTTGTAATGCTTTAGTTTACAAAGATATTTTAAATTCTAAAGCAGGCATTTGCGTTACTTATTACTGAACTTTGTGAAGACACCTTAGCTATTAAAGTCTCAGAATAATCTTTATATATTATGGTGATGGATAGTAGCTTGTATCATACCCCGACCTAACCTCTGTGTGTGTGTGTTTGTTTGGGTTTGTGATCAGTATGGAGGAGTGTGAAGCTTTGTGCACCAGAATGGCCATCATGGTGAACGGAAGGTTCCGTTGCCTAGGCAGCGTACAACACTTAAAAAACAGGTATGACCGAAACATCGCCATAAAATAACTATTGTTGTAACAAAGTTGACCTTTTATAGTTTAATTTATGCTAATGTGTAGCTTTAGTTAAGAGTTAAATGCACTACAGCTACTTACCCTTTCTAACAGTTTGTTGACCAACTGTCAAGCTAATACTAATCTGGTGCTTTAACCAATAATGGGATGCTAACTGCTAACGTGTCCGTTCCCCTCCAGGTTTGGTGATGGATACACCATCAAGCTAATGCTACTCTGGTGTTTTAATCAGTAAGGAAATGCTAACTGCTATGGTGTTCCTTCTTTTCCAGGTTTGGGGATGGCTACACCATCATCTTGCGGGTGGCCGGGCCGGACCCCGACCTCCGACCTGTCATGGAGTTCATCGAGCGGGAGCTGCCGGGCAGCACGCTGAAGGAGAGACACAGGAACATGCTGCAGTACCAGCTGCCTTCCTCTCTCATTTCCCTGGCCCGTATCTTCTCCCTGCTAGCCAACAACAAGGACACGCTCAGCATCGAGGACTACTCCGTTTCCCAGACCACCCTAGACCAAGTAAGATTCAATTTTGAGTCGGTTTTGTAAATGGGCTGCGGGCAGCCATTTTGATCATGATAATGATTACGTTTTGTATGAATAAATATCCTGTAAATTATTATTATTATTATTATAAAGCAACATTTTCAAAAAGGGGTAATATGCGTAGAATAATCTACCTTATCAGATGTGAAGATGAACTAAAATAACTTTGAATTTCTGGATTGCATAAACATTTAATGTATATACCTTGTTGAGATATGTGGATATGAACTGACATCTCTATAAATCTCTAGCCTGTCACGTGTGTATACTCTAAATGAAGTGTTTTTGTATCGGTGTGTTTCTCTCACATCTCGGTTCCCTGTGTTCTCTTCTCCCAGGTGTTTGTAAACTTTGCCAAGGACCAAAGTGATGAGGACCACCTTAAAGAGTCTCTCCTGAACAAGAGGGACGCTGTGGCAGTGGACATCCCCCAGCTCAGCGTCTTCCTCATGGACGACAAAGCCAGGGAAACCTGTGTGTAGTACCGCTGTTTCACCACCTCCAGTAAAGGGGGCGCGGCTCACCGAGTGGTCCTTCAAATGCACTCTTTTTTTTCTTTTATATTTTTTTGTCGTTTTTTAATTACGATTTCTCAGTGGACTCCGAATACAATGCACAGCCTCTTCCTTCTATAAAGATGAGGACTGTGGATGTTCAAACACTGAAATGACACTCAATGCAAATCAATGCAAGTCTAGTCATGAGACCATGATGTTGTCTCTGTGAAGGAGAAGACTGGTGCTTCCCTTTCACTAGACCGAGGAAGAGACGGAAGGTTTAGAAGAAGAGAAAACACTGACAGCCGTTTGTTCTCATGTCAACAGTGTTGGTGAAAATGGGGTTGGCCCCTATAGTTGGACAATGGATGACCAAAAGATTTGTTCAAATCCCTGTATGTTTGAATTACAAGAGCTTGTGTGTGTGTGTGTGTGTGTGTGTGTGTGTGTGTGTGTGTGTGTGTGTGTGTGTGTGTGTGTGTGTGTGTGTGTGTGTGTGTGTGTGTGTGTGTGTGTGTGTGGGTGTGTGTGGGTGTGGGTGTGTGTGATTCTCACCAGTAGGCACACCACTACGATGTATAAACTATAATCATATACTGCCAACTAGAAAAGGAAGAACGGACAATTTGATTCAGGGTCGATTCTCTCTCTCGCTCTCTTTATTACCGAGCGTGTTTATTTTGTTACAAAAACTCAACAAAGACCAAGCTTTTAATTATCTCATTGATTCTACTTTTTGGAAATCAGAATTCAAAATATTTATCTGTTTGATGATTTCCCATTTTTATATATGTATAAAAAATGCATCTTAAGAAAAAAAAAGAAGTAAACTATAGAATTTGTGTTGTATATCTTGAGCTAATGATACTAGTTGAATGTTATCTGTCAACTGTCCTCATTGGTGTCAGTGCTGTCCAACCCAGTGCCTCGTGTGTGCTTTGTGGTGGTGGTGGAGAGAGGCTGAAGAGCCATGGGGTCTTACCATGCCATCCACAATGGGGAGATAAGGTCATGTTTTAACAACACGCAACAGCTATTGGCACAAAGGCATAAGGAAGGATGCTTTTTTTTTCTCTCTCTCTTTGTTTGCCTCTTTTTTTCTGAATGGATTGTATGATTCGACACTGGTAGTGGAGCAAAGCTCTGTTGGTATCTGTATTTGTATACATCCGTTCAGGACGTTAATCCTGCCAATATGCATTTATACACTGGTCTACTGAAATGTGTTGGAAATGTATATTGCATGCTTTTCCATTGGGCAACACCTGAACAATATGCTGCGTGAGTTTGTGTGTGTGTGCAAAAGCAAGGGTTAACAGACCAGTACCGAAGGACCGGAACACGGTTGTTAGCAAGGTGTCAATAGCAGGCTGGTTTAGGCTTTGAAACGTTGCACATCCAAAATCAATTCTGAAGATGAAAAAGGAAAAAAAAAGACATTAACGTGACCTTCATGAAAGCAACGGGATGGGGTGTTAGATTGAGCATGGACTGGAGCCTACCTATGAGCTGAGCTAGTGTCTACACAGATTGTGTGAGCTAGACGTCACCTGTGCATAGGGTGTTGTATTTTTTTTTACATTTTTGTGAAGTCCATACGGACGCTGATATGATATGGTTAACAATGTGACGTGGTGTTAAAACAGTGCCAAATTTAAACAAATACCTTCCTGTGGTCCACCAGCATAAATGTGAGGAGTATGTCTTGTTCTATCAAAGTGGTGCTTTTATAATCTGTCGAGTTTAATCAGTCAGCCAGCTTCTCTACCCTTCAATGCACTGCCTGCATTCCGATGTCTGTTTGGATAGAGAGAAAAGCACATGGCCTACTGTAGATTGGTCATCAGATTATCAGACAGATGGTCCTGTGGATATGTGCTTTTTCCTCACATGTCACGCGTCCATTTTGAAAAAATGTGTAGGGTTGTCCCTCCTGTGTTCTAGACCCCTGTTCTACAAAAATAAACAGGTGGAAAGGAGATCTCTCTAAAACTAAACACAAACCCTCTGTGGCAATGCCCCTCAAAAATAGACGAATATTTAACTGAAGCACTTACAACTTTGCATAGTTTTTGTTTTTATCATTACTATTTATTTTTTTTACTGGGAAAGTCCAGTGCACCTTAACTGCACATCGAAACACTTCACATTTCAACTATTACTAAGATTAAAGTGTTTGTATGCCATGCCTAACAAGTGGAACCAGTGTTGTGGCATGCTTCAGGTAAAAAGATGACCTTTGCAATGGAAAAGCCAGACACAACTCCAGACGAGAAACTGTAACTGCATTGTTGTGTTAGTGAAATAATTGATAACAAAAGATTAATTGAAATCAAAAGATAGATATGACAACCCATGGGGATCTTTCTTATTGTGCTCAATGTTATTTGTTTACATTTTAAGTATTACAAAGTTGTTTTAGTCTGTTACTTGTTCTGCACAGATACTTATTTCCGTGATTAAATAAAGAATTGATACATTTTCAAACGTTTTCTTATTGGAATTCTTTTTTACGTTTCTTTTTTTACAGTCCAGTTCTGAATGTTGTCCAATGAAAATGTAAAAACAAAACAGGGTCATGCTTGGCTTCTCACTACTGGTTTGTGTGCTTGTGTGTATTTTATGTTGCATTGTTTTCTTCGACCCATAGCGCTACTCGTTAAAGAGTGTACGTGGTCACATGGAACTCCATTCTCTGGAGGGTGGGGCTAGGGCAACAGGTTTGCCTACACATAGACTTGGCTGACATTACTTTCAAATGGGAGGCTAAGCCGCATGGTAAGGGAACACTGGGTAAAAGGTTAAGGTAAAGGATTTGGCTAATCTTTATTTGTTTAAGCAAAAATGTAGGCTGCCTCTGTGTCTAGGCCTGATATTTCCGGTCCCTCGTGACATTGTGCTGACACAGGCGATGACTCAGAGAACCTTTTTATAGATCAGTAAATGCACACCTGTCTTACTATTTTGCATGGCCAAATAATAATTGAGAACTGTTATCGAGCTAACTAGGTAAATGCTTCTAATCTGGGCTAATTTACAGTAGGTAAACACCTGTCTTACTGGTGTCCATTACTCATACACTCCACAATACAGGTTTACTTAAGATCGGGACTGTGGAACACATGGGTGTTTACTCATTGTTGTCATCTGCACCGTTCCCACCACACACACCTGCAGGCACACAAACATTATGGGGACACACTGCAACTTGTAGTTGGTAAGAATCTTTGGTAAGAAACCCCTCACTGTTTGAACATGGCTGTCAAAGTGTTTTGCCTGCTGCTGCTGCTGCTGATTGGGACAACAGGTAAAGTGTAAATCTCAAAAGGCACTAGTTTCATAGCCTCTTTGACTATGTGTGTAAATATTTGAATGACATTTGCAAAGTGACGACCACTTCGTATGTCAACACTTGATGCCTGGCTTTGTTCCTAAAAAGTGACAAATGAGAAGTCAAAGACACAGTGGTTCAATCCGTTTTGTTCAATTTACATTTATACTAACCTAACTAGCTAATTGTTTTTTTAACAATTTGGGATATTATGTCATTCAAAAAGTACTCCATTTGTTTGCAACTTGTAATCACAGCTGTATGTTTGTGTGTTTTCAAGAGCAAAGTTTTGCACCGTTTTGGGCAGTATATGCTCTGTGTGTGTTTGAAGTTTTTACACTGGCTTTCGTCTATAGATGCAGAGAACAATTCTGGGGTTTCCAGAAAGGTACAGTATAAACCAAGGAAATTATCATAGATAGCGTAAAACATAATTCACCTATAAAATAATGGAGATGTTACAAGTTTCATTAAAGTTTTGTATTGCAAATAATGAAGCAAATATTTACCTTGATTAGTTTAGTAGGCCTATTTTTTTTTCAGTTACAATATGACATTTCTGGGCTTCATCCTGTCTTAAAACTATAGTTTAATATATAGTTAAACTATAGTTTTATTCAACGTACAGTACTATTATAAATACCTTGTGTAATCAAGCTATTCTGAGATATAAATGAACACCTCTACATTTTATAGCATTTATGGCCTCACACATTTCTTAAAAGCAGTTGTATTCAACAAAAAAATATATTCAGATATGTTAATTAAGATGTTCTGAAATATAAATTAAGAACACTTGCACATCTTACGGTAATATTGTTCAAAATGAATTAAAACAACTTTTGTCGTTTTGTCAGCCATTTTGTGGCAATGGAGAGGAGATTGTGGCTTGTCCTTTGAACCTTGCTCCTGTGTGTGGTAGCGACGGGAACACCTACGCTAATGAATGCATCCTCTGTGTCCAGAGACAGTGAGTACACGCCTCTTAACTTTTCAAAAGAAGCTGAAGGCCCAGTTGGTCTGAAATCTGACAAACACTGACAGGGAAAAACACATTTGTCTCAAAACATATAACTCCATTACCACAAAATCTATCAAAGAGGATTCCATTGTTCTTTAAAGGGGACCTACAGGTATTATGCTTTTTGGGTTTTCCCTTTCCTTTAGTATGTTATATAGCTTTTTGTGCATGTAAAATGTCTGAAAAGTTACAAAGCCCATAGTCCACGCCAAAGGGAGCTACTCTCTCACAGAAAACACTGCTCCTGAACTGCCTGAAACGCCTCGTTTGTAGTCCAACGTGTTCTTCCGGAACTTATCTATGTCACACATTGGAATAATGTTTGGCACGCCCTCAACCAGAGCCAGTCAGAGCGGAGGCCGGGTGGTTTCGCCATGTCGTGAAAACGCTGTTTTGGTAAGCGCAAAGGCAAATTCCCTGTTTGGCCAGCTGACTAATCAGAGCAAACTGGGCTCGTTGGGAGGGGGGGCCTTAAAGAGACAGGAGCTAAAACGGAGCGTTTCAGACAGAGGGTGAATAGAGGTGCTGCAGATCCAGGCAGTTTGGATAAAATAAATTGTTTATTTAACATTAAAACGCATAAACCTATTCTAATAAAAAACCCAAATAAAGGTATGAACCTGAAAATGTGCGTAATATGGCCCCTTTAAAATACTTATATTGTAAATATTTTAAAGAACAATAGAATCTTCTTTGATGTAGCCTAAATTCTGTTTTGTGCTAGAAGGGAGTAATAAACTAAAACAGTTCCTTTTGCGTTGTGTTTTCAGGGTGACCAGAGCTGACATCTTGATCGTGAATGACGAGAGCTGCTAAATCAGCATGGGGCTAGTGACACCACTGCCAAACACATCAACACACAACTCTTCAAAATTAAATAACATTCACAACTGTACTCTACTTAACAATGTACTCAGAATAAACTCCCTTTCTGCAATTAATCTGTTGACCAACATACATTTATTTTTGAATAAAAAAAAAACACAGCAAAGTTTGGCTGTGTTAATAAGCGCTGCATTGATTTAATTTTGTAACATGATGACAAAGTAACCGCAAGAGAATCCACATTTTTTGTTGTCATCAGGATAATGTGCTGGATATGAGGCTGGAGTAGTCTCAGGTATCAACACTTCAATACAGAAAACATTGACTATGAGTCCAAAGTCTGGCAAAACATATAAAACGCAAACGCATTTTAGGTTTATCCTGCCAAAGGTCAAGCACTATTTGGTGGACCAGGTAGTGGGTTCCTGAGCCACCTACTGACCTGTTATACAGCCGAACGGCCACAAACAAAATGCTGGTCCGCTTCAGGTAAAACATGACATATTCCGAGAAACATAGCACACACAACTCCTTCCACTCCTCTGACCAACTGTTGCCTCGACAAACTGAATCTGATAAATGACAATAAGGAAGCAGTCCCTTCAGTGTGCACTTTTTTATGTGGTAGCACCAGTGCTAGCAAGCAAAAGATTTCAGTAGCACATAGAAATATTTAGTAGCACACACAGGTGGGCAGTTAAACATGTGTTTTATCAGTCAAAAAATACCTAATTTACTTTTCTTGTGCGCCTTCAGCCTTCAGCTCTCGGTCTCGCTGTAGCCTTTTTTGTAGGCATTTAATACAGGCTACTGTAAGCATGTGCAGAGCTAACATGAAAAAGAACCTAAAACATTGATAAGAAACTGAGCTAGGCAAATGCAAGGACAAATCAACATAAAAAAGCTAGCAACATGATTATCAACTTATTCAAGTATTTATTTATGTCAACAATTTGGTGGAATCAAAATCTAAAATATATTCTTATCCCACAGCTTGTAGTCACGGCAAACGTTAGTTGGCTAACTTATTAATTTAACGACCAGTCGGCGATTGGTTTACAGGCATTTTTGGTTCAGGTGACGTGACCATTCACATAGCGCGCAAAAACACTCCAGCCCAACAACAACCACTTTCTCGTCAATAGAAGCAGCAGTCAAAGCCGTACGTGAACTTATAATAACTTTTTCCTCATTTTGGTTGATGTCTGACTTTTAGTTGAGGTTTGAATAGTACTGTCTTCTTGTATGCTCTCAGGTTGTTAGCTGGCGTAGTTCACAGTGTTGTTTAAATGAATGGATACCAGCGCAACCCACTCACACACGTGCGAGTGGATACATATTTCTATTTGCACCGAATCATTTTTAGTAGTATATGCTACCAAAACTGTCACACTGTCCAGCCCTGGTGTAAAAGGAGCAAATCCAACAAACAGAGGCTCATATGCTCCAAAGACTCGGACAACCAGAAAGGTGAGTTGTGTAGGTATATCAGCTACTTTTTAAATGGCACTGAACTCAACGGACAACTTTGAGGTTGTCGTAAAGTTGTTGAGAGGTTGACTTCATGGCTTGATCTTCACTGTTTCATTGTAGACGTTGCTTAGTCCTTTGAACCGGTGTACCTGCCCTCTGGGACTGTACTCATTCAAATACCTTTAACCCTGCCCATCGGATTACACCTATTCTATGTGTCAAGCTATTGTGGTATTGTTGATGAATCGGTGTAAAGAGTCGGACTGAAAATCCAATCCCTGGTGTTTCAGGATTGTGATGTAATTATGCAAGAAAATGTTAAGTGTTGAACTAAACTATTCTTTAAAACTTACAGCACACCAAGAATGTGAAATAAAAAACACTACAAATGACAACATATTACTTCCACAATCCTGATGAGAATGCTGATTGTCGAATTGTGTATCTGAAGTTTGACCTTAGTCTGCAAGAAAAAAAAGGAGACATTCAAAAGTCAATGTTCAAGTTCACTTCTAGCTTGCAAAAGACTGCAGGTCCTAAACTTGAATTGTGAATATGCTACTTGCATGAATCAAATGTAGCTTTCATGCTTTTTTAACAAGGAAACTCGGAGTTCACAAACCCTGGTTATCCAAATGGATGTTAAACGGTAAGTTTAACAGTTAAGCAGTTAAGCGATGCAGCGTAAATTGCTATGACAACATACCTTGGGTAAAACTTTCACATTTTTTATAGTGTGTGTTAATTGGGAAGTTACCCCCGATGTCACAAAGTTACTCCCAAACTTACCAGGGTCAGCCAGTTACCTCGCTTAGTAGTATAGGCCCCTGGGAAGTCAGAGACATTTGCCCTTGTTATGATCTCTGTTACTCAGATTCAAGAAGAGACCCACTGGCAGGTTTGGCAGATAAAGAGAGGCAAAGACACAGTGTTCCAATTCTCAAGAACGTACTTTACTTTCAATTGGCGATAGTATTTACAACAAACAGCGTTCACCAGGGCACACACAAGACACAAAACAATGACCGCATAACAAGGTAAGGAAACGAGGGACATAAATACAAGGGGATAAACAATCGGGAGACATAATACACGAAAACACATATGACAAACATAGCACAGGTGATAACCCTAAAAAGCAGTCCAGCAATTATAGTGGGCATGGCGCTCAGGGCTGCCTTCGTTTTCCACGATTGTTACTGCCACCCTACCCCCAACCCTTGGTTCATCCTCTCCATATGGCCATTGCTCTGGGGGTGGAAACCCGATGAGAGACTGACAAAAGGCACCTTCCAGACAGAACCTGGAGGTGAACTGTGGACTCCTGTCGCTCACCAAGTCCTGAGGAAATCCATGCACCCGGAACACATGTTGGAGCATGAGGTCAGCGGTCTTTGGAGCGGAGGATAGACGGGATTTAAGGGATGAAGTGGGCTGCCTTCAAGAACCGGTCCACCACCACCATTATTCCTGAGTAGACGTGGGACTCCGGCAGGCCCGTGAGGAAGTCCAGGGACAGGTAGGACCACGGGCTGCAGGGCATCAACCTACCGGCCAGCCGACTCTGGAGGCTCATATTTTGGGCACACACCTGGTACAACACCACAAAGGCATCCAATGGAATTTCGCTTCTTGGTGGACTCAACACACTTGAGATTTCGATGGTCGTCCACACGGCCGCCGGGTGTTGGGCTCCCTCGAGCAAGTGCTTCCACTCCTCTAACGCCAGCTTGATGGCGAGCATCTCCCGGTCCCCCACATCATAGTTCTGCTCCATGGAGGTCAACCGGTGAGAGAAGAAGGCGCAGGTGGAGCTTCTGGTCCGGGCTGCTCCTCTGAGACAAGATGTTGCCAACTCCCCTGCTGGACACTCCTCCACAGTAAATTGGAGGGAGGGGTCCAGCAGCTGCAAGATTGGCGCAGAGGTGAATTGCTTCTTTCAATCCAGTGAAGACCTGCTGGGCCTCGGGAATCATGTGGAATGGGGTGGTGGACTTATGGGTAAGGGTGGTGAGAGGTGCAGCGATGGGGCTGAAGTCATGTGGAATGGGGTGGTGGACTTATGGGTAAGGGTGGTGAGAGGTGCAGCGATGGGGCTGAAGTCATGTGGAATGGGGTGGTGGACTTATGGGTCAGGGTGATGAGAGGTGCAGCGATGGGGCTGAAGTTCCGTGTACTTCACGGAGGAGAGTGGCGGCCAGTCCTGCACTGTCAGGGTCTATCTCCCAATGCCCCTGCAGACACCACATACCCAAGGAAATGAATACTGGACACATGAAACAAACATTTCTCAGGTTTTACGTACAGGTGATGCTGCAGGAGATGCCGGAGAACCCTATGGATATGCTGGCGGTGCTCCTCAAGGGTCCGAGAGAAGACCAGGATGTTGTCGAAGTAGACGAAGATGTGACCCAGCATGTCTCGGAGGACTTTGTTGATAAGGGCCTGGAAGACCGCGGGTGCGTTGGTGAGCCAGAACGGCATGACTAGGTATTCGTGGTGGCAGTGGAAGGCTGTCTTCCACTCATCTCCTTCCCTGATCCGTATGAGATAGTAGGCGCTCCGAAGGTCCAGTTTAGTGTAGATCGAGGCACCCTGCAATCTCTCGAAGGCAGCTGTCATCAAGGGCAGAGGGTAGCGTTTTTTCAGGGTTATCCTGTTGAAGCCACGGTAATCGATGCAGGGCCTCCTTTCTCCGATCTTCTTGTCCACGAAGAAGAATCCAGCTCCCGCTAGCAAAGTGGATGGCTGGATAAACCCTGCCGCTAAGGCCTCCTGGATGTACCATGGCTTTCTCCTCAGGCATGCATGGCTTTCTCCTCAGGTCCAGACAGAGCGTACAGCCCACCCCAGGGTGGGGTGCTCCCAGGCAGCAGGTCAATGGTGCAGTCGTAAGAGTGGTGGGGTGGCAGCATGGACGCCCGCCACTTGCTAAAGACCACCGCCAGGTGATGGTATTCAAATGGTTGACAAAGTAACCGCAAGAGAATCCATATTTGTTGTCATCAAATAGAATGTGCTGGGTATGAGGATGGAGTAGTCTCAGGTAAGCTGAGCATCTACTAGCTACATTAGGGGAAGTATCAACAACACATCTGTTTTCATCCCAGTTTACCCAGCTAACTTTCCCAACAGTCCCTACTCCAGGCCTATGCTGTATGAGAAGAGACAAACACACGCTGTAAGTTATGGTTAAAAATGTTTCCGTAAATAAATAGGCCAGAATCATACTTTTCTGAACAGAGTCCAGATAAGGGTTCAGTAATTGCTCACTTCTGGATTGTGGAAGTTCCCAGCTGTTTGTAAATAACAGTTTAACTACATAACTAATAGTATTATACACAGGTCTTACAGTGTCTTTTTCAATAAAACATTTTTATATACAACATGATATAAAATACATCTGTAGTATCAACACTTCTTTAGACATATTTACATAACACACCTAAAATATACACTCTGATCAAGAAGAAGGTCAGAGCACAGGAAATAAAATGGAAACTTGTGTCAGTAGTAAACCCTGAGGTGGCCTTCGCACGCTGGTTTTCTGTCAAAGCTGTGCAAAAAAAGGACTTCAACGCAGAAAAGTTGCAGTTTTCAGATTGAGGGCTATGAATCGTGATATGTCACATGGGCATAACAGCCGAATTGACTGTACTCAGCATACTCCAAACCCTTTCAAAATAAGGACATTCGATTACGTCTTTCCGATTAGTCCTCCTAAAATGCACTCATGTTCAAAGAGAGCTGGAATCCCAGGAACAAAAAAAAAAAAAAAATTGTATATTCCAACACTGTATGACATAATCCATTCAGGTGATTAAGCAGCAACCATCTACAGTAGCTGCCACTTAGTCTTGTCCCAACAGCAGGACTCCCAGCACCCGATAATGGTTTGATCCTCCGACATTAGATGATCTTTGTTAGCCTAGCCTTCAGAAGGGGAGCCTGCGTCCACTGTGATGTTGGTGAACAGCAGATCTTTCTCTACCTGCAGCACTTTGTATTCCAGCGATTTAATACCGTCCTGATGCATGTTCTGTATGGTTTTATGCAGCAGGCCAGCCGTTCTGTAACCCAGAAACAGACAATAAGATGTCAGTGGTCTGCTGTTATAGTGCTCACCCGACCCCTTCTCTCCACCATTGAAAGTGTTATCATTTAAACTTATCTTGACCTTGGATGTGTTGATCTTAACCTGTTTTTAAAACGACCCTTCCAGTAAATCCAGTCAACAAGCCAGTCAAACTTGACAACAACCTAAGCTAACTCGGCAGCAGTGACCTAACAGCTAGCAACTCAAGCTAACCTCCCATGGAAACATAATGGGATCAGTGCAAACCTAAGTTTACAAGTAACTTTTACTTGATGATCCATATGACTCCAAAAAATAATAATAACACAGTAAGAATATAGGTACCGGGACCTGAGTCTGTCATAGCAGATGAATATTGTCAGTTCACTAATCATTTACAGAAAAGTGTAGAAACAAGAAAATGTATAATAATAATTAATTTTATCCATATAACGCTTTTCTGACACCCTAAGACGCTTCACAATATCTACATAGATAACATGACAAAAATAAACAATTAAACAGAAACAGGTAGAATGGACAGAGAGCAACAACAGTTCTAACTATAAGTATAACAAAAGGACAGCATGTCAGTAGAAGAAAAGGACCGGATTCTAAGCAGAGTTAATTAGGGTATGCTAGGGTGAAAAGATAGGTTTTAAGGTGGATTTGAAAGATTGAGAGTGAGTTGGAATTACGAATCAGAGGAGGGAGAGAGTTACATAGTTTAGGTGCAGCAATAGAAAATGCACCCTCCCCAAAATGCTTAAGTTTTGCTGCGGGAATGACCAGTTTCCAATCTGAAGAGGAACGTAGTGTCCGGGTAGTATAATATGGTTGGAAGAGTTCAGTGAGGGGACAAATTGTGTAAAGCTTTGTAGGTAATGCGCTGGCTGTCCGGAAGCCAGTAAAGGTTAAAGAGTAGGGGGGTTGTGTGCTCAGAAGATTTGGTAGAGGTGAGAAGACGAGCAGCAGAGTTTTGAACCAGTTGGAGTTTATGGAGGAAGAAGGTCAAATACTATTCAGACAACCAGTATTGATGCAGGTATTAATACCTCTGAGGATTAGCGTCATTGTGCGCGTCTCTGTTATGGACGATCATCCTGTATTTGCCAATCACACCATCAGGGCGGGAGATAAACATGCCTTTGTGGGTAATGCTGTTGGTTTTGTTCCAAAAATAAGGACGGATTAAAAACAGTTTTCATATGTCCTTTTGTACTTGTTGGCCTTAGCTTAAGTAGCAACGAGAAGCATTTGTATGAACATTATTGATTTAACTATATGCTGAGTTGTTTTTCATTCATTTTAAACTGATGTGTTTAACCTGTCAAACAATACAGCTAAAATTGCTGTTAGCTTACCTTGCTAATACAGTAGCTAGTATTATGGTATTACTGTTAGGCAATGCAGATTTACCGTGTTGAGACGTCATCGTCCTCACCGCCCCAGCCCCAGTAGTTGTTCGGGTAGCCATTGATTTTAAGAAACTGTTCTTTAGTCATCGCGGTGACTCCTCCAAATATGGTGTTGTAGGGCAACCTATGCAAACATAAGCAATTACCTAATTCGAATGATATGATACAATATATATATATATATATATATATATATATATATATATATATATATTCCCTATTCAATGAATATATTCAAGGATCTTGATAATTACATATTTGGGTAGGATTTGCACAATTCTACCAGCTGCCATCCCTGAACATACCTGAAGCCAAACTTGTCCACCGATACTGATAGGTGTCGCGGCTGATTGGAGCACTTGTATATGTTTCGGTCGTCCATTGGGATGAGGTCCACGTCGCTGAAGATGAAGCAGTCATAGTCGTAGTCCTTCACAGCCTCGGCATAGCCAATGTTCATCAGCTTGGCACGGTTAAACGTCACCTCACCAGCCTGAAACGGAACGCCATGGAAACGAAGGAGAGTTTTAAAATCAGCACCATGGCGATCCCACTTGGAGTTTTCAAAGAACCAAAAGGGAGAAAGAAAAGAAAGGTCAACTGGGTGGACAGTTATATTTCTAAGCCTATATGTTTGAAATAGGCGGTCACTCTTTGTAAAACACACTTGCAAAATTATTTATTAGGCCTAAATTACACTTCACATGCATTTAAATAAAACCCTACCACCATCAAAATCCAAACGTCCTAAAGATCCCCCCACCCCCCGTGAATGACATCCCTGTGTGTATGATAAACCACCTGATTGATGATGTAGATGCCGTAGTCAAGCTGCTGCCTCTGGAGAAAGGGGTGCATGTAAAAGAGCCAGTGTCTCAGGTGTTCGTGACGCCTCCGGAACGGGATGATGATGGCCACCTTCTGGAGCGCCACGCAGTCCGCGGGCTTGAACCGTCCGCCATCTTGGAGGAGGTGGTTCTCCTTCCTGGTGGCTTCCAGGCTGGGTGTGCTAGAGAACTCTATTCTGAGAGGCCCTACTGGAGGAGAGAATATATGGTGCTGAAAGCTGCTGTATGTCTGGTTTTGGGAACCCCTGCCGTTTGCTTAGTGTACTTATTTTACCTAACCTTGGCAAAGTGGACATGCAGAATGCTTGTGGTCACTGCATGTCGCTCGCACGATCAACTACAATACACCAAGTATGATATTCTTTTCCTGATTTAGTGACACACTTCCTTGTGCCATAGTGGCAGACAAAATTAGTGTTGATGAGTGTTAAGTGTTAATATTGAGACTTCAAGAGGACTGATTTGAACGGTGATATTCTCCCATAGACATTACAATGTGCAAACTGTAGCAAGGTATTGATGATTCCTAAATACAAAAAAAGATGCATATAGCGGCTTTAAATAGTATAGTATATTAAGTGTTAACAAGTAGATACCCTTTTTGTAGTCAAGTAGTTGTAATCAATATTAAAGGTTAGTAGGTAAAGCACACCATAGTTTACACTATTGAGAAGTGTAGAGAGAGAGAGAGAGAGAGAGAGAGAGAATGTAAGAAAAAGGGGGGTTAAGTATTTGGTGAGAAGCAGCAGGACCCAGGATAATTAAGAACATCAAATGGAGAACAACACAGAGAACCAGACAGGAAGAAGGGAAGCAATAACACTTAATGATTGTAAGAGGCTTTTGGAGGAATGCAATATTTGTCACCCTGAGAGCATATGGAATTAACAGATGTTAGAAGTGAACACATGTACAAAGAAAAGGAGGGGGTTAATTGACTCTGCTTCCTTAGTATATGATAACTGTAAGGATGGGGCTAGTTGTAAAATGGGGTGAGCTTAGGAGTCATGAGACAAGCCGGCTCTAGAGAACAGATGGGTCAGAGGTGATTGGAAAAGGGCATGGTCTGCTTTGCATAGGGGGGCTGTCTTGATTTGAATGTAAAATGCATAAAAAGGTGAACTGGGATTGTAGCGGGAGTAGTAGATCTTTGTAGTTGCATGCTTATGTTATTCAGCTGAATAAAACCTGCTCTTCTGAAACTTTGGCTTTAGACTTCTAATATTTTGTATAGGGTTGTTTCTTCTAATTGAATAGTACACAACAATAGGGACAGAGGGAAAGGGAGAAGCTTTCAGGGAAGAAGATGATAGAATGGGAGGGAAGACGAGGGAGAACCAAAGCTAAGGAAATGGAAAGAGTAAAGTGTTAGGCTCAGGCTGGCTTTACATGGTGAAACTCCCACGCAACTTTGGTTGTAAATAGCATGAAACATAATTACCATGCAACTTGACAGTTACAAAGCAATTAAAAAAATATTGATTGTATATTTTTGCTAAAATCAGCTAGCTAGTGTAAAACGTTTGTATTGAAATTTATTATTTGGTCTCGTCATATTCAATACTTAGAATTTCCATAAGACTATATAGGTAGGCTTTGTCTCTGTATTGCGTAGCCACTAGATTATATCAATTGGTCAGTGTCATTCTCACTGGGTAATATCAATTCGGATGTGTTCCTTTATCCTTTTTCTGTTTGTTGGCACTGGCGGGCTACTTTGTTTCATAATGGTTGTCCCGGATAATAGGAAGAGAGGGCTTGGTGATAAACCGCCGTTGTCGAGTTTATATCAATCCGCTGGAGTAATGTAAGAACACAGTACAAGCAAGTATGTCTTGAAGAACAGGTGTGCTAACTAACTGAACTGTCCATAATCTTTAAAGTATGAGAGTTGTTGTGTGTGAAGCGAATGGTCATTTCACTGGGCTACATTTAGCGCTGGTAATTGTTGTCCATAATCAAAATTATCCAACCAACATTTTTTTATACATTCTAAGGGAATGAGCTCTTAATAATTTGGTGTAACCAAGTGTCTGAGTTTATGTTTCATGTTAAATAATATTAAATTAACATGAGTAAGTAACCGAGGGGAGTGGAACTACTATTGAATCGCAGCACTGGAGTATTAGACGATGATCATGTCTCGATCGTGCTAGCGATATGCAGTGACCACGAGCAATCTGAATGTCTTCTTAGCGACTGTTAGGGAAAATAATTACACTAAGCTAACTGTAGGGGTCGCGAATCTCATAAAGTTACATACAGTCACTTTAAGAAAGAAACAGGCATGAAAAAGGTGACACAAATATTGATATTAACCCGACTCTCTTTACTAAGTAGTCATTACAAGAAGGACATTACCTCTGGAAGTGTGTGTGTGTGTGTGTGTGTGTGTGTGTGTGTGTGTGTGTGCGTGTGTGAGATTGTGAGAGCCTGTGTTTCCCCTGGTCCTCACCTAAAGCAGGAGGTGTTTCTGGACAGGATGGTAGAGGTAATGGTGAGGCGGACTGTGTCATCTCGGTCAGTGCTGCTGTGGCTGTATCATCAAATACAAACGGACATTCATTATGTATGTGCTCACAGCTTCACTTCTTTTATTTGATCAGGTGATCTCCAGTGAAATGAACTTCCATGTTGGATAAACATTGTAGTTTGTGTAGTTCTATTGAAATGACTTGAGCTTATAGCTGAAAGTAGTGGGCCAACCAGTTTTTGCTTACAAGCAGAGAAGTATGATTTACCATTTCCCCATTACCACTGAAACAGTAGAAGGGGTTAAACAGTCACACCTCTGCGTGTCAGGAGAGAGCCTGAAAGTACTTTTATAGTACATCTTACTGCAAAAGTTATTAAACATTGACTATGAGTCCAAAGTCTGGCAAACATATAAAACACAAATAACATAAACCTTTGGGCCTGATGTTAAATTTACATTAAACCTGTGTGGTCTGGGTCCACTATATCAATCATAGAAAATGTATATTTTTAATCTTGTTGTCTGTTTGCGTTTCATTATGTTGCGTTTCATTTCATTATGTTCATTTAGTACTCGAGCCAACTTGCATTTCATTTCCAGACTTCGTGTGATAATTGTTTGTCCTAGCTTTAGGCGTTTTCATTTAGATACACACTTAGGTTTTACCATCATTATCCAAACTGAAATACCAAGTTGAGCAGCCGTACTTACCAGGTTCCTGGGATTGATTATGAAACTGCGTTTTAGGTTTATCCCGCCAAAGGTCAAGCACCATTTGGTGGACCAGGTAGTCGGTTCCTGAGCCACCTACTGACCTGTTATACAGCCGGACGGCCACAAACAAAATGCTGGTCTGCTTCAGGTAAAACATGATATATTCCATGGAACATAGCACACACAGCAGCAGCAGAAAGACAAAGAGTTTTTTCTTCATCTTCAACTCCTCTGAACAACTGTTGCCTCGACAAACTGAATCTGATAAATGACAATAAGGAAGCAGTCCCTTCAGTGTGACTGGAGCACATCCAACAAACAGAGGCTCATACTCCAAAGACTCGAACAACCAGAAAGGCGAGGTGAGTAGGTCTGTCACTTTTTAAATGGCACTGAACCCAACGGACGACTCAAAGTTGTTGAGAGGTTGATTTCATGACTTTGTCTTTCGCTGTTTCACTGTAGACGTTGCTTAGTCCTTTGTACCGGTCTATTTGCCCTCTGGGACTGTACTCATTCCAGATCCTTTAACCCTGCCCATCGTATTACACCTATTCTATGTGTCAAGCTATTGTGGCATTGTTGATGAATCAGTGTAAAGTCGGGCTGAAAATCCACTCTCTGAAGCTGCATTTGTCATACAACTCAGGTGTTTTAGTTTTGAGATGTTGTAGTTATGCAAGAAAATGTGAAGTGTTGAGCTAAACTGTTGTCTTTAAAACCCACAGCACACCAAGAATGTGAAATAAAAAAAACACTGACAATTACAACATTTTACTACCACAATCCTGATGAGAATGCTGATCGTCAAATTGTGTCACTTAAGTTTGACCCTAGTCTGCAAGCAAAAAGGAGGCATTCCAAACTTGCACACCTTAGTCAACCTGTTCGGCAGGTTCTGGTTGAGCCACACCTGAGGAGGAAGAGACGTTTGCCCGGTACATGAAATCAACATTTGCCTGTTTCACCATGTGATTGTTTTTGTCAACTATAACAACAAATCAACAAATAAAACGTATTCATTATAATGAAACATAATTATGTTTATTACCTTTCAGTAGTTGTCTATGGACCTATCGCTCATCCCGCTATTACTATTCTTATTAGTTTATGTTTGTCTTGGTGTGTGTACATGTTAATATGTTAAGTGCATAGTAATATAAATATATTCAGTGTGCTAACACTTTCAGAATACTTTGAAACTGTACTGTACTGAAACAAGTACATCTGACGTCATGGGGATGTGCTCTGTGGTTAACTCATTTGACTATCATTCACTATCCTAGTGGTGAGAGGCAAGTTTCCCTGGAGACAGGAAGAGAATCAGGACACTCCCACAGTCATGACTACACTATGCAAGGTGAGCCAGGTGGGTTGAAATGATCCAACCCAGTGTTTGTAAAAGGATTAGTAGGCAACTGGAAAGACTTGGTTAACAAGTCGAATTTCATTTACAGAATAAATATGAACAGGTTAAAAAAGCTAAATATGGGATTTACAGAACAATAATGAATGTATGCACAGGTTTAAAATGTAAAAAAAGTTGGTGGTCTGTGCTGCTCTTTCAACATTACAGACATAATAATACATTACTTCATAGGCGCCATTCTAGACACTCAAGGAAACTGTACATGGCATAGAATAAACAAACGATATTTACAAATATATACAAAAATAGTACAATAAAACATTTGAAATGCAATAAACATAAGACATACACAAGGGTATTGAGACAGGGAACATCCAACATTTAGAAAATGTACAAGGGAACAAACTAGGGGTGAGCTAAGTAAAACAAGTGAGTTTTGAGACGGGATTTAAAAATGTCAATGGAGTCCGAGTTCCGAATCGCAGGGGGACGGGAATTACAGAGAATAGGAGCAGCAACTGTCTCCGATGGAGCTGAGTCTGGTTTAGCGGGTGGTGAGGAGACCAGAGTCAGAGGAGCTGAGGGAAGGCGTCTAAGGTTGGAGGATGTCAGAGAGGTAGGAAGGGGCTAGTCCATGTAGAGATTTAAAGGTGAGAAGTAAAATTTTGAAGGAAATGCAAGACTTGATGGGGAGCCGATGCAGAAGAGTGGGAGAGATATGTAGCCAGGGTTTAGAGCAAGTTAGAATCCTAGCAGCTGAATTCTGCCAGAGGTAAGTTGACAATAGCGTGAATGAATGTTTCAGCAACTGCATCTGTTATTAATGGTCTGAATCTGGAGATGTTTCTCAGTTGGAAGAAGGCAGACTTGGTGACAGCTTTTTTGTGTTCCATAGAGAGGGTGGAATCCAAGACCACACCAAGATTTCTGACCTCGGGAGAGGAGCAGATAGAGGAGACGTCAACACGACTGATGTTGTCAAATCCATATGGTCGAAAGCGTTTGCTTTTACTTCCTCCAGCAGTGTGAGGCTTTGTTTGCCCTGTGTAAATGAGCAAATAACAAAGAGCACCCAGAAGTTTTGTACATATTAAACGTTCACCTTTCTACGACATTCCAGCGCTAGTGCACTGACATAGTATTTAGCACAGTATGTATGGTCTGTAAGTGTAGAGTGGGGCCAGGGGGTTAATGATCTCACGGGTAATATCAATCTCAAAGGCCAATGTTTACTATCCCTCTGCTCATTAACATGGCTGTCAGTAGCAGGGTAACGTCAGGTTGCCTGTCTCTCACATAATAATTGTGTGTGTATGCGTGCGTGAGTGTCTGTATGTGTGTGTGTGTGTGTGTGTGTGTGTGTGTGTGTGTGTGCCTATTTGTAAAATACATTGTGGCAGAGTAAGTGGGTCACTATCACTGGAATCTATAAAGGTCAAAGGTTACGATTGCGTCACATGATCCAAACCAGGAAATAGGACTGTTCCTGTCGCTGTCTCACAAACAGAAATCCCCTGCTGTACTTTTGGGTTCAGAACATCTCCGGGCTCGTGTCTGGACTCTTACCACAGAACTCTTCACTCTGTTTCCCCCAAAAAATGACAGAAGGTCTAACCGAGGGGTGAGTAACACAAAAACCTATTGTTAAGTTTCATTAAATTGACAAACAGAAAAGAGAAGAGAGAGCAATGTGGTTAGCAGCACAGCATGAGACATGACCCTGTCACACTCGCTACATGTTTTAATCTCAGTGCTGCTCCCAAGCTAAGTGCATACAGTCTGCCACAAGTCAGTTAAAAGATGTAGCCAGCAATTGTGTTTGGCTCATTTGTCAGGTAAATCCATGCGTTTGTATATATGCAGCAATACTGTTGAGTTACCCTACCCTAGCAATTTTGCTCACATTTTTGTCAGTGTCCGTGAGCCTGTCCCTATAGATGTGTTACAAGACATTCTGTGCAGTACAAAATGCTAAATTATCAGTCCCCACTGCCTCTTTGACAACGCCACATGACAAATCAATAGAACTATATCATTATAATGCATGACTGATAGTAGGCTCTGATGATTTATTTTTAAGATTCATCATATTCATCTCCTCAGGCATTTTTATGTATTTACTGTAATAGACATATCACTGTGTTTGTTGAACAGAGACTCCATGGAGGATGCATGTTCCAACGGGATATCTATGAACCTCTTCCTGCATCTCTCTCTCATCCCTGCTGTGAGTAGAACCGGCACTGGCCCAAACCCAACTTTATACCGACTTCCAAAATAAAAGTCTCAAGTGCACATACATTAAAAAAAACTAATCTCAAATGCAGGGTATAGTTCAAACTTATTAATAAATAATTCCCTCAAGTTTAACTGTCTGAATTTGAATTTGATGCTAACGTTTCAGCTGGTTATAAGGTACTATAGTATTGCTGTCACAAGCTAAGGAGGGGGTGGTCTATGTGGTTATAACATACTATTGCTGTCACTAGCTAAGGAGGGTGGTCTGTATTTCAGCTTGTCTTAAGGTACTATTGCTGTCACTAGCTAAGAAGGGTGGTCTATATTTCAGCTGTTTATAATGTACTATTGCTGTTACTAGCTAAGGAGGGTGGTCTATATTTCAGGTGGTCATAATGGTAGTGCTGTCACTAGCTAAGGAGGGTGGTCTATATTTCAGCTGGTCATAATGGTAGTGCTGTCAGCGCTGCAGCGTCGTGCCCGAAATCTCGTCATTGACCAGAAACTACCTTTCATCGGAGGACGCTTTGCCATCGTTGTGTAAGTCGTCCTCGACTGCTTTCTATCAAATGAAGGATGTGTTTGTATAAGATGTGTTACATATGAAGGAAAACTTAACAGCACTAGGGCAGGCAAAGCAATGCAAATTTACTTGGACGAAGCATTTCATACACATAAGCAATTCATAGTGCCTCACATTAGGCAAGCTGGCACATGCAAAACAAGGAATATAATAATATCAATGATATCTTTTCAATAGACATGTCTGTTGGTTTATAATTCATAGCTAAATTTAACTGCCACCCATATAAACATGAAATTGACTTTGTTAGTAATGAAATCATTAATTTTAAAGAATTTGCGAGAGGTCTAACATTTAACCGTGCCAGTTCTATAGTGTTGCTGACCGGCCCCAAAGTGGACTGTTGTTAGCGGTTGTGGATCCAGGGGGCAGAGGAGGATGGCCTAGGGGAGAGGGATGAATACATGGACGGTGGTCTGTTTGCAGCAACGCCTGTAGTAGATGGGTGATTAAGGCCAGAGACACACTTTTCAAAACAATAGGGGTTTTTTTCAAACCTGTTTGGTCACTTTGAAAAGATGTTTGTACCGCCAGAATAGATTATAATTGTAAACAAAGTGCAGTCCTTTTAATTTGCAGTTTGTGGACAGCTGATGTATTTGCGTAGTCCAAGCACTCTGCGGAATTTATTAATTCCCTGTTCCAACTGTTGGCAGGTATAAATGCTTGTTGCAATTTGCCCACTAAATCAAGCATTTCAATCAAGTTCTACTTTGGGAGCTCTGATTGCTTTCTGTGAATATTATTTAATCCTGCCTGCAGAATAGCTTTCGTTTACTTTAGTTTATAAGACATTATAATGTACCAGAGCACCCTAGGCAGAAGGTCGACGATCGATTTTGTTATCGTATCGTAGGCCATATGTTTCGGACACTCGGGTGAAGAGGGGGGCAGAGCTGTCAACTGATCACCATCTGGTGGTGAGTTGGGTCAGGTGGCGGGGGAAGCCTCTGGACAGACCTGGTAAGCCCAAACGTGTAGTGCGGGTGAACTGGGAACGTCTGGAGGAGTCCCCGGTCTGGGAGGCCTTCAACTCACACCTCCGGCGGGGCTTCTCTGGCATCCCTGTGGAGGCTGGGGGCATTGAACCGGAGTGGGCGATGTTCAAAGCCTCCATTGCTAAAGCTGCGTCTGAGAGCTGTGGTCTCAAGGTCTTAGGTGCCTCAAGGGGCGGTAACCCTCGAACATCCTGGTGGACACCGGTGGTCAGGGGAGCCGTCCGATACAAGAAGGAGGCCTTCCGGGATATGCTATCCCGGGAGACTCCGGAGGCAGTTGCAAGGTACCGACAGGCCCGAAGGACTGCAGCCTCGGCCGTGGCAGAGGCAAAGCAGCGGGTGTGGGAGGAGTTCGGAGAAACCATGGAGAAGGACTTTCGGCTGGCACCAAAGCGGTTCTGGAAGACCATCCGACACCTCAGGAGGGGAAAGCAGGGAACCATCCAAGCTGTATACAGTAAGGATGGGACGTTGTTGACCTCAACTGACAAGGTGATTGGGAGGTGGAAGGAACACTTTGAGGAACTCCTGAACCCGACAAACCCACCCTCTATAGTAGAGACAGAGCTGGAGGATGATGGGGGATCAGCATTAATCTCCCTGGCGGAGGTCACTGAGGTAGTCAAACAACTCCACAGTGGCAAAGCCCCAGGGGTTGATGAGATCCGCCCAGAAATGCTGAAGGCTCTGGGTGTTGAGGGACTGTCATGGATGACACGTCTTATCAACATTGCGTGGAAGTCGGGGACAGTACCTAAGGAGTGGCAGACCAGGGTGGTGGTTCCCCTGTTCAAAAAGGGGGACCGGAGAGTGTGTGCCAACTACAGAGGCATCACATTACTCAGCCCCCGGGAAAGTATACTCCAGGGTGCTGGAAAGGAGGGTTCGACCGATAGTCGAACCTCGGATTGAGGAGGAACAATGCGGTTTCCGGCCTGGTCGTGGAACAACGGACCAGCTTTTACCCTCGCGAGGATCTTTGAGGGGGCCTGGGAGTATGCCAATCCGGTCTACACGTGTTTTGTGGATTTGGAGAAGGCGTATGATCGGGTTCCCCGGGAGATACTGTGGGAGGTGCTGCGAGAGTATGGGGTGAGGGTGTCTCTACTCAGGGCCATCCAATCTCTGTACTCCCAAAGCGAGAGCTGTGTCCGGGTCTTCGGCAGTAAGTCGGACTCGTTTCCGGTGAGGGTTGGCTGCGCTTTGTCACCTATCCTGTTTGTGGTATTCATGGACAGGATCTCACGGCGTAGCCGCGGGGAGGGGGCTGCGGGTTGGTGGGCAGAGGATTGCATCACTGCTTTTTGCAGATGATGTGGTCCTGATGGCATCATCAGTCTGCGACCTGCAGCACTCATTGGATCGGTTCGCAGCCGAGTGTGAAGCGGCTGGGATGAGGATCAGCACCTCCAAATCTGAGGCCATGGTTCTCAGCAGGAAACCGATGGATTGTCTACTCCAAGTAGGAAATGAGTCTTTACCCCAAGTGAAGGAGTTCAAGTATCTCGGGGTCTTGTTCTCGAGTGAGGGGAAAATGGTACGAGAGATGGGCCGGAGAATTGGAGCAGCGGGTGCGGTGTTGCAGTCGCTTTATCGCACCGTTGTGACGAAGAGAGAGCTGAGCCAGAAGGCAAAGCTCTCAATCTACCGGTCTATCTTCATTCCTACTCTCACCTATGGTCATGAAGGGTGGGTCATGACCAAAAGAACGAGATCGCGGATACAAGCGGCGGAAATGAGTTTCCTCCGGAGGGTGGCTGGCATCTCCCTTAGGGATAGGGTGAGAAGTTCAGCCATTCGTGAGGGACTCGGAGTAGAGCCGCTGCTTCTTTGCGTAGAAAGGAGCCAGTTGAGGTGGTTCGGGCATCTAGTAAGGATGCCACCTGGCCGCCTGCCTAGGGAGGTGTTCCAGGCAAGTCCAGCTGGGCGGAGGCCGCGGGGTAGACCTAGGACCAGGTGGAGGGATTATATCTCCACACTGGCCTGGGAACGCCTTGGAATCCCCCAGTCAGAGCTGGTTAATGTGGCCCGGGAAAGGGAAGTTTGGGATGCCCTGCTGGAACTGTTACCTCCGCAACCCGACCCGATCCCGGACAAAGCGGATGAAGATGATGATGATGATGATGATGAACCTGCATGTTTTTCTGGCTGATGTCATTTTACGGTTGCATCAGGTAAATGGTATTATATAACCCTGAGGACACATGTTTATTCCATACTGGCTTCAGCCCAGACAGGCAAAACACAAAACATTGCACCACGCAACAATTTACACACCAACAAAAAAAAGCAACAGACATAAACTAGACACACAAGACACGCAGATACACAACATGCATAACATCCACATTTATTTATCAAAGGAACCTAAAAAAAAACACAGTCTTGTTTTTATTGATGTTGCTGTTGTTGTTGTTATTGATGTTGCTATTGTTGTTGTTGTTGTTGTCATCCCATTCTGTGTCATTCCCCAGGCCGTTGGACACCATTGGCAGTCTTTGTAACCGCTGGTCCTATGGCTTTGCCTTCGGAGCCGTTTCCTCCAGCGTCCTGTTGCTCCTCTCTGAGCGCTACATCCCCTTCTACGTCCCGCCCTGGGCCAGAGGTACCACAAGCATGTTAATATATCTATACCAGCACTAGAGCTACTAGAACCATGTTAATATCTTTATACCTGCACCAGAGCTACTAGAACCACATTAATATCTTTATACCAGCACCAGAGCTACTAGAACCACGTTAATATCTTTATACCAGCACCAGAGCTACTAGAACCATGTTAATATCTTTATACTTGACCACAGGGACTGACCAGAACTAGAACTGAACTAGAATGTTAATATCTTTCTACGCTTGCTCAGCGTTGTGTTATTTTCTCTATGGTATAAGATATATATCTGTGTGTATGTTGGTTTGGGTGTGTCTGTACGCACGTGTGTGTGTGCGCTGTTATGTGTGTGTGTGGGTGACTGTGCGGTTATGTGTGCGTGTCTGTCTGTGTGTGTGTGTATGTGTTCACAGCGTTGGTGTACCTGGTAGGTGGGCTGGAGGTGGGCTTGGCCTACTTCCCTTTCTTTGCGTGCCTCTCCACGCCCTTCAGAGCGGTGGGGGCTGTGCTGGGAATCCTCTATTCTCTCCCCTGGTCAGTCGCCGCTTCATCCTGGAAAACTATTATCCTTATTAGGATTAATATTGCTATTTTATTATATATCTTGTATGCACGCTATTCTCATTATTAAGGATTGTATTGTTATTATTAACATTGATTTAATTATTGTTATCATTCATGTTTTGTTATTGTTATTGATACAATTCGTATTATATATATTTTGTTGTTTACGTTGTTGTGGTAAAGGACTCCATTTTGTAGTTGTTGGGATGAAGCTGGCCAACCAGCTCCTGTTGATCCGGTTCTGTTCCTTTTGTTTTTTCGGCTGCAGGATCATCGTCACAATGTGGGACATGTTCACCTGCCCTGCTGGTAAGGTAGGGGAGCAGTCACATCTAACATGGCCGCTGATGCACAGTGAAAACAAATGCTCTTTTCCTGGGCTAGCTGGTTGCATTGTTTACCTTGGGCCTTACTGTTAGAGCTGTGCTGGAAAGGATAATCCCTTCCTTGTGCGGGCATTAACCTGCTGTTGAACGAATTAGACGATTGTGTTTGCTTAGGTATGGTTTGTTTGAACAACACCTAGCAATGGCTAGGCCATGCGTGGATAGCGTGACTCTGTGGCAGCTGGGGCAGCAGAGAGGAAGTGACCAGAAGAGAAAGAGGGGGGGGAGGGGGTGCCGTGATGATTGGGTTGGGTTGTATCTGAGGGAGCGTTATGGGTGTCTAGGACATTAGCACAGTTTCATTTGATTATTTCTGCTGTTAATTTCAACCTAACCTTAGCTACAACCAGAGCGGTGTCAACAGAGAAGGGATAACGATATCACATATCACCTTCATAAATTATCCTCACCACAAGGAAACGTATGATGCAAATATAATATGAATATGTCATTAAGTAAACAATTTTGAGCTTCACTCAAAGGTTCTTTGTAAATTAAGTGTTGGATATTGCTCAATGTTGTGTCATTGTATGTATGTATCCTGTGTGTGTGTGTGTGTGTGTGTGTGTGTGTGTGTGTGATGGGGTGCATTTGTGCGAATATGTCTGTGTGTGTATGTCAATGAAGGAGCTGGGCCCTTATGAAAAGCTGATCTACCAGTGGCCGTGTGTCCTGTCCCTCCTCTTCCTCCTGGGTCGCTTCGTCTACATGCTGGTCAAAGCCGTACGTGTTTGCCTTCAGCTGGAGCCAGAGGTCAGCAACACCGCCACACATAAACACCACCATATACCCACTACCCAGGACATTACAGTTATTACAGGCTGCCGTACCCAGGGCTAATGAGTGATGTCAAAACAAGCCAGCTCAAACTAAAACGTCTCATGTTTTGATTTATTTCTGACTGATAATAACTGACATGTGTGTTGACGGTTCAGACTGATGAGAACTGATGATGCATGTTCTGACAGGACCAGCTGGAGATGCTGCATGGCCACCAGGTCCAACACGTCAAGAGACTGTTTAGGAAGACCCCTACAGAAGAGTAGGAGAACACACACACACACACACACACACACACACACACACAGACACACACACACACACACACACACATATCATGAAGAGACGGTTTATGAATACTCCTACAGACATGTAGGAGAACACACACACACGCACACACACACACACACACACACACACACACACACACACATCATATAAGCAAATGACATACTTTGCACAAAATGTCCACTTGCAAACCCAGTACAGTCACAGTATAAAGTTCTATTTTTGGAACTGTGTTCCGACTATAAACTACAGCAGGACTCCCAAAGAGCATGTTTCACACACACACACACACACACACACACACACACACACACACACACACACACACACACACATATCATGAAGAGACGGTTTATGAATACTCCTACAGACATGTAGGAGAACACACACGCACACACACACACACACACACACACACACACACACACACACACACATCATATAAGCAAATGACATACTTTGCACAAAATGTCCACTTGCAAACCCAGTACAGTCACAGTATAAAGTTCTATTTTTGGAACTGTGTTCCGACTATAAACTACAGCAGGACTCCCAAAGAGCATGTTTCACACACACACACACACACACACACACACACACACCACTGCACTTAGTGTGTGTGTCAGAAGCTTGTCTAGACTGTCTCACACTCATACACATACCACTGTACACTGTGTGTGTGTGTGTGTGTGTGTGTGTGTGTGTGTCTTCTGTCTTCTGACACACGTTATTTCTCCTTTGTGTATGTGTCTGCAGCCTGTCAGTACAGAGTTGGTTCCAGAGCTGTTTCCGGAGGAGGGTGTATGAATGGGACCCACACTTCAAGTTCCCTAGCAGGATGATTGGCACTGCAGTCATATCACTGATCGGACTCTACACGGTCAGTATAGCGCACACGCACACGCACACGCACACACACACACACACACACACACACACACACACACACACACAGAAGGTTGAAGCACAGGAGAGAGCGTGCCTTTGCAGTTGTTGCCCCCATACTGTGGAATGGGTTGCCTCTGCATGTCAGGCAGGCCCCTACTTTGCCGGTCTGTAAATCCTGTTTAAATCAGTATGACAGTTGCCTTTGGAACTTGTTGGAAAGGAATGCGGAAGTAGAATTGATTATATAATGATTATGGATTTGTGAATATGTATATGTTTACACCTACTCTTGTAGGATTCATTTATTCAGCATTTGTACAGGTTGCTTTTTTTTGCTTTTCAATGAATGAAAACCTAAACTTTGACTTTGAATCCATCCCTGGACAGATGCCCAGTGTACCTGGACTGAACCGGACTTTAAAATCCCGCTGCAGTCCCATTTGTTCAACTAATATTTGCTTATGTTTTCAACTAGTTTTTGTGCTTTTTTGTTTTGTTTTATTGCATTTACTTTTACTGCCGTGATTGTACAGTACTTTGGTCAACTGCTGTTGTTTTAAATATGCTTTATAAATAAACTTCACATTTACTTTGACACACACACACACACTCACATTATTTCACTAATGCACACACTCTTTCACACTTTTGGTTACCCTACCAGATAACGTTAGCTGACTATTTGCTCAGTGACCTTGCTTTTGACCGCCTGGACCAATGGAAGGGAATCCTGGAGGAACTGGCAAATTCCTGTAACCAATCAGAAGCCATCGCTTACTTGATACCTCAACTCGAAGAGTTCACTGAAGTCGCAAGGCGTAAGGTTTTTTTTCTCTGTGTGTATCTCACAAGTCACTTATTGTTGACATTAAACAAAGTTAGTTCCATGGCAATCCTTTCTCAGGACCAGCTCAGATATGGAGAGTTGCAAACTTTCCTTTCATTTCTGCAGCTTACTGTGGTTTGGTTAGAATACTAAGTGGCAAACCTTCTCTGTTTGTGTTCTGTTTCAGACTCACTCATGCTAACTCTCTGTCTAGTCTTTATTTCTGCAACTCACTGTGGTTTGGTTTTTGCCCTGTTTTCAAACTCACCCACTTTAACTCTCTCACTGTGGATTGGGGTTTTGCCCTGTTTACAAACTCACCCACGCTGACTCTCTCTCTCTCTCTCTCTCTCTCTATGGATTGGGTTTTTGCCATGTTTTCATACTCCCCCATGCTAACTCTCTCTCTCTCTCTATGAATCGGGTTTTTGCCATGTTTTCATACTCCCCCATGCTAACTCTCTCTCTCTCTCTATGAATCGGGTTTTTGCCATGTTTTCAGACTCCTGGCTGACCACCACTGTCTTCGCCAGCCTGACCTCCGTCACCTACACCTTCCATGTCCTGGCATGCTACAGGTACAGTGAGGGTCCCAGCGGGGTGGGTGAGGTGTCGGTGTCACGATGCTCACCTTGGTGGAGCCTGGGCGGGGCCCGTTTCCCAGGGACAGCGCTTACAGATTTGATGCTCTGGGCGAGACTTCCAAAGGCTGGCTTGCTCTTTGCAGCGTGCCTGGTTACACTATGTCCCAGTGAGCCGTCACAGATGCCCGTGCACGTACAGAGCTCAATGCGTTGGGGCTTTTTGTTTCATGAGTTTCAATAAAGTGTGTTATTTAGATTTGCAAACCCTAATCAAAGCTTATATATATTTTACATTTAAAACATTACGGTTTCAGTGAAAATCTTTAGAAATGTTTAGGTCAATGTTTTCGCTCGTCTTCACTGCCCTAAACATATATAGTTACCCTTTTGATTGAAAGAGAAAGGTGGCTGCTTTTTTTGCTGAAACTGTAGATTTAGTTTGTTACATACATTCAAGCTGGAAGGCTTGAGCAGGGTTCCAAATACATTGCGTTTAAGAAAATATTATAGAATTGAAATAGGATCATCTCCGAAAACTGAGCTCAGCCAGGAGTTTTTCGACAGGATCACAAACAATGACATCTTTTGTGCTCTTGTCCGTGTAAAGTTTGTATGAAATATGGGTTGTCACTTTTGTTTTATTGGGAACTTGATATCCTCAAACATAATACTGTGTATTAATAAAATACTCCTTTGTATTTTATTCACCTTTTTGGCCCAGTGTCGTAATGACATTGTGTTGTTAGTATTGCACATTTAGTTCTCCAGAGAGGAGCAGGGAGTACTACTGTAAGCCCAAGAAGCTGTGTTTTCACACCTCTATGATAATAAATATACACATAACTCTCTCTTTCTCTCTCTTAAAGGAAGCATATCAAAAGACTGTGGGCTGGTCAGAAAAGCTTTCTACCAGAGAAGTTCCACAATCCAAGCTCTGCAGTCAGTGTGGTGAGGACACACACACACACACACACACACACACACACACACACACACACAGAAACACAGACGTCAGCACATTATTTTAATGTGAGACAATATTTGCTAAATATTAACAAAATAAATAACGTTAGTTGACAAGACGACAGTGTTGTTTGCTTAATTCGATGTATAATGAATGTGAATGTGTTATATTGTGTCTTGCCAGGCTGCCATTGCCAGGTACTCAGGCTGGCAAATAGCCTTCACCCTGTGGGGTAAGGAACACCTTGGTCTTCCCTCATTCATCCACTACACTTGGCGCAAATGACATAATCACTGACCTACCTGAAGTAATCTGTTACACTCTGAGAGTATGACAGCAGTCATCACTGACCTTTCAGCAAGTAGTTCATTACATCCTTGGGAGTATTACGTCATCACTGACTTTTCTGAAGTAATCTATTACACACTCTGAGCGTAATACATCAGTCACCACTGACCTTTCTGAAGCAATTGATTTCATCCTGAGAGTATTACATCATCGTTGACCTTTCTGAAGTAATCTATTACACGCTCTGAGAGTATTGCATCACCATCGTCCTCCTTGGTCGAGTGAAGTCTCTGATGTGACGTGTTCCCTTAAATAACCTTGTTTGGGAAGTGGCCCTTGACAACAATGGGTTGGCCATCTTTGCTGTCCCTGCCCAAAGTCTTATCTCCATTCTAGTCATTCCTTTTCCATGTACTAACACATCATAACAAAGACAGTGACTGAAAGTGATCCAACTAGGAGATCAAAATAGGGCAAGCACTCAAAGAAACATTTCTTTTAAAGACATCCTTTCACTTAGTGCCAGTCAAATCTCATTGAAATATCCGCTCTCTAGGTATCTCCCTTTGTGTCCCTCACAAAATGAAAGAGCCATGGCTCCTTTTGTTCATCAGTGAACCTGTGTAACACAGAGAGACAGTGGTATTTACACAGGGACTGTGGGTGCGGCACACACTAATTTGTTTGGGTAAGGATGATGACACTGACTGGCAGTCAAACAAAACAATAGGTAAATAAGCATTAGCCGTCAGGCAGGCCTTACCTCACCAAACTCCATCCTGTCAGCACCAGCCTTCTAAACAGGGCACTGCTCGGGAAAAAAAATCATATTCTGTTGGTTTGTTGGTTACACATGTATAAATAAATAAATAAATGAATAACTGACCCTGGTGCGATTGTCATCCTGTGTTGCCAGGTTACTTGATTGTCCATTTTGTCCAGTTCCTGTTTGCTCTTCTGTTTGTCTATGGACTGGTGCTTCCTGTCATCCACGGCAAGACGCTGGATATGCTCTCCAATCTGGCAGTTCTTCTGTGGGTAACACATTTAACACAAGTCAACAAACACAATTTTATACAGTCACTTATTCACTGATCTGTGTTGTGTGCAGGTGGGCATGCTAGTGGACATTTTGTTTTGTTCTACGTAGGCGTCTCTGAGAGTTTATGCAAACAAAGGTTAATGTGTCATACGTATGTGTGTGTCTGTCTCTCGGTCTCTGTGTTTCTGTGTGTGTGTGTGTGTGTGTGTGTGTGTCGTTCTCAGTTTGACCATAGGTTTTGTCATCGTCCTGGTGATTCTACAGGTAGTGATGGTCCAGGTGTTCTTCCTTCAAGACAAGATGTCTCCCACGGACAAGGAGAAACCATTGGCTCTTAACAACAGGTACCCTCTGACCCCCTGTCTCTAAGATTATACATCTAAAACAATGATTATGTGTCAGTCTGCTTGGTTTTGATAAACACACGGAATAGTTTCGTCATAGTTTTGATATCCACACGGAATAGTATTAACTAAGATCCAGTGCCTGTTCAGAGTCTGGTGTGTTTGTACTGTAAATAAGAAAATAAATCAGCTGGAAAACATTTAACAGGAAATTGTAGCCATTTTTCTTGTAGCTTTTCTTTTGTGATAAAGACTAAATTAATGAAGTTTCCCCCAACAATTTTAACATAAGATTACTTTATTTTTACAAATATATTTTTGTGTTATACATATGCTGTGCAGTTTACATAAAGCTAGTCTACAAAATGTTCAGGGTGTCTTTTTCAACTGTGTTGTTTGACAGTCTGTGAGTAGTTTTCTGTCTCGATATACCCCAAACTGGACACTGCGCAAATCATCACAAATATATGTGCCTAAGATTAGAATAAGGCTCACAAGTAAAAGTAAAATATATAAATGGTCCTTTAAAATTAATAATAAACCTTTTTATCTGAAAGTCAAATCTCTTTATGATTATAGTTTGTTACAAAGTGAAAAGTTAAAGATGGTATTTAAAATGGTTGAACGATGACAACCCCTCTTCCTGTTCCTCCAGGAAGGCCTTCCACAACTTTAACTACTTCCTGTTCTTCTACAACGTGGTGATGGGGCTGTCTAACTGCATCTTGCGCCTGCTGACAAGCTGTGTGGTTGGCACCTGGCTGGTGTCCCGCATCGACCGCACCATCATGCAGAGAGGCTACGAGGGCATGGACCCAGGTCAGTCACAGCAGGGGTCAACTGAGAGGTCAAACAGAGGTCGCAGGGTAAAGCTTAAATGTTAGGTGGCCACCTGGATGGTTTCCCGCATTGACAGCACCATAACAAAACAGCAGAGATCAAAAGGTCTACCCAGGAGGTCAAACAAAGGTCATAAGGTAAAGGTCAAACATTCGGTTCTGCAGCCTGACTGCTCCGTTTCATCATCTGAATTGTGAGCACAACAATGTTTGAGATTATTGATATTGATATATAATGCAGCACAACATCATGTCTACTTTGTCGATCCAACATCCACTTTGTCCAATGTGTTTCTGTGATTAAGAGATTAGAGTTTCCTTATTTGACTGAGCATTATCAGGTTTCAGAAGCCTAAAACTGTCTTGTTTTCACAACGTTTCAACTAATTAAAATGTAAAACGTATTAATACCAATCAGAAACTTTTAAAAGTATCCATCTATGATTATTATAGCTCTGAATCAAAATAAACAATTCACTCCCTTTGTGAATCTCTCATCCTAATCAGGTTACAGCACCTGAGAGGATTGCAATAGCTTTGAGTCAAAATAAAGAGTTGACTTTCTCTTTGTCACTCTCTTGCTTACCAGGTTACAGTACATAGGTGGGTGCTATAGATCTGAATCAAGATAAAGGGTCAACTCCCTCCTTGTTACTCTCTTCCTCACCAGGATACAGCACCTGGGTAGGAATGATCTTCGCTGACCACTATCACAACAATCCAGTGATGGTTTGTTTCTGTCAGATGATGCTGTCCAGCCGTCTGGAGAGACAGAGAGCCTCCATCACTGCTCACAGTTACTCAACGTTCCAAGACTCAGCACCAGGTACATGTTTGTAATACTATACTGACAGTCTTCATGCACAATATCAACACTTCACATATACTTACTGAGATTTAGCACCAGCTGCCGGTCTGTTATACCAGCTTTACTGGCAGGGCTCAAACACCATAGCAACACTTGCACTATATGTATGGTATAGAACCTTCTCCCCTCTGATTGTTCCAGAACATTCCTCTCCCCCTTTCTTTGTTGTGCAGAGCCATCAGTGGGAAGCAGGGTGAGGAGAAGATGGCTGCTCGTCTACACCCTGCTGAGGAACCCACGATTCATCCTCCTCAGGAAACACCATCTTACAATCGCAAAAACAGCAGCAGCAGCACCAGCAGCAGCATCCTCCTCATCACCAGATCACCAGGCGGACCAGAACGCGGTGATCCATTCCTGGGTTCTGGCTTCCCAGACAGGACAGCAGTCCCTGTCCAACCCAGACACCATAGACTCCTGAGAGTAACGGCTGGCGATGGAGTTTTAGAACCTGTGGAATGTTTCTAGAATCTGTGGAACATTACAGTACAGTTCTAGAAGGATAATAGTATTGATCTCGTTTCGGTTATTGGTCCAATACTTAGTATTACAATATTCCAAAGACTTTGGGGAATTGTAGCTATAGGTGGACATGTTGGGACCAAAAGCTTCAAAGAAATACATTGTAAAAAAAGAAAAAGAAAAGTTATAATGTATGTAACTAAATAATTTAAAATAATTTGGCATTCAAAATGAAAGATAGTGCACTCACCAAAAAATGTCTTAAAAATATCAAATAACATGTATTTGATAAAAAAAATCTAATAAAAAAAGGTACAATGCAATGACATTGACCAAAACATGGCTTAAGTAGTTGTGAATGTCCCAAGGTTTGAATTGTTTGCTAATCCTTTTTTAAAAGGTATTATTATTTTTATTTGTTAGCTCATTGTTCCAAGCTCAAGCTATATGTTACCGATTAAACAAACTCATTATATAAGCAGGTACAAAGTGCTGAATTAATTGTTAATAGATTTCTAAAATGTTGTTTTTAACATGTAATGTTATCATATTGCCAGTTTACAGTAGGCCAAATTTCTGTAAGTGTTTAGCCTCCCTAGGCTATGGAAACCTTATTGTGCTGCGGCTTACATAAGGCCCATAGGTTTAGTGATGTCATTGTAATATCAGCATGCCGAAGCCATCTGACCAAATTGTAAGCGATGTTGTATGTAATGTGTAGTCCTAGTGCCTACACTACAGGAAATACATAAATAAAACATAATTTGAAAAAGTTCAAAAGCCTCTCTTATGAAGTTGTATAATTGCTAAATTCAATGTTACATTTGTATTTCTCAATTAATTCCTTATTATAAATATATAACCTATTTTAAAAATACAATTTGACCTCTTGACCCTTTGAACTTAATGAAGGTATTGCTCGATGCGCGTTTAAGTTGATTACCTGCTGCGTTATAGTTGATTGACGAGAAAAATACCAGTTTCCAACCATCAAGGTTTTTACCGGGAGGCTGTACCGTTCCAGGTATAATGTTTGACAAAATGAATTCCAGATATTATATGTAATCTCATTCCTCATTTTACTAAGAGCCATCAATACATACAGTTTGTGAAGCCATCTTAACACGTTAACATCGCTGGCGTAACTGTAAAGTGCGTAGACCTGGTAGTGGCGTATTCGTCGTTAGCTTAATGTTAGCCAAAGGGAATTTGCCATGGCCGGCTTGCTAGCTAGTTTGCTAACAATCAATTAGCACTTGTTTTGACTAGCCACGTGTACCTGGAAAAGGGTTTTAAAGCTTGTATGTAAGACTTTGGTGAATTATTGAGCTACATTTAAGGATTGAAAATATGTGTTCATTTAAAAATAACCTGACCATGGTAATTTTAAGGTGTTGTGAAAAGTAAGTTAAAGCTAAAGCTAGCTAATTAACAGTTTAGTAGAGGGCAAGCATATCCGATCATTTACACATTTTAAGTTACTAAATCATAGCACGATTAAGAAATAATCTAATCATTTTAAACCATTAAACTATAATACTTTTTGTATCTGACTGATTGGGCTGGTCATGCACTGTAGAAAAATAACAACTAATATTATTTATTAATATATTACTGTTGGTTGTTGCCCTGCTCTATGATTATGGATCAACATTAAATGTAACTCAAATGTTTGTCATCAGAATGTTGTTCATTTCAGTTTTTAGGATGTCTGACCCCGAGTCTATGAAGAAAATGTTGCGAGCTGTCCTGCAGTCCAATAAAAATGGGGTTTCCATCAACCGCATTCAGGCGGAGTACCACTCTCTTTGCGGAGAGTTCATCCCGCACCGACAGCTGGGTTATCCGACCATTGATGGCTTTCTAAGAAGCATTCCCAACGTTGTCAGATTGGAATCGCGCACTGGTGAGGTGAGGATGACTGTATACACCGCATGCCCACTAGAACCCGTCCAGACCATGTTACCCAACTTCTCAGAATGAATGGCATGCTACTTTCTACACAACAAGGCAGATTCCAACTTCCAAATATGCCAACATTAATGATTGTACGGGTTCCTAAACTTGTAGGGCTGGTTTCCTGGACATAGATTGAGCCAAATCCTGGACAAAAAATATTTTCAAAGAAAAATCTCAATTGAAAGTGAGATTTAATTTAGCACTAGGCTTAATCTATATCTGGGAAACACTCAACTGGACTGTGTTTATTGTAGTTGATGTGCTTTGCTGCGGTGTGCGAAGAGACAGCCCACATCGCTCAGCTGGTGTCTCGTCAGAAGAGCTCCAAGAAAGTGGGGCGCTCCCACATGGTGAACTGTAGGATGAGACCCAAGCCCTCTTCGCCCTTCATGTTCAATGGTAAGAGAATACCTTTAACTAAGTTGTTGAACCCCGCCCCTTCCACTTTTTTACATCTCTTACTACACCTCTACCATCCTACCCCTCCACACCCATCCTCGCTCCATCCTGCCTCCTACTACTACTCCTCTTCTTCCAGAGAAGCCACGGATGTCTTTGCGACAGCCTGTCCAGCAGGGTCGTTCCTCAGGGTGGGGTGGCAGCAGCTACCCGCCCAGGCCTCGGGGCTACAGCAGCTATGGAGGCTTCAGCGCTGGAGGAGACTACAGGTGGGGGGGTCTCATGAGGGGGTGGGGGGGTGGGGGGGTTGGTAAGCTGATGGTATGGGCCTGGAGGTGAGAATGGGAGAAACGGTAGAGCTTGCAAGCGTATTTGGGTAGAAATGGAAAGTGAAATACGACAAAAGTTTAGAGATTGCTTATGTATGTTACCAGCAGAAACACTGGGCAGCATTGATTGTTAATGTTGTGATACGCCATGGTAGGTGGCTTCATGGATAGTCATCACCCAGTGACAAACATAATAACCAGAATGCACCGTGACAGAGGTCATAGTGACTCTGTCGTCAGTCGATCTGCTTTGTTAAGTGTGTGTGTGTGTGTGTGTGTGTGTGTGCGCGCGTGCTCGTGCTCGCAAACAGGCAGATGGACCAGAGTTTAAGAGCCTCTACTCCCGTTCAACACAGAGTACCAGTCACCAGTCAGGCCAAACCACCAGCCGCACTCCTACAAACTGACAGGTCTATAACACATGCACAGACACGCACAGGAAACCAGCTAGGCCAAACCACCAGCCGCACTCCTACAAACTGACAGGTCTATAACACATGCACAGACACGCACAGGAAACCAGCTAAGCCAAACCCTCAACTGCACCATACACCAGTTGGATAGGACTCTCTTTCAAACAGACACACACACACACACACATTACATTACATTTGTTTCCTCATTTGGGTCTGAGCTGATCTCACCTGGTTAAAGACTGAAAGTTTTAAAAGTATGTAATTTATACATAAAACTCACAAATACACTGAACTGTTTGTCTTCGTCAGGAAAGTGTCCTTCACCCCTGCCTTCACCAACCACCAAGTCCCTGCAGGTAAATCTCTAGACCTAATCTTGTTTGATGCCACAAAGTGCAGTCTGTGAAAAAGATGGGAATTGGCGCCCCCCAGAGGGTGTAAGATGTTACTGTGGAATGGTTTAAATAGTGCTCCTAAGTGTTAGGGGCTTTGGTTTGTAGAAAGTGTCTAGTAGTGTTAAGCCTTTGGTTGTTAGTGTGAAGTGTCACAGCTTCAGTTTGTGGACAGCGTCCATAAACATTTTGTGCTTATACTTTGCTAGAAAAGGGATGTACGATACAATGTGTCAAGTCCTCCGTTTCAAACATCTTTAAGTGGCGTTGGGACACGTGTCAGTGGTGTTAAAGGCAGGAAAAGATCAAATGCACATTATGTAAAACAACGGCCAACTGTTTGACCTCCTCCAGCAAGAACAGCGTCTGCTCCCGCCCGGAGCCGGGGCCCGTACGACCCAGAGCGGGTCCAGGACCAGGTGCGCCACGTCCTGGCTCGGTACTGCAGCGGCCTGTGGCTCTCCAAGCTGCCGTTGATCTACAGTCAGATGTTCCACCAGGATCTCCCAGCACAGGCCCTGACGGACCTGGAGAACTGGCCCCACGTCTGCTCTGTGAGAGACACACACATATCATGGAGAACTGCGACCACCTCTTCTTTATGAAATGAAATGCACTGAAACAGTTTTTTTCACACTGTCTTTTTCCTCAGTATTTGAAACACCCATTTTCTAACACCCCCCCACCCCCCCCCCCCACACACACACACACACACAGACACATCCAGCCCACAGTCACACAGACACATCCAGCACACAGTCACACAGACACTGTCAGCACACGCACCTCTGATGTCTTTGTCTGTGTTTCCTCTTCCTGTGTGTGTGTGTGTGTGTAGCTGGAGAAACCAGGCAGCAATAACCGAGGAGACCGTCTGATATACCCCCCCGCCCCTCCCAAGCCCTCTCTGACCGTCACCTTTAACCCCACCCCTCCCCGACCCTCCCCCGCCACTTCCAAGCCCAATCTGACCGTCACCTTCAACCCCACCCCTCCTGAAGTCACCCCCGTCTCCCCCCTCCCCTCCCAATATCTCCCCCACCAATCCCCGACCCTCTCTGAAGGTAACCTTTAACCCCACCCCTCCCAGACCCTCCTCCATTGCCTTTTCCTCTCCCAGACCCTCCTTGAAGATTACCTTTAACCCCACCCCTCCTAAGCCTTTCCCTGTCGCCGTCACCAGCCCCCTGGCCAAACCCACCTTCCACTTCCCCCCCTTACAGCGGTCCGGAGTGACCTCCAGCCCCATCAAACCAGCTCCTCCGGTGAGCCTGCGTAGCCCGGCACCAGGGTTTATCTCCAGGGGGTCCGTCCCCGCCTCCCCCGTCACCGCCTTTCCTTTGTCCCCGCCCCCCTCCTCCTCCTGCACCTCCTCTCCCCACCCCTCCTTCCTGTACCCCAGCCCTCCCCCCGCCTCGTGCCTCTCCCACAGCCCGCCGGCCTCTCCGGCGCTGTCTCTCTCCGTGCAGGGGAAGCTGAAGGAGCTGCTGTCTAAGTACAGCCACGGCCTGTGGGCCCACGCCCTGCCCCAGCTCTTCACCGACGCCTACAAGGAGCCCTTCCCCCAGCACGTCCTCGACAACCTCTCCCTGCTGCTCGACATCTGCACCGTGGAGTACCCCATGGCCCACAACCGCACCAAGGTGAGACTAGGGGGGTGTGGGTGGGTGACATCTGCACCATGGAGTACCCCATGGCCCACAACCGCACCAAGGTGAGACTAGCGGAGTGTGGGGGGGATGACATCTGCACTGTGGAGTACCCCATGGGCCACAACCGCACCAAGGTGAGACTAGGGGGGGGGGGGGGAGACATCTGCTCTGTGGAGTACCCCATGGCCCACAACCTCACCAAGGTGAGAGGTGGAGCTCCCACAGCTTGATCAGGGTTAGGGGATTAGGAGGTGTTGAAATAGGGAGGGGAAGACTGGGCAGGCAGGGTGAAGGTGAGGGTGTGTGTTAAAGTGAAATTGGGATTGTTCTCCACAAACTGAAGTGTGTTTGTGTGCGTCTAGGTGAAATTGTATATCCAAATACTTATATTAAGATGCTTTTAAGGTCAGCTTAAGTCAACTTGAAGTTTGAAAGAGTTGTGGCTGGTTGTATTTTGAGCGTTTTCATTGGCTCCTCAGTGTCTGGGAGAACCATTTGGCTTTAGACCCTAAATATACCCAGTGTGGTCTATGCGTGTCAGTCCACTTTAAAAGGCAGAGCCCTTGCTTTTCTTTCTTTGTAGCTTAACGGCCGGAATCTCTTTTTACTCAAATCAAATTCAAAAGTGTGCAATGTTTTTTGCTTGTCATTTTTATATAAAAATTTGGCATCTTTATTGAACAATATTAATTTTTTTAGAAACACTTAAGTTTTAAATAAAGACTACTGTTGTGTAATGTAACATTCATGGTTCCATTCATTCAACAGATGACATAGTCTCTGCCTCAGTCAAACTCGAGGCTATTAAGCCATTGTTGTGTTTGAATACGGTTGTGCCCTCCCTCTCTGCAGGCCATCCTGTATGGTAACCAGGTAGAGGTTCAGCAGAGCTCCAGACCCACCAGCCCCAGTCTGATCCATACGCCCTGCTCCCCGACTCTGCCCTCTGGGCTGCATGTGGTGGGCGCCCTGGTCCCCTCTCTGGAGCACTCTACAGAGCAGTACCCCTCTGTACTGGTCACCGAAGCCATGGACACCAGCAATATCAATTTCAGGTAACACACTAGGGGTGCAACGGTTCAGTAACCACACAATTTGGTTTCTAGCCTGTTTTGGGGGTCAAGGTATTTGTTAGGTAAAGTTAATTTGGATTAAGTTTATTTATACTAAAAGTTAGACTATATCAACCAACTGCCTTTCAAAACAAAAGGTACAACTAACTACTTTGAACAAACCAAAAAATCCTTAAATATAGTCTACAAAACGTCAGCTAGTTGTGTACTTGTGTGGCCCTCCTACAGGGGGCAGTGTGCGTAACCCTGCACTCATAATCTCCTTCAGGCCGTCACTGTCAGATAACTTTCCGTTGTCATGGAAGTCCAACATTCTGTTGTGAGAGCTATAGACTGTTTGGGCTAATTTCCGACTTTATTACGTACTTGATTCAATAATAACTGAATGGAGCGGCAAACCTTTGATGAAACCAGCTTAGGTTCAGTTATCTATTTGTGTCTGTCAGCCTTAGATCGTCTCACAGTGACGCTACAAATCTTTTTATTTGGATTAAACAGTACTAAAACATGACATGTGAATTCTTGGGTGTGTTTTGTTTTAATCAAAAAATAATGAAACAAAATGCATATCATAAAACACACAAGGTTCAATATCTGTGCCCTCTCCTCACCTCCAGGTACATTGGCGAGGGCTACTCTAAATCCCAGGAGGCTATGGAGGACGCCATGAAGGAGTTCTATAGCCTCCCCCCGACGACCACTGACCCCCTGGTCACCCTCCCTGTGGGCCAGCTCGTGGCTGCCAGGGTGGAGGGGGGAGACGAGGTGGTGCGAGCCCAGGTCCAGCTGGTCACGACCCCGGACAAGGTCAAGGTGAGGGGATGGTACAGTGGCCTGCTTGGGCAGGGCAGAGAAAGAAGGGTTTGGGACCAGCAATACAAGATATCCAGATGATTTGACGGTGATGCACCATTGATAGCGAGCGCGCGCGCGCGCGCGTGTGTGTGTGTGTGTGTGTGTGTGTGTGTGTGTGTGTGTGTGTGTGTGTGTGTGTGTGTGTGTGTGTGTGTGTGTGTGTGTGTGTGTGTGTGTGTGTGTGTGTGTGTGTGTGTGTGTGTGCGCCAGGTGTACTATGTGGACTATGGTTTCTCGGAGACCACCAGTAGCAGTAAGCTGATGCCTCTCCACCAGAGGTTTATGAAGCTCCCTCTGCAGGCCACAAGCTGCTGCCTAGCAGGTAGGAGGAGCACTGACACCATATTACACTGAGAGAGATATTACACTGAGAGAGATATTACACTGAGACCACATTACACTGAGACCATATTACACTAAGAGAAATATTACACTGAGACCATATTACACTGAGAGAGATATTACACTGAGACCATATTACACTGAGAGAGATTTTACACTTGAGACCATATTACACTGAGAGAGATTTTACACTGAGACCACATTACACTGAGACCATATTACACTGAGAGAGATTTTACACTGAGACCATATTACACTGAGACCATATTACACCGTCTGCCACAACAGCCGGTGCCATTTATAATTCCTTCTTTGGATGGTTTGGGAACAGTTCTGTACAAAATAAGTGTGTGTGTGTGTGTGTGTGTGTGTTTCTGTCTGGTTATCTCACTCACTCTCTCTCACACACACACCAGGACTGGAGGGCTTCAGCGTGAACCCAGCGGTGCTGGCGTGTCTGGAGAGCCTGGCGGTGGGGAAGATCCTCCTGATGGAGACGCTGGAGCGTCATCAGGGTGAGACGCCCCTGGTGGTGCTCTACGACACGTCGCAGGACAATGACATCAACGTCAACGCAGCCTGTCTGAAAGCCCTGCAGGACAGGAGCATGGACAACCCTCTGACGGTGCGTCTGCAGCCAGACAGCGCGGCCCCGCTCCAATTCTAGAACACAGATCTTGTACTGCAAATTTTGTACTAGTCTACACATTGTTGTAGTTTTCCTCAGGTGAACAGCACCGAAGTCGATGTGTGTAGATTCTATAAACGGTTTGTTGATGCTGTTCTCAGGCAAAGGTATATCTGTTTATACTATAGTGTTTGTTGATGCTGTTCTCAGGCAAAGGTATATCTGTTTATACTATAGTGTTTGTTGATGCTGTTCTCAGGCAAAGGTATATCTGTTTATACTATAGTGTTTATTGTGATGGTGGTTGTTGTTGTTGTTGTTGTTCTCCTCAGGTAAACAGCACTTATGTAAACGTGTGTGTGACCAACGTGTGTTCAGATGGAACCATCTACTGCCAGCTTCCCTCCAGAGGAGGAGCCAAACTCAGCCAACTGCTGGACAAGATAGAGGCTTTCTTCACCACACAGGTACCACACTCCACTTTATCACACAGGTAACACACTCCACTTTACCACACAGGTAACACACTCCACTTTACCACACAGGTAACACACTCCACTTTACCACACAGGTAACACACTCCATTTTACCACACAGGTAACACAGTCCACTTGATCACTCAAGTAACACACTCCATTTTATCACACAGGTAATACAGTCTGGTGTCCCACCTCCCCACAGAAGTAACCCTAGTTTAATAAAAGATAGTCTTCCTAATCACACTTACATCTAGCTTTATCATAGACAAGATAGTGCTTCTTCACACGGGGAAACCTAGTTTATTATTGATAAGATACATACACTTAGTTAGCACCAGTATAGGAGCAGTCCAGGACTGGAGCTCCAATAGTTTCCTATAACAGTTGGTATTGTGTGTGTGTGTGTGTGTGATTGTGTGTGTGTGTGTGTGTCATGTTGTGATGGTTGCTCTCTCCTCCTCCTCCCTCCTCTAGATATCCTCGGAGTCTCTGATGTCCCGGCCGTTCTGTGGTAAGCTGTGTGTGGCCCGCTACAGAGGGAAGTGGTGCCGTGTAGAGGTGAGCCCCTCTTAATGCTGCTGTAATGGTGCTGACCTGTTCTGTGGTAAACTGTGTGTAGAGGTGAGCCCCTCTTCATGCTGCTTTAATGGTACTGACCTGTTCTGTGGTAAACTGTGTGTAGAGGTGAGCTCCTCTTAATGCTGCTGTAATGGTACTGACCTGTTCTGTGGTAAACTGTGTGTAGAGGTGAGCCCCTCTTCATGCTGCTTTAATGGTACCGACCTGTTCTGTGGTAAACTGTGTGTAGAGGTGAGCCCCTCTTCATGCTGCTTTAATGGTACTGACCTGTTCTGTGGTAAACTGTGTGTAGAGGTGAGCTTCTCTTAATGCTGCTGTAATGGTGCTGACCTGTTCTGTGGTAAACTGTGTGTAGAGGTGAGCCCCTCTTCATGCTGCTTTAATGGTGCTGTTCTGTGGTAAACTGTGTGTAAGGTGCCCCTCTTCATGCTGCTGTAATGGTGCTGACCTGTTCTGTGGTAAACTGTGTGTAGAGGTGAGCTTCTCTTAATGCTGCTGCTGTAATGGTACTGACCTGTTCTGTGGTAAACTGTGTGTAGAGGTGAGCCCCTCTTCATGCTGCTGTAATGGTGCTGACCTGTTCTGTGGTAAACTGTGTGTAGAGGTGAGCTCCTCTTAATGCTGCTGCTGTAATGGTGCTGACCTGTTCTGTGGTGAACTGTGTGTAGAGGACGGAAATGGAATCCAAAAGAGGCCGTACTGCAAGCAAAAGCAGCCCTTAAACATACGGAAATAGTAGGACAAGTACAACATGGACGAGGAGGATTTGGACTTGGTACAAGTAAACCGAGATGGTCAAAAGCAACCCCTTTGGAACAACGCAAATTAGTGATAGAACAGATACGTAAGCAAGAGGAAGCAGTAAGGAGCGTTAAAACTGTCTCACAAGCCAAACAGGGGCGATGGGTGAACTGGCAAAGTGTAGAGCAGAGGAAAATTACCTGGAAAGACTTGTGGGGAATGGAATCCACAAGAATTAGCTTCATTGTTAGGGCAACTTACGACGTACTGCCAACACCAACAAATCTCAGCCAATGGGTAGGAGAGGATCCAACTTGCCCCATCTGTGGCGGGACGGCTAATCTCAAACACATAATAGCTGGGTGCAGGACGAGCCTTACTCAAGGAAGATACACCTGGCGCCACAATCAAGTACTAAAATGCTTGGCGGAAGCAATAGAGCATAGGCGCTCAACAGTTAATGCCCTGCCAATTGGAGCAGAGGGCGACATGCACCACATTCGCTTTGTCAGGGAGGGCGTTCCGGGAAAGAGGAGTTATAGAACAAAACAAAGCTCAGGGCAGCTGAGGAGAGCATGTGATTGGAAAATGCTTGCTGATGTCGGCCAACAGCTGAGAGTCCCATCGGAGATTGCAACAACCAACTTAAGACCAGACTTATTACTCTGGTCCAACACACAGCAAATTGTTTATTTTATAGAGCTAACAGTCCCGTGGGAAGAAGCAATCGACGAGGCTTACGAAAGAAAGAAACTCCGCTACAGCGAATGAGCAGCTGAAGCAGAACAGCGAGGTTAGAGAACAAAGGTGTGCCCTGTGGAAGTTGGATGCCGTGGATTTGTGGCAATATCAACTACCAAACTACTTAAGGAGTTGGGGATCTGCGGCAAAGATTTACGCCACACCATTAAAGCTATATCAGATATAGCAAAAAAAAGTAGCCAGTGGCTGTGGCTGCTGAAAAGGAAGGATGTATGGGCACAAAAGTAAAGAACATCATGCTGAAAAACCAAGAAAGGATTAATCTCAGGACAAAGGTATAAAAGGTAAGTCTTTCCTGCAGAGCGTCATTTATCAAGCCTGCAGGAACAGAGTAGCAAAAGATTATCTTCTTTTCAGGTGGCAAGTATCTCTGCAGAGTTGGCATTGAAAGCCTGTAGGAATAGGAACTAGGGATAGGTATAGGGATATCTCTCAGTTTAATAAATAACTTTCTTTCTTTCTTTTAGTTAGTTAGTTAGTTAGTTAGTTAGTTAAGTATCTGGCCGTGCCGAGCAGATATAGAGGGGAATGGCTCTAAAACTTCATTGCTCACCGTTAAGCATCCTGGAGGTGTCGTGGGCTCAAATTAACGAAACATCTGGATTGGAGGGTGCCCACTTGAAAACCCCAATGACATATCTGCTCTCAACCCAAGTCCATTCTAACATATTGTCTTTTGAAGTGCTCATCTTGGAAGATGGCATAATGGATATTATAACATCCTATCCTGTGTATATTGAAAACAAACATTCGAGTTAGTTGATGTTTGTTTTGTCCTCTCTGGTCAGATCACTAATCTCCATGGCAGCAGGGTGATGGACATCCAGTTTGTTGACCTTGGGGTCCCGGCGTCAGTGGAGGTCACGGAGCTCAGAGAGATCCCCTCAGTGTTCCTCAGTGAGCTGCTGGTCATCCCCCCTCAGGTTTACCTCATCACCTCATCCCTCCTGTTCGTCTGTTCGTCTGTTCGTCTGTCTGTCCGTATGTCTGTCTTTGAGCTGCTGGTTACCCCTCCTCATGCCAGTTTTTCAAACCCTTGATGTTCCTCAGTGATCTGCTGGTCACCCCCCCCCCCCTCATGTCAGTTTGTCTAACCCTTGATGTTCCTCAGTGATCTGCTGTCCCCCCCCCCCCCTCCTCATGTCAGTTTGTCTAACCCTTGATGTTCCTCAGTGATCTGCCCCCCCCCCCCCCCCCCTCCTCATGTCAGTTTGTCTAACCCTTGATGTTCCTCAGTGATCTGCTGGTCACCCCCCCTCATGTCTGTTTGTCTGACCCTTGGTGCTCCTCAGTGATCTGTTCCTCAGTGATCTGCTTGGCGTCCCCCCTCAGGTGCTGCTACAGTCTACCTTTAATTTCCCCTGATCTTATCCCTCTGCCTCTCTCGCAAGCTTACTCTCCACCATCACACAGTCAGGCTATCCGCTGGTCTCAGGGCTGTAATATATTCTCTTTATAGTTTTAGTGTAAGATTATGAATATCTCTTTCTGGAATGAACCTCTTCCAATGCACCTAGTGCACTTGATCTCCTGCTCTAGGTCTTTGCTCTTCCATAATGTGGATGATGATGATGTGACTGTGAGGTTGTGTCTCCCTCTTCAGGCCATCCGGTGCTGTCTGGCCGAGCTGCCTGTCCCGTCACCTGACAGCTGGACTCCTGAGGCCGTCCTCTGGCTGAGAGACGCTGTACTGCCTCCCCAGGACTGCAGCATGAGGGTCAGACTCTACGCTATGCAACACACACACACACACACACACACACACACATTCTACTAGCACTGTATACACACACACACACCTTTTTCACTCTTTCAATCACTTGTACTCAGTCTGTTCGCTCACACTGTCTTTCTCACACATACCACACACTGTAAGCCTCCCTCTCTGTTTATCTTCCCTGTAGGTCTCCAAGCTGGATGAGGAGCAGGTGGTCCATATCTACCTGTTCAGAGACGGCAGCAGAGGGGACGTTCAGGACGAGGAGGAGAGCATCAACCGGCAGCTGGCCAACTCTGACCTCTGGAGGAAGAAACCCTGTCTCCATGGCGACGACGACGACGACAACAACAACAGCAGTGCCACCGCCGACCTCAACCAAGCCGCCGACATGACCTCCGACCTCAGCGATAGCACGTGTTCTAGAGCCAGTCTGAACCTCAGGGATAGCACCCTGTCTAGAACCAGCATCAACCTCAATGATGGCACGTGTTCTAGAGCCAGTCTGAACCTCAGGGATAGCACCCTTTCTAGAACCAGCATCAACCTCAGCGATAGCACCTGTTCCCCAGCCACCCTCAATCTCAACGGCAGACTAGAGGATGGTAATCGCTGACCTCTTACCTCGCTATAGGAGACTCGTCTATTAAAACATGTGTCATATACTGTTAAAATGGTTGTATTGCAGTATTTTAGCCAAGTAAAAGAAAGCAAGAGTTGAACATACTGTATGTTTCTTTTGTTTTTAAATGATAGTTATGTTAATTAACTGACTTTTTGATTTCCCTCCCTAGGTGACCTGTCTAAGCTGGTGGAGCAGCTGTCCATAGGGATCCCAGTCGTCAGCCCATCTCCCCAATTCTCACCCCCCATTGCTCCACAGGCCGGGGCCGGAGCAGGGGACTCGCCTTACAGGCCTGTCCAAGCCCAGGTCACGCTGGCCGGGCAGAAGCCTCTGCCGATGCCACCTGTCTTGGAGCTCCCTGAGGTAAACCAATGGAGAACATGGTTGTGATAGACTGGATCTCCACACATTATTTGTGTTTTATAGTTTATCTTCTTAGTCCGTGTTTCACACTGGGAAGGATTGAACCTGTTGTCTGTGTTTTTTTTGTACCAAGATGGACCTTCAAGACATAATTATCTCTCCTTTTTTCCTCTCCTTTGTGTCATCCGTCTCTCCTCCCTCTATCTCTATATTTCCTTCTCCCCGTTTCACTCCTTTCCCCCCATCTCTCTCTGTCTCCATCTCTCCCTCCCTCTCTCTCTCCCTCTCCTCTCCCCTCTGTGTAGAGTGGTCAGAACATGGATGTGTTTGTGTCTGTGGCCTGTCACCCGGGTCACTTTGTGGTGCAGCCGTGGCAGGACCTGTACAAGCTGGTGGTTCTGATGGGGGAGATGATCCTCTTCTACAACCAGACGGACGACGCCGCGGCCGCCAGCAACACCCTGAAAGGAGAGGTATACGCGGCCAAGGTGGACAAGAAGTAAGTATGAGGGGGGACAAACAGCCCCTAAGCCTGAGGTGTCATGTTTAATATCTTTACTAGGGTGTAGTTCTTAAATTGCAGGTTAACTAAGATGTGATTCTGATCACGCTCGCTCTCTCGCTCACTCTCTCTCTCTCCAGTTGGTATCGGGTGGTGGTTAAGAGAGTCCTCACTAACGGACAGGTGTCCATCTACCAGCTGGACTACGGCAGACATGAGCTGGTCAGCAGCACCCACCTCAGAACGCTCATAGAAGAGTTCAGACAGCTGCCTTTCCAAGCCATCACCGCTCAGCTAGCAGGTTGGTACTAGTTAACTACAACAGCATTCTATACCATCACCGCTCAGCTAGCAGGTTGGTACTAGTTAACTGTACATTAGTACTAGTTAACAACAGCATTCTATACCAGAAGGTTGATACTAGTTAACTGTACATTAGTACTAGTTAACAACAGCATTCTATACCAGAAGGTTGATACTAGTTAACTAAAACAGCATTCCTCACCATCACCACTCAACAAGCAGGTTGGTACACTAGTTAACTAGAAAAGTATTATATGACAGAAGGTTGGTTTTAGTTAACTAAACAGCACATCTATACCAGAAGGTGAAATATAACAGCATTTTATACATGTACTAGTTAACCATAAATTTGCTAAACTACGAGCTGGTTCCAGTTAACTATATCTGTAAGGCAGACGTTTATCTAATTTCCTGTACCATCAAAACCAACCAAGCAGGGTGGATGTAGTTACCTATGTTCTATCTGGCAGCATGGTGGCTCAGTGGTTAGCACTGTTGCCTCACAGCAAGAAGGTCTTGAGTTCAAACCCCCCACTCTTCCTCCCTGGCCAGGCGTGGAGCAGCCCCATTGGTCAGAGGCGGCGTCCATCTTGTTCCGGAACCACGTGGAAAAGCGTGCGCTGGTGGCCCAGCTGGAGGGGGTGATGGAGGGGTCAGAGGTCGAAGGTCAGCCGTGGGAGCGGCGGCTCAGCTTGTACCTGGTGGACACCAGCCAGGACACTGCTGACGTCTGGGTTCACAACATCATGACCGATCTTACTGAGGAGCTCCCCCCTTCCTCCTGCTCCGCTTAGAGCACCGCCATCCCTGCGTTATCCCTTCATCATCATCATCATCATCCCACAGTTTCTCTTTATCTCTCTCCATTCTCACCTCTTTTTCTCTGCCTTTCTGTTTTTCCTCCACTTTCTCTCTAAATATTTCTCTTTCACTCTTCGCTGTTTCTCTGTCTGTTTCAGACTGAGGGGCACCCCCTTTCTTTCAACGCTCCATCGGGTGCAAGGGTGGGTGTTTCCGTGCTCTCGAGGGTTGTTTGTGATGAGCAACTGGGACAGCCTGCACTGTATTGAAAGCCAGTGTGTTAGTCAGAGACATGTAACATAGTTAGTTCGCCTGTAGAAACAACATACAATGCACTATAGGGGCCTTTTTTAGCTTTACGTTACCGGAAAAAGTAGCACTTTCGGTAGCCATTAAATGGTTTTCCTCCGTGTTCCATCCTGACCTTATTTATGATCAAATACAGGGTTATCGGCTGTTCTGCCTAAACAAGAATGCATTTTCATTTCTATTTCATTCAGCACCAATGTTGTGTTGTCCAAATGGTCAAGCCATGTTGTTTGTTCACTTTTTGTTTTCTTGTTTTTTTTCAATGTGTTATCTAATTTGTTTTTCCTTTGAATTTCTTGTTTGCTCAAGTTTGCTGTGTTTTGAAATGCATGTGGGTGTATATATAACGCACGTTATTTTTTCGGGTCATAAATAATTTGGCATGGCTTGATTGTATTAATGAGAAGTTGTGTATAGTTTTGTTTGATAAAAAAAGTAAAAACCGCTATTACTCAAACTAAAATGATATTTTTTGGATCTTAAGATAAAATGTCTATTGAATTCTTAACTTTTATTGAAAAATCTCACGTTTTTAGGCCACTAAGAATCGATCATAAAAGATTCATGGAGCGATCTGTATCCTCGCGGAGCGTCAAGTCCAAGAGATGGGTGAAATCGTGCTTCGAAGTAGCGCTCGAGAATCATGACATCATTTGAGTGGCAGTCAGAGCAGCGTTGAGGGGAGGGGGAGTTTAGGTCTAGTTTACTTTTCCTTTGCGGCAGAGTTAAACTGACTACGCAAATCATTCAAAGACAAGTTGACGTGAGAAGTTCGAGTAGCCTGCACTGCACTTCCAATTCAGTCGGTTGTCAATATTTAAGGATACCACTTGTCGTCATGGCTCGTTTTGTTTAGAAAGGAATAGTGGAGACAGACATTTTTTTCTGTGCAACTACCACTTAATGTGGCTCGGCTGGCCCGAAAGGAAACCATATCTGGTCAAAGTATTCGTTGCTGTCACTAAGCGGGACCCGTTCGCTATAAATAGATTCGGATAAGCGGTGGACGAGGTACGTGCACGCAAAATAAATTAAAATGACAAACATTTGTTAAATAATATTTACACGAGTTAAATTAGTATATCATATCCAATGCAACGTAACGTCAACCTATTAGTTTTACATTAACAGGCGTCTTGTTGGGTTTATTTTTATTCTACGTTTCTCCTATTTTACCTAAAGAAAATCACCTTGAAAATGATAACCTAAAACATATTTAATGAAGTTGCAAAATATGGTAGAGAAAGGGTGCCTGCTTCTGACAAGCTTGCGGTTGGTTTCTAGTCTACATAGGCTAAATTAATGGCCGCTGTAGCTCTCACAACCGGCTATTCTATACTTCAGTTACTGTAAACACATTTTAAAGTGATTGTTATGGTTCTGATGAGACTAGTTTAGATTCTTCCAGGTCTGTTGATGTAATAGTTGCAGGCCTAGTTGTCACTTGAGAGAGATACTCATTACATTTAAGTACCCCCTATGTTACAACTAACATTTATTGAGACAGTCATACTCACAAACTTCCTACACTTTATTTTCCTATTTGATTCAGTATGTCTGTTGGGACAGTGCGTATTTCGAGGTGTAAAGGTCTCTACAAAAAAAAAGTGTTATATAGCTATTAGAAAAGCGCGTATAGCGGCATAGCCTACATGTAGAGAGAGAATATCTCACACACTTTCCCATAACTTTTTAGAACACATACACACTGGTGTAAGAGTTTGAGTGGCAGACTGGCTGTTCCTCTCAGCTGTCTCTAGCCTTTTCTTTTCGCTGTGGTTTCAGAGAGTGAGTGAGATAATTAGGACTAGGTCTAGGTGACCATCGAGCGACCTTCAAGTGCTATTTCAACTGAATCCTTGTACAGAGACAAACGAAGCGTTCTTACCAAGGTGGTCCAAGCAGACTTAAAACCATTGGCACTGACAGAAACTGGCCTTCCTCCTGCATTGGAGTCTAGATAACTCTGAATAGTCTAACCCCACAATCTGTCTGCTCTCTCTTATCCATCTCAACGCTGCCAAGAAAAATACAATATCCTGTTGTGGAAAATAGGCCTCTGTTTCTATTTCTACGACCCTCACACCTCTTACTCTCTTTCTTTTTCTGTGTCTCTCGCTCCCCCACCATGTACACATGCACTCATGGCAGCCCATCTTTGCGGCAAGTTATATTAAACACGCATGAAGGTTTTCAAATAATCCAGCTGTTTGAAATTTATTTTTATTTTTTCAGCTCAGTTTTAGTATTCCAGTGTTCTCATCTTGTGATTTCACTGAGTAGACTAGACTCCACTAGATTGATTCTAACAATGTGATTTGTATTTTGTATGGAAACAGGTCAGTGGTCTGATCAATCTTTAATGGTGGTTGTCTTCTGCGTTCCCTCAGGTTGTTTTGTCTCCCAGGAGGAGCTTGCTGGGATCTCCTTTTGTGGTTTTGCTTCTACAATTTTCTCCCTGTTGAAAGGGGCTGCTGAAGTGAGTGTGTGTGTGTTAGCTTTATCTAGGAAATACAATTCAAAATGGGTTAAATGCAAATTGGTTTAGCTGGGAATGTATTTTAATTTGAATTCCTTCAAAAGGCTTTCTTTTTGATTAGACTTTCCTAACACACACACACATTCAATTATAGACACACACCAATCCCAAACAAAATTTGCTTTTTATTTGTATAATTTCAACGTGCGGATTGCAAAGAAGGACCTTTAATCATCTTGACACAGCCAAAACATTCCGTAACTTGTTTTTACTGGAACACTGAGGTTTGATTTACAGCGCAAGATAAAGGGCAGTGACACTCATTAGTGGACTGTGGGTTTGTTCACAAAAATGGAAAAGGTTTTTATTCCAAAATGAGATTGGTATTAAAAAAAAAATAGAAGTCTACAATTCAACACTCAATCTTTTAAAGAATGTGGCTATCAGCATTTTAAGACGGATAATATATTATAGAACATATTATAGGATTATGTAGGCTTATGCAACGTTAGAGAGCATGTTCTGGAATGTGGTGTCTCTTTAGATGGAGGCAGGGATGTTTCCTCTTTTTGGAAGGATAAGCACTTTCTTTATTTGACTTTTATACAGTTCTTAAGAGGATGTTTACAAATCTACTGATATATTTATTGAAATCTATTGAATATTTGAACTAGCGTTACAACAAATTGTTAAAAATACAGCAAAAAAAAACTGCGAGTCAGGGTGTATTCCAGCAAAGGAGACACTGAGTGTTCAATACCTAAACCCAGCACGGTTGTCTCTTTAGGAGCGGAGGCCAAGATGTCGTTGAGGAAGGAGATGGAGAAGTACCGCGACGTCGACGAAGACGAGCTGCTGAAGAAGCTGACCGAAGAAGAGCTCCGCAGACTAGAGGATGAACTGGAGGAGCTGGACCCCGACGTGAGTACACCGGCTGACCTTTGTCCCTTGTCTCTTCAGTGGTCACAGCGTAGCCTAGTATTCGAGCAATTGTTGGGCAAACATAACAAATGTCAAATCACATCAAACTCTCAAATCTGGATTAAGATATTATTCTGCATTGATTACTTTCATCTACTGAGCTTTTTTTCAATCAGAATGTTTGGAAAAATGGCCTTTGACCCACACAAGGTGTCACAAGGTCGTTACATCATCATACTCTGTCTGGATGGACCACTTAGAAGCAGTGATTGCTGAGAGGAGTGCTCTTTAATGATCTGCTAAGTTATTTATGGTTTGATGGGGCTGGCTGTGAAGGCACCATAAATACAGATCCTTTGTGCGAGTGCAGGGCTCCGGACTAACATTTTACACTGGTGGCAGTTTGTTTTTCAGTTAGTGGCAGTATCAAAAAAACTAGTGAGGTATTTTGTTAGGTATTTGACATGAAAATCAACGTAAAAAAACAATTAAGGTGCAACAGTACATTTTTATTGACATTACAAATAATTGTAACAAAATCATTTGACTAATATATGACTTTAGAATTTTATTTATTATTATTAATAAATAATAAATTGTGTGTGTATTTAGGTTGTGTTTGTCTGACTGCGTGTTCAGGTTTTGCGTTTGTGAGTGTGTATTTAGGTTGTTTGTGTGAGTGTGTATTTAGGTTGTTTGTGTGAGTGTGTATTTAGGTTGTTTGTGTGAGTGTGTATTTAGGTTGTTTGTGTGAGTGTGTATTTAGGTTGTTTGTGTGAGTGTGTATTTAGGTTGTTTGTGTGAGTGTGTATAAGGTTGTTTATGTGAGTGTGTATTAGGTTGTTTAAGTGAGTGTGTATTTAGGTTGTTTAAGTGAGTGTGTATTTAGGTTGTTTGTGTGAGTGTCTATTTAGGTTGTTTGTGTGAGTGTCTATTTAGGTTGTTTGTGTTGTGTGAGTGTGTATAAGTGTGTATTTAGTTTGTTTGTTGTGTGTATTTAGTTTGTTTGTGTGAGTGTGTATTTAGTTTGTTTGTGTGAGTGTGTATTAGTTTCTTTGTCTGAGTGTGTATTTAGTTTGTTTGTGTGAGTGTGTATTTAGTTTGTTTGTGTGAGTGTGTATTAGTTTGTTTGTGTGAGTGTGTATTTAGTTTGTTTGTGTGAGTGTGTATTTAGTTTGTTTGTGAGTGTGTATTTGTTTGTGAGTGTGTATTTAGTTTGTTTGTGTGAGTGTGTATTTAGATTGTTTGTGTGAGTGTGTATTAGTTTGTTTGTGTAAACACGACCTTGTGTTGGTGCCGGCTGTGAAGGCACATAGTGCTGCTGCTCTCACACATTCAGATAAAGCCGTATTTAGTTTGTGTTTAAATACAGCTGATGACAGCAGCAGGAGTGCTCTCATGATGGATGTCCACAGGTTTTCCCCCTGCCAAGACAGCCTGACTGTGGGTGTGTCTGTGTGTGCGTCGGGGTGTATAGGAGCTCCCTTATCTGAGGGTGTATTTTAGGTTGTGTGTGTGTGGGTGTGTGTGGGTGTGCCTCTGTGTAAATGCGCCCCTGCGTGTGTGTATTTAGGTTTGTGTCTGTGCATGCTATTCTGAAACCTTTCATTGTTCATTCAGTCTGTCCCTGCCCTCCAACGCCAGACAACTGTTTCTTCCCTCTCCTCTCTTGGCTTCTCCTAAAAGCCAAGCCTGCCCGCTAGCCTTCTCCTTGACATTTCTAAACACAGTAGCCATAAGGGTCACTGATATACTATAAATACACAGTGTGACCCCATGCACCTAGACCCAGCCAGGGACTGCTACTGTCCGCGTGGGCTGCAGAGATAAGATAACAACTATCTAGGTACTGAGAGCTGGCGGGCTGTGTTCAGGAATAGCAGCTATCTAGGTACTGTGGCCTGGCAGGGTGTGTTCAGGAATAGCACCTATCTAGGTACTGTGGAGCTGGTGGGCTGTGTTCATGAATAGCAGCTATGTAGGTACTGTGACCTGGTGGGCTGTGTTCAGGAATAGCAGCTATCTAGGTACTGTGGCTTGGCAGGGTGTGTGCTTATAGAATAGCATCTATGTAGGTACTGTGTGATTATAGAATATCAGCTATGTAGTTGCTGTGTGATTATAGAATAGCAGGTCTGCCTTTGGGAGTCTGGAACTAGCCTGGGAGCGACCAGTGCACACGAGAGCTACTGACAGTAGATGGATTAGTAGTTGTTCTGGTGATGATACGTGTAAGAGAAAATGGACCCAAGGCAGGGTTTGTGTTTGTGTTAATAAAGAAGACCTGCCGTGTAGTTTTTCAACTTCACTTGTTTTGGCTTAATCCATGGAAAGTTTTATCCAAAACAGCAAAGTAGTTTTTTAAGAAATGAATTACAAACTGCAGTTTTCCCTCTGGTTTGAAAGAGTGGACCCGTGTGTTTGGAGGGTGACTGGTCTTTAAAGGACGCTGCTGTTTGAAATAGCCCTTTAATGAGTCAGCATGGAGCAGAGGCAACACTGCTAGTTAGGCACCAGACACCTAGCATTAGTCAGCATTCTGCACTTTTGATCCGGATTCTGGTTAGCTCCATAACAAATCATATATTAAAATGGTTGTCTTCGATTCAAAGAATAATTTAGCAGTTCATATTTGAATCAGTAGTCTCTGTTCATGACTGTTGTTTCATGGTGTAAAATCCCCTCATGCAAACACTCAATAAACAACCATGGGAAGGGAGGAGATATCTACAGGTTCCCCCTGACAGATACTGAACAACAGACCCAGAGCAGGTGGAGGCTGGGGTGGAGGTGGGTGCACAGCAACATAGCAAAAGCATGTCAGTGAGTGACCGCAGTGAGCAGCAGTGGAAGCCAATGTTGTGAGTGAAACTGTTTACAAAAGACCACGCTCAAGTCATTAATGTATGTGAATGGTTGACCGGTATGATGCAGAATAGCTGTTGACTGAGTTTCCCACCTGAAAAGCTCTGCCGAGGCATCGCCTCATTAATAAAGTAATTTCATTCAATTTATTTACCAATAACTGAATTTACATTCATGAGATGTTCCCGAATGTCCTTCTACCAATGACATCTTCGAGAAAGTCTGTCTACCAATGAGATGTTATCATACTGTAATCGAAGATTGTCATTGCGGCAGAATGCGCTGTTGCCGGCCGGGATGAGGCAGAAGGACCAGACTAAGAAGGCTCCTACGGGTCTGTTCCAGAGAGACGACCTGCTGGCTCACCTGGAAAAACAGGCCAAGGAGCACCCCGACAAAGAAGACCTAGTGCCCTTCACCGGGGAGAAGAGAGGTACCTACCCGTCTGTGTGTCCGACTCGCTCTCTCTCTCTGTCTGTCTGTCTGTCTGTTTGTCTGTCCTCTTCAAATCCTCCCCTGAGAGAGAAGGACAGAAGCTCATGAGGATCTCAGTGATGTCATAGTGAGCCTGAATTTGTAATATTACTGTTACTAGTAGTGTGTTGTCCTTGGCCCAGGTACGGCATGGTAAAAACATTATTTATTATATCAATGTGTACATTATTGTGTTATCCTTTGCTCAGGTACTCAGTACGGCATGGTAAAAACATTATTTATCATAACAATGTGTATGTGTACATTACTGTGTTATCCGTGGCTCAAGTAAGGTGCCAATTACTGTTGAGACGGTCGTAATGCTATTCATGGTGTTAGTGTTTACATAATTGTGCTATCTTTTGCTCAGGTAAGGCGTTTATCCCTAAGAAGGTGGTGGACCCCATTATGGAGAACGTTACACTGGAGCCAGAGTTAGAGGAGGCCCTGGCTAACGCTAGTGATGCTGAGCTCTGTGATATTGCAGGTAACACACACACACACACACACACACACACACACACACACACACACACACATAAACTGCAAACTAGCATAAGCACACACAGACTCTCTGACATTCTCTCTCACACACACACAAACACACACACACACACACAAAACGTTGTTGTATCATCTTCATTTCCCTGCAGTATGCCCATATGTATACCACCGTCTAACTTTGTCTTTGCTCTCTTTCGGATGAAATACATTTTGAAATTAATTTAGTCTGTCACAGTGACTCTGTTCCTTTTTAACATCACCTGTCCACATTCTATCCCTCTGTTTAACTCTTCTGTTTTCCTCCAGCACTCCACCTCTACTTCTCCATCATCCCTTCTTCTTTCACCTCCTCCATCCATCCTCTCCTCCCCCTCTGTTTAAGCCCGCTGGGTATCCTCCACCTGGGGTACATTAGCCATTGTGCCAGCATGGAGCATGGACTCAGCCAGTGTGCACGCTTAACTCAACAGCTCAGCAGAATGCTTTCAGTCAAATCCCTTTGATCAAACAAAACGTTTAAATGCAAGAATGACATGCATTGACACCTGCATCATCCCATAACTGAACTTTTGGGACACTAAACAATAGATAGTATCACTGGAGACTAAAGCCAGTATCACTGGGAGACTAAAGCCAGTATCACTGGGAGACTAATGCCAGTATCACTGGAGACTAAAGCCAGTATCACTGGGAGACTAAAGCCAGTATCACTGGGAGACTAAAGCCAGTATCACTGGGAGACTGAAGCCAGTATCACTGGAGACTAAAGCCAGTATCACTGGGAGACTAAAGCCAGTATCACTGGGAGACTAAAGCCAGTATCACTGGGAGACTAAAGCCAGTATCACTGGGAGGTTAAAGCCAGTATCACTGGGAGGTTAAAGCCAGTATCAGATTCCATATGGCTCGTAACATCAAATGAATTTGCTGCTTTTCTTTGTCTGATATGCAGTGCACGATGAGATATGTTTGACCTGATTATATTCATTTAAATGGCCGCTACCCATGTGGACATGGCTTGGATCCCTTTCCCCAATGCCTTTCATCTGTAACTCAAGTTGTTTGGCTCAATAGGCTGTTAGTGGAAATGCAAGCCTTGAGCGTCCCACTGCCTGTTTATGTGCAGTGGGACATGTCATTCTTCTCACCTTCTCAGTCTCACTAAATGTCAGAGAGATGGCACTGGTGCTTTCATCAGTTATTTTATATCTAGATCTACATTCATCTTTACCACCTCCGTGTTCTGATTTACACTCCGCTGGTGAACAGTGTCTACTCAGTCCGAATCATCTTTGTGTTTTTTAACCGTAAAAAGAAAACAGCAAGACGAAGTCAAACGCTACGCAGAGATGAAGGTGTCTCGGTGGCTACGTGCTGATGTAGACAAAGTAGAACCTAGCTAGTTCAGTAGACCAGGACAGAGCAATCGATTCCAGAGAGGGTGGTGAATGTGCTGTCAGGAAAATAGCAGTTTGAATCGCAGAGAGCTGTTCAGCGAGTTAGCTGTATGGATGTGTGTTTTAGACTGTCTGTTCTAGAACAGTGTCTGTACTGTATGCTGGCCGTATGGATGTGTGTGTTGTAGACTGGCTCTTCTAGAACAGTGTCTGTACTGTACGCTGGCAGGACTGTCACTTCTAGAACAAAGTGTCTGTACTGTATGTGTGTGTTTTAGACTGGCTCTCCTAGAACAAAGTGTCTGTACTGTATGTGTGTGTTTTAGACTGGCTCTCCTAGAACAAAGTGTCTGTACTGTATGCTGGCAGGACTGTCACTTCTAGAACAAAGACTGACGACATGACGCTCGCTATGACTCATCTGCTCCAGTGCTCATCGTTTCCCATGAGGTCATTTTCTAGACCAAACTATTTGCTTTTAATTTACATTAATTCTTGCTTATGCTTTTACACATTTCCACATGTATGTTTTACTGTTTGCGGTATGAACTTTTGCATCATGTACAATTCAAACTCCTCTGCTTGGATTGAATATATAAGAAAAATCCTGCTTTCTTTCCCCTTTGTTTTTGACATATTTCTACGTTCTTCCTTTTGCTCTCTCTATTTCCTTATTGATCTCGATCCTATCTACCTGTCTCCTCTCTCTCTCCCTCCCTCTTATTCTCTCTCTCTCTCTTTGCTCTTCCCCTCCCTCTATCTTCCTCTCTCCATGCAGCTATCCTGGGTATGCACACACTGATGAGTAACCAGCAGTACTATGAAGCCTTGGCCAGCAGCACCATCGTCAACAAGCAGGGACTCAACAGTAGGTCACACACACACACACACACTCACACACATACACTAACACCTCCCCAGCTCCACGCATAGACTCGCTCTCACACACACACACACACACACATTCACACACACACTCACACACACATACACAACTAAAGGGAGAGAGGAAAAACAGGTAACACACACAAACACGGTCCACATTGTTAATGGTATCCAGTGTAAGGCTAGTAACAGCAGAGCTGGTCTGTCCCCCTGTCCCCTGCAGTCTAGAACCACTTAGCAGACTCATGTGTTTATCCTATAGCAAGCCCAGGAGGTCTCCACACGGCCATATATGGTCATGCACCTTAGCCTGACTGCTGGAACCCTGTCTAAAGGTTTAGACCCAGTACACCCACTACAAACCAAAGCATTACACACTACCACGTCACATAACACCCAGTCCACCCACAACATAGTGGTACATTAAACCCAGTCCACCCACGATAAACCCAGTCTTCGCACTAAATCCAGTACACACCAGTACTAATGAAAACACCCTGTCCACCCACCCCACACTAGACCCAGTGCACTCTGAACACACTGGTACATCAAACCTAGTCTAACCAGTACATACTGGTACATTGAAGCCAGTGTCTGAAACCAGTCCACCCTTTACAAATGAGTGCTGTGTGCGTGTGTGCGTGCGTGCGTGCGTGCGTGCGTGCGTGCGTGCGTGCGTGCGTGCAACCAGGTGTCATCCAGTGTGCCAAGTATAAGCCGGTTCCGGACGAGGAGCCCAACTCGACGGACGTGGAGGAGACGCTGCGGAGGATGAAGAGGGCCGACCCCGACCTCAAAGAAGTCAACCTCAACAACATCAAGGTCCAGGGGCCGTTCACACACTCCTCATATGGTGCTCTGAAAAACACCCGCACATCTGTGGTTTGACCGAGCAGTTTCACATACGATGTGTTTTGGACTTTTGCCTCGCCATCTGTATCTCTCGCGGGGCCCTCACAGATCTGTGAAATGTCCTCCAGGAGAAGAACGTCCATCGTGTGGTTATGTGTGCTTACCTGTGGTTCTGTGTTACGACACTGGGGGAATATTTTGAAGTCCGGGAAGAGAATGACTCATGGTGTGTGGTTCCGTGCGTTTCCAGAAAATTCCGGTGCCGACCCTGAAGGAGTACGCTGCGGTTCTGCAGGAGAACACGGTGGTGGAACGTCTGAGCGTCGTCGGAACCCGGAGCAACGACCCCGTAGCCTTTGTAGGTCCACCTCGCCTTCGCCTGCGTCTACAGAATACATTCAGAATCAAATAATCAGTCTCGTGCCTCTGCAACAACTCTAGTTATACCCGTTTCTTATTGCCAGTTTAATAAAGAAAATAAGTCATTTTGGAAAAAGTTGGAGTGTTAATACAAGAGTTGTGGTCTTTTTGTGTGTGCCTGTCTCCACGGTGACGTTGCCAGGCGCTGGCTGAGATGCTGAAGGTGAACAACACTCTGAAGAGTCTGAACGTGGAGTCCAACTTCATCACGGGAGCCGGCATCCTGGCCCTCATAGCTGCCCTCCAACACAACACTACCTTACTGGAGCTCAAGATAGACAACCAGGTAGACAGGACGACTACTGCGCGCACACACACACACACACAAACTGTGCTGAAGCTCAACATAGACAACCAGGTAGACAGGACTACAATACTACACTCTCCCTTTTCTACATATTTCCTCTGTAACCTCTCCACCTCTATTTTGTGTTCTCCTCTCCCTCTCCGTCCTTCTATTCCGCCCTGTCCCCCGCGTCCCCGTCCAGAGCCAGCCGCTGGGTAACAAGGTGGAGATGGAGATAGCGGCCATGCTGGAGAAGAACACCACCCTGTTGAAGTTTGGCTACCACTTCACCCAGCAGGGCCCTCGGCTGCGGGGCTCCAACGCCATGATGAACAACAACGACCTGGGTGGGTGGGGCCCGCCGCGCGCACACACACTCACTCACAGACAGACACACACACACACACACACACACACACACACACACGGTCACACACACTGGCATTAGCACATGTTAATATTTATACACATTCTCACATCTCATAGACAATTTACACACTCACACTTTTACATGCATGCACATACACACTTCATTTCCCAAAACACCCACTCCCCATTTATTATTTCCAACCATTCTCTCTCTCTCTCTCTCTCTCTCCTTGAATCTTTCTCTCTCGCCATCTCCCTATCCCATTCTCTCCCTCTCTAAACTCTCTCTTACGTCATTACCCCTTCCGAGATGTTAACATTTCCCCTCAGGCGTGTATTGTTTCAGGGCAGCTCCACTTGGTACATTTGGTTGGTATATTTTTGGGGGAACTCGAGCCTCCATTCCGTGCTGTGGTAATGTCAGTTAATGACTCATCTGAGCAGGTCCTCGGAGTCAGAGCCAATGATAACAAGAGTCTGCTTAACCAAAGAAAACACGGCCTTGGCTCCGTGCCCCAGCCTCAAGGAACATGACATCAGGAATTGAAGAAGGAAAGATGTTTTTGTGTGTGTGTGTGCGTGTGTGTGCGTGTGTGTGTGTGTGTGTGTGTGCGCGTAAATGAATAATAGTGTATTTCCTCATTGTGTTGCAGCAAGGGTTATCCGGTCGGATTCGGACGGGTCCTTTACTTTGACTTTGTCCGTACCAGAACTGGAGCGGGCTTTCGGTAAACAGTTCAAGTTCAACGCCAAGACTAAGACCAAGACCAAGTAAACAAAGACCACTATGTTATAGCTGTATGGCTCTGTCTCGCTCTACAGCCTGTCCTCTATGGCCACTTCATCATCGTGGCCATTTCCCGCCTTTTCATTCCTTCGTCTTCTTCCTCCTCCTCCTCCCTTCTGATGCCGTGAACTTGGAGGTTTTCCATGGACTAGAAGTCCTCCCAGATTCCTCTACTCTCTGCTTTGCTCTCTTTCTTTCAGAAGTGCCTCCTGCATTTCAAGAGCTCCTTTCCGCTTTTTGGCTTGATCTATCCGCCTGCAGTAGAGTAGAATAGTTTCTGCAAATGTACTCAATATTGCGCTTGAACTGTTTAAATTGAATGTTTTTAGGATTTTACTGTTGTTTCTAACTCTTATTTATTTTTATCACTCCAACCCTCTCCTCTCTGTCCTCCTCCACTGCCTCTCTTTTTTTTCCCCTGTCTTCCACTCTCCCTCCTTCTTGAATTTCCTTTCACAGTAAGAAAGAAAAGGCTTGAAGAAGGGCCTATCTTCCCAAAGTGTCGGACAGGGGTGTAGAAAGCCCCCTGTGCCAGAGCTACCAGCCCCGCCCCGCCCTGCCTTGTCCTGCCCCGCCCTGCCATGCCCATCTCTGCCATGCCCATCTCTGCCATGCCCTGTTACACTGTCTGAGATCCTACTCTGAATTATCTAATCTCTAATCTGTTCCTGTCCACACCTGAAAGCCCTAAATGACCTCCAAATGACCCCGAGCCCCAGCAATATGACACACGGAGTAGAGCTGAAAGGACTTTGTTTACTATAGATTTTCTATCAGAATTAAGTTTGGCCTGAATTCACAAAACATTACAAAACAATGCAACCATAATAGCAAAATATCACTTTATACCAGGTTCCTGATTAGATACCAGATTCGTAATAAGTTATGAAACAATCCAGCTCAATTGCACTTCCAAATCAATGTTTTTACCACACGACGGTAAAACAACCCAAGATTGTGGGTTCAAAAGAACATAGAGGAACTGCAGAGCACCCTTTCTCCTATGGCTCCAAATGATCCATAAATAATCTCTGGTCTCACTGGGTCACTCCTATCCTCTCCTAATATACAGTTGTGGATTGATCTTTCCTTTAGGTCTGGACTATTTTGGTTACCATCTTGCTTACAGACATGACTCTTATAGACCTACTGAAGTGTCCATGGTATCTGCTACAATGGGACTGAACAGGGACTACACAGGTTGTTGTTGATGTTGTTGTTGTTGTTGTTTTAACTAAGACCTAGTTCAAAGGCCAGGGGTGGGGCTTAACAGGGGCCAGCTCTGTTCTGACTGTTGATTCTACTGAGCTCTAGTTCCTCACATGGTTTCTACTGAGTTTTTATTTAGATGGGGGTCTTGATTGATGAGTACACTTGCTCTGTCTCTCAGGACTGCATTTTATTAACACACACACACACACACACACACAAGGAGATATATTTATTTGTGACAGGTTGGGGTCTGACAAGCGTTTGAAATCCTTTGAAACAACTTTCTGCATGTTGATCGAGAGTCCTCTAAAGTGCTTATACCAACCCATTCGGGACTTAAGAGCAAATAAAGTAAATAAATAAAACGTCTAGTGTTTGTCAGAGGGTTCCAAATACGGTCCAACTTTATATTGTTTTGTTCAGTGTTTGTTTATTTACTGGAGTTACGTTTATTTTCAGACAAGTAGAACCACCACATTTTTTTTACTTTACATCTGAAGTCATGAAATACCGTTATAGTTCAGCATGAGCAAAGAGCACAGGTGTATAGAGAAGCAGGAGGCAGCCATGTTTAAGTTGTGGTTCTGTGTGTTTGTTGGTGTAGGTAGCTCACCTTGTTGGTTCAATTTTGTTTGACATAAATCAGGTTTGAAAGTATAATATTGTTGTGATTTTTCTTTTATTATGTTCACAAACATCCTTTCACGTTCACTGTTTTCAATGGGGTGCATATGCACAGTCTAAATTAAACCATTCTCTAACAGTGGATGCCTTATTGAAATACTTAAAAAAAATTGTTATAAGCCCTTTCCTGGCCAGTTACTTTATCTCAAAATGTAAAGTGAGTGGCTAGGAAGGGAAAGGTTTCAATGAAAACCTAACAGGTGGTCCGTCCAACACATGTAGGCCTAGGCAGTGGGCTACACTGACACCTGTGGACAAAAAGAAGAACTACACATCCCTCCTATCCATGCAAAACTTTCATATAAGTTGTCTGAACGGATCCGGTTTAATTTTCTGCGATATGAATTTTTATGCATGTAAATCACAGCATTTTCTGATAATTGTAATAAACAATAAGAAGGCTATTTTTAGGTGGACTTGGCCTCTGGAAATGCAGATATTACAGCCAATACGCCTACCAATTAAGTTGACATGTCATGGGCGAGCGGCTCACCTACCCAGTTGTAAACATTATATTTAACATTATATATATTCAAAAATCTGCTAAAATATTTACCTCATATAGGACTTCCACATGTAGCCAATGATAATGATGCGTGCGTGGTTGTCTCACACGTGCACAAAGGGTGGTCCCCCTATTAAACTCACTTATTTTACTTGATCTAGCTAAATGGAAGACATCTCATAGGTTTAAGTATTAATACATTGTATGTTACAACAATCAAATATACAACATACATTTTCTTTTTAAAGCATATTTGAATATGGGGGGGTTATGTGTCACTCCCCATTATATTATTGGAAAATACGGCCGTGATATGAAGCCTTCGCGGCGCGCTTGTCGTTCAGTTGTAGGGCGTGAACGAGCGGGAGGTGGGCGCGCCCGTTACGACGTTGCGGAGGCTGCAAGATGGCGGAAGCCTTGACTGCTCAGGAGGAACTGGTAAGCCTCGGTTAAGGATTTTTCTCTAGTTACCTGCTCAATTTCAGAATTCCTGATTCTGTTCCTCTTAACACTCAATGTGTATACCATTTACAATATATATATATATATATATACATTTCGTTTTGTTAGGAGTATCTTAAAGCATTGTAAACAGCACACTGGCCTCCTCGCCCGAGTCCCGTGGTGTGACAGCAGTTGCTGTAGTAGCAGCTAAGGTTAGCATGCTAGCTTTAACGGTAATAACATTAATTCAGTAGTAGTACAAAACTAGCCAACATAGCCGAAGGAACGTAGTAACGTTAAGTAGCCATGCCTTTAAAAGCGTTGTAGGATAACTAAATTGCGTGATCTTGTAAATGTAACATTAGCTAAAGCTAGCTGTCACTAAGCCACATTGTTTTGCTACATTCAGTTACGTTATTTTAGTTCACATTAGCTACCTACTAGCTAACAGCTGTTGTGGTAACGTTAGGCTAGCTAGCGTTAGCCACCTTACTGACAATCCATGCTAGCTTTGCCACATGCAGTTAGCAGCTGGGCAAGTTGCTAACGTTAGTTCTAATCACTGGTCATGTTGTTGCTGAGCTTTATTGGTAGGCAGAGAATCATACCGGAATTACTATAGCTGATGAGTGAATAACTTAATGCGATGCGATTGATAATACATATATGTGAATCACTATATTTGTTTAGTCAAATTCAGCTGTTTGCTCGGCCTTCTTTATGGCGTACCATGGCTATCAAGCACTTCAAGTCAGCCGTCAATTCAGAGAAGAGGTCCCCTAGTTCCTAGCATTGTTGCCATCAACCAGCTGTTTCTTGTGTGGTGATGGGATTGACATTGGATAGCTAACAAAATGAAATGTCAAGTGGATTATCTGATGACACATCCTTTTTTATAGTTAATTTATAGTTATATTACTTTCAATCATTTATGCAAGCAAGACATTTTTTAAATTGTTATTCATTCCATAGCGTTAATTGGTTTGTTAAATGTAGTGTAGCTGTTCTGTTTACATCATGTTATTAAATTTTGAATATTGAATTTTTTTCCATACTCTGGTTTGACAATCTAATTTTGAAGAACAGGTATTTTTGTGGACAATAATCTTTAAACCAAATCCCTAATATCATAGTTATTAAATGTCTGTAGATATAGAATCCGTCCTTTTTTCACTCTGACTGGACTATGGCGATGCTTTGTAGTTATCTAAAGCCAAGTCAAGCGAGCAATTTAGCTACTGGGGCCCGCTGTCCTTTAGACACAGTCCTATGGACAGACTTGGCATTCATCCTTGGACAAGTTGTTCTGTAAGTAATCGTGAATGATGAATGATCTCACTGGCTGGAAATGCAGTGGGCCTGATTGCTAATTGCTATATCAGGTAGACCTAATTTGGCATTAAGTCTTTGGGTTAAGTGTCCTTAAGTGACTTGTCTTGATCTGAGGTTTTTAGGCCTTCTCTTACTCTAAGATACCATGCTTAATTGCATATATTTATACTTGACAACCCTGTGAAAAAGGGTAGAGATGGTAGGTTTTTGTGGAGTGGGTGGCATTTTGTGTCCAGGTTGCACAAAAAAGCCACACATCTGGCCACTGAAACATGGGTTCCTTAATATATATAAAAAAAGTGCTTGAGTCTGCCCTGTGATCCACTCATATCAATTATCCTCCCCTCTCCCACCCTCATGTCTCTCCTATCTCCCACTTACCCCCCCACCCCTCTATCTGTGGACTCCAGGCGGTGGAGGAGTTCCTGGGTGAGGTGCGTAGCAGGGAGCAGCCCCACAGCGCTGCTCTGCTTTCCCAGCCCACAGCTGTCAAGTTTCTCATGGCCCGCAAGTTTGACGTTTCCAGAGCCATCGACCTCCTCCAGGCATACAAGGTAGGAGGACAGAGGAAAGGGGGGGGCGCTTGTAGGAATGATGATGATGACGACGACAATGTTGTTGTTCTCTTTTAAAATACAGCTCTGTTGTTTTTTTTGTCCTGCCAAAGATATCGTTAATCGGTTCAGCAGTTTGCAGCATAAATACTCCCATCCGGAGTGTAGTTGGTGAAATACAAAACATAAATGTCTCCTGTGTATTTTTTCATTGTTTTTTTTATTTGGATGCAATGTTACTCTAAATCCTGAATAGAGTCTTACCCCATTCGTTCCTGTCTGTCCCTTTGTTGTTCGACCAATCAGAACACGAGAATCAAAGAGGGAATCTTCGACATCAACCCTGACGAGGAGCCACTCCGCTCCGAGCTGCTGAGCGGCAAATTCACCGTCCTGGTAATTTGTGCGTGTGCGTGTGCGTGTGCGTGTGCGTGTGCGTGTGCGTGTGCGTGTGTGTGTGTGAAACCACCATTTATCTGTTAGATGTGTAATCACGTGTGAATTATCCCTCCTGAGTGTGGATGTGTTCCTGTACTTTGTGTCTGCTAATGGTTTGTATATTGTGTGGATGGTTCTTTACCGTGTGTTTGTTCTGTGAATGGTACTTCCCTGTGTGTGTGTGTGTGTGTGTGTGTGTGCTGTCTGGATGGTTATTCACTGTGTGTGTTGTGTGTATGATTCTTTACTGTGTGTGTGTGTTGTGTGGATGGTTCTTTACTCTGTGTGTGCGTGTGCGCGTGCGCGGATGGTTATTCACTGTGAGTGTGTGTTGTGTGGATGGTTATTCACTGTGCGTGTTGTGTGGATGGTTATTCACTGTGAGTGTGTGTTGTCATCATCATCATCATCATCATCTTCATCCGCTTTGTCCGGGGTCGGATTGCGGAGGTAGCAGTTCCAGCAGGGCATCCCAAACTTCCCTTTCCCGGGCCACATTAACCAGCTCTGACTGGGGGATTCCAAGGCGTTCCCAGGCCAGTGTGGAGATATAATCCCTCCTGGTCCTAGGTCTGCCCAGCGGCCTCCGCCCAGCTGGACTTGCCTGGAACACCTCCCTAGGGAGGCGGCCAGGTGGCATCCTTACTAGATGCCCGAACCACCTCAACTGGCTCCTTTCTACGCAAAGAAGCAGCGGCTCTACTCCGAGTCCCTCACGAATGGCTGAACTGAACTGAAGTGTGTGTTGTGTGGATGGTTATTCACTGTGTGTGTTGTGTGTTGCAGCCTGGTCGTGATGCAAAAGGTGCTGCCCTGGCTCTCTTCACGGCTCGCCTCCACCGCCCAGACATCACTACCCACAAGGCTGTGCTGCAGGCCATCATCTATCAGCTGGACAAAGCCATTGACTGGTGAGCTACTACATGATTCTTGTCTCTCTCTCTTTCTCTTGGTCTCTCTCTCTCTTTGATTGTTTCTCTGTCTCAGTGAACAGGAATAGCCCCCACCACTTATACTCTAATCATGCAACACACTTGGATTACTGTGACATTTACTGTTCTGCTCCTTTGAGAATGGATCTGAACTCTCACGCTCTTTCTCTTTCTTTTTGCTCGTTTTTTTTTCTTCATCGCCACATTCCTTCTAAACTCATGTCAGGTCTGTCTCTCTCTGTCTGTCTGTCTGTCTGTCTGTCTGTCTGTCTGTCAGCTTTTTCTGCACACCCGTCTCTCTGTTTATGTAGTATTTCTCAAACGTTCTCTCTTTTGGACCCTGCAGTGTTCAGACCCAGAGGGACGGGCTCATATTTATCTATGACATGACCAACTCCAGCTACGGCAACTTTGACTATGAGCTCTGTGTCAAGATCCTCAACCTGCTCAAGGTAACGTACGGGAAGTCCCTGTCTCTCATCGCTGCTGTACACACAAGTGTTGTTTTTCTGTTCTTTCTTCCTGTCTTTTCTTCACTCTGCCTCACAATCTCTCTTTCACTTCTGTGCTGTGTGACTAATGCGTTTCGTATCGCTATCTAGCCATGAAAGATGTGATAACCTGTAGTGGTGGCCTGGTGGGTAGGACTGCAATCTGGTGACCAAAAGGTCATGAGTTCAAACCACCACTAATGTGCCCTTGAGAAAGGCAACTATGTTGCTCCAGGGGGACTGCCCCTGTAAACTCATTGTAAATGTGGTTGGTTGTCTAGTTAAGAGAGTAGTGCACTCATTTAAACACCTTGGTCTGATCTCAAAGGAATCCTCCTCTGCTTTTTCATTGTACGCTTCTTCATCTGCCTCGTCAGTCATATCCCCTCTCCCTGTCTGCATTTCTGAGCACATGGGCGGTACACATGCTGTGTTTACTTTAGTTTGTGTGTGTGTGGTTTAATAAGTCTTCGTGTGTGTGTGTGTGTGTGTGTGTGTGTGTGTGTGTGTGTGTGTGTGTGTGTGTGTGTGTGTTTCTCTCAGGGAGCCTTTCCCGCTCGTCTCAAATGTGTGTTTATCGTGTCGTCTCCACTTTGGTTCCGTGCACCTTTCGCCGTGCTGCGCCTCTTTGTTCGGGAGAAGCTGAGGGAAAGGGTACGTAACTGAGTGAGTTAGTGAGTGAGTGAGTGAGTGAGTGAGTGAGTGAGTGAGTGAGTGAGTGAGTGAGTGAGTGAGTGAGTGAGTGAGTGAGTGAGTGAGTGAGTGAGTGAGTGAGTGGTTTTGGATGATACCATTTCTACAAGGCTAACCACCCAGATATTTCTCGTGTGTGTGTGTGTGTGTGTGTTTTAAATGTTAACTCAACCTATTCCCTGTTGGATCAGGTGTGTACTGTGAAAGCCCACGAGCTAGCCAATCACATCCCAGTGTCTTCGCTCCCGGAGCACCTGGGCGGAACGTCCCAGTACAGCCACGTGGCCTGGATCCAGTCCTGTGTCAACGCACACCCGGCCCACAACCACACACTGGAGCAGGACACGCAAGACTGCGTGGGCAGCCTCATGCGCTCCTACAGCGTGGAGGCCCACAACGCTAGCGCCGGCGCTACGCTAAATGCTACGCTACACGCTACCCAAACCGCAGTGGGCACCAATTCCGACGTGGCTAATTCCAACTGCTATGACGACAGCAACGCTAACCTTCCCAACCACTGTACGGTGGATGACAGGACTCATGGCCAGAACCAGAATTCTGACCCTAACAGGCCGCAGCGGAACCACAAACACTGGAACGGGTCAGCTGGGAGTGGGCCGGCGGGGGGTGTCTGCGGCGCTAGCCCCAACGCTAACGTCAACGGCCGCGGCCGGCAGCCCCCTCCCCAGTCAGAGACCCCGCCCGACACGCCCCTCCAACATAAGACTGGCGCAGCTGAAAACAACGCCGCAGACTCCGCCCACAGGCCCCACAACGAGGAAGTAACAAGAGAGGAGCAAGAGGAAGAGCAGGAGGCTGAGGAGGAAGAAGAGGAGGAGGATGAGGATAATAGAGACGAGGAGGTGGAGTGTGAGGAAGGGGTACCTCCTCTGCCTCAAAAGTCGTTGCCGCGTCCGCCCCATCCGCTGTCGTCACAGGACCCACCCCTGTCCTCTTCGTGGGGGGCTGAGGAAGACGAGGAAGAGGAACCCTGCGTGGAGGTGTCAGTCCACATGCCCGAGCAGGGAGGGATGACTGTGCGGGAGCTGGTAGAGCATGTGAAGAGGAGGAAGAAGAAGGGCATCTACCAGGAGTACGAGGAGATCCGCAAGGAGCCGCCCTCAGGCACCTTCGACTACTCTAGGTAAACCATTAGCTCTGGCTGGCTGACTCTTGCTTTCTCTCTCTCTCTCTGTCATGTCTGTCGCTCTTATCGCTTCCTATACTGGCATTGTTTTGTCTAATTTTTATTGGGTTGTACTTCTTTGTTTAGTATTTAGCTTTTTAAGTCTGTGGATTAACTGTAATGATGATTCCTCTGTTCTTCTGTGTATGTCAGATCAATGGTAGTGTGGTGTTAAGGTCATTCCTATAGTCCCTTTTCTCCACAGGAAACTGTCCAATCAGGTGAAAAACAGGTACAGCGACGTCCTCTGTCTAGACCAATCCCGAGTCCACCTCTGCCAGCTCTGCGATGACGAAGACGAGGTATTTACTGTCAGTCTTCACCCTATTAAATGGTCCAGCTCTCTGGGAGATTGGACAGTTGGTGAAAGTTAAGATGATGGCGCTCTTGACAATTCAATTGAGGGGTTACACTTGTGAAATCCTGATGTGGTACATTTTAGAATGCCTACTTGCCCCTTCAACCGTATAATTTTCTTAACACATTATAACGTTACATTTTAAAAGATATGAAATAAAGTTGGTTTTCAGATGGTACCCTACCTACATTTCAATGTGAAAAAAAATTGCAATAGTTAAGCACAATCAGGTAAAATCTTTAATATACTAAATATATACTAAAACCAAACATCTTAAATGTATAGTGCAAGGAGAAAGAAACCTAGATGGATCCAAAAGGCTACCACAGTTAGATATGTTTGCAAAACACCCAGCAGTTGTCGATGTGTAGGAGTACCCCTATCGACCTATTGAGGGCAGAAAAACATCCCTTTCTAACAGCGGCTGCATTCCAACATTAGAAAAGTCCACCCTTCTCCAGCCACTGTCACATAACCATCCCCAGCCAAAGTGGGAACAAAGAAAGGAAGAAAAACCAACTCAGCTCTACAGTCACTGCTGTTTTTTTCTTTCTCAGACGCCGGACTACATCAACGCAAGTTTCATGGACGGGTACAAGAGGGGCAACGCCTACATAGCTACTCAGGGTAAGTCCGTGTCAAAGCACACCATACTGTCTGCTGGTGCTATATAGCTAACCACTACCCAATCCACCACAAGCTAAATACTTTCTGTTTCACAGTTACCTGTGCTGGTGCTGTAGCTATATAGCTAACCACTGCCCAATCCACCACAAGCTATATACTTTCTGTTTTACAGTTACCTGTGCTGGTGCTGTAGCTATATAGCTAACCACTACCCAATCCACCACAAGCTGTATACTTTTTGTTTTACAGTTACCTGTGCTGGCACTATGCTAATCACGACCCAATCCACCATTTCTTTTCATACATATTTTCCTACTGTGCACCTGATAATCATTCAAGAATACTGGCTGATATTATTTTCCTATGTATTCATAACGGGGTTTTTGCAAGCTTGGCAAATGGCGCTGATCAAAATCCCATCTCATTTTCTCGTGCCATGACTACTGTCTGTATGCTTTGACCGTTGGTCTGTGGGTGGGTGGGGGTTGCAGTGTGTGGCCTGGTCCCAGAGAGATGTGCTAGTTGTCTCTGTGTGGTTCTTCAGGTCCTCTGCCAAAGACTTTTGGGGACTTCTGGAGCATGGTGTGGGAGCAGATGGTGCTTATCATTGTCATGACCACCAGGTAAGATCGCAAACACTGACGTGCGTGTGTGCGTGTGTGCGTGTGCGCGTGCGTGCGTGTTTATAACTCATTAAATGTATATTGTTTGTTGCAGTTAAGTGTGTAAAGCTCATCATGTCAGTCAGCTTGTTAGTTGAGTGTGTGTGTGTGTGTGTGTGTGTGTGTGTGTGTGTGTGTGTGTGTGTGTGTGTGTGTGTGTGTGTGTGTGTGTTTACCTGTCTGTTGTTGATCTACAGGTGAGAGTGAGAGCAGTCTGTACATTTTACCTGACGTATCTTGTAAACTTTCAAAGGTTCCTTTGTGTGTCTGTGTGTGTGTGTGTGTGTGTTTCAGAGTGGTTGAGCGCGGGCGTGTGAAGTGTGGTCAGTACTGGCCGCTGGAGGAAGGCAGGACGGAGCAGCACGGCTACTTCCTGATTAGGAACACGCACATCCAGTTGTTCCAGGACTTCAAGCTCTCTCACCTGGAGCTCTACAACACTCAGGTAAACACACACACACACACACACACACAACCAAGTTCACTAACATTATGGAATCACACATTTAACTGGTAGACACGCATCACTCGGTCCACATACACACACACACACACACACACACACACACAGAAATAAACGTCTGTGCGTTCTCCTCAGACCGGTGAGAGGCGGGAGGTTTCTCACTACCTCTACGTCAGCTGGCCAGACTTCGGCGTGCCAAAGTGCGCGTCGGCCATGTTGGATTTCCGCGAGCATGTGTTGCAGAGGCAGGAGGCGTCGGTCCAGAGCCTGGGCTCTCATTGGACGGGCCCTCCTGGGGGCCCCCCTGTGGTGGTCCACTGCAGTGCAGGCATCGGACGCACAGGTTAGCAAAAAGCAGCAGCAGCAGCCTAAGCTGGGCTCCTTTCCTCACTATACCATACCAAACCGTATGAAAACCTCTTTAGTTTAGTTAGTCCCTCTGTGCTTCCTTCTACCGTAGGTGTTTGCTTTCCTCCCTCTGTCTTTATGTGTGTGTTTGTTTGTGGTCCTCCCGTAGGTACGTTCTGCACGCTGGACATCTGCCTGTCCCGTCTGGAGGACGTGGGGACGGTGGACGTGTGCCAGACGGTGAGGCGCATGAGGACCCAGCGGGCCTTCAGCATCCAGACCTGGGACCAGTACTACTTCTGCTACACCGCCATCATCGAGTACGCCCAGCGCCGCGGCAACATGTCCCCCGTGCAGTGGTCCGACTCGGACCTGGAGACCGACAGCGAATGAGGGCGAGGGAGAAGGGATCGAACCAAAGGGTGGAGGAGTAGGAAGAGGGGAAAGGGAGACCGTGGAAGAGAAGAAGGAGGGGATGACAGACTGGAGGGGGGGATTGTTCTTCACTGGGATCAGTGGATTTGAGGATGGACGGAAGGAGGGAGTCGGAGCGAGAGAGTGAGGAAAATCAGTGAAGAGAAGGGAGATTGTGTCATGACCGTATTGCGCTGCCCAGCCTCTTCTTCTATTTCATAGACTCATGTACTGGGGGGGGGGGGGACTTGCCACGCCCTGTACCTGTCATATGTTGATAAGTGTTGTACAAGTTGTAGCATTTTTATATTGACTTGCACATGAGGAATGACAAACTTGAACTTTAACCCTTCAACCCCTTTGTGCCCCCCTTTGTATTGCCCTCAGAACAAACTCTGGTTGTAGTAAACGTATATCATGTGCAAGAGGGCTGTGGAGGAAAAAACAAAGTGAAGCTATTTTTTATTTCCAGAGCATACGGCCGTCTGACTTCATCAAGTGCGTTTCCTTTCTCTCTGTGTTGCTCGTGCTTTTAGTTTTTCTTTTCTATGGCGCGTTTTTCTATGCGTGTTTCTTATCTTGCATATTTTGACTAACCTTTCAAAGCCAAAGCCCTCACCCTGAATGCTTGGATGTACTCCTAAGATATTATAGACTGAAGCCTGTGTATATTCTTGTAACATACATTTATATATTACTGTGCATAATAACGAACTTGAAAATAAGAACAAAAAAGCCTTGTTTTAAAATAATTGACATACCCTTGATGATAAATATGTGTACTGGGCTTGACTATAAAATAGGAGACTGGATGTAGGGATCATGTTTAAATTTTTGGTATTGTATATCGTAAACCTGTGTAATTGGTCAGGTCTTTGCTCGTCTTCACCATTGGAGAGCTCTGATTGGACGATCATGTTTGAATTGGCCTTAACTTCCTCATTCACTGCCTCGTCGTCCTCAGACTGAATTCTTAACTGAAACCTTTTTAGCCATTTTTCCTGGCATTTTATTTTTGGTTTTCTTTTACTTTTTCTTTCTCGACGTCACAAACCGTTGCGTTCTTTTTGTATTAATCATGAGGTTCAAGTTGCCTCGGATATCTGTGCCTTCAAGCTTTCTGTAGGGTGACGACGTGCTGCCCCCCCCCCCCCCCCCCCCCAGACAATATAGCTAGTAGACCCAAGTACCTGCAGTACCACGTGAGACACCCCTGTGTCTCCCCTGTGTCTCCCCTGTGTCACCCTTGTGTCCCCTCTTCTGGAGTGATCAAATCAAATGCTCTGTGAGGTTAGGGGGTGGTTGGCTTTAGGATGTGGACTGATCTTCATCATTTGACCTCAGGGGGGATTCTACTAGTGTTTTGAGCCTAGTGTCAAAGATCCGTTTTCTGGGTTTGCATTTATTCAATTTATAATTTTTAAAGAATTATATCGTTTTTATTTTGTTTTTTTTTATACAGTATACTGTATTGTATATGCTATTATATTTATGTCTTTGTTAAACTTCAAACAGTATTGAAATCGATGAATGTTGGTACGATGCTTATGAGATATAAAGAAAAACAGACCTTACTTTCATTTGATAAGCTAAACAGATCCGATGAGTTGTGTAAAACAAATGTATTTTTTATTGTTTACAATGACATCTGGTGGAAAATGTTGCCATTGCATTATATAAATGTATAAGAAATTATAGATCAACTCCAGGACAATAGAGTGATAATTGTTTTTTAAAGCCTGTTGCAAAACATATTTGTCTAGTGTAAAAACTTTGGGCTCTGTGTACACCCAATGCCAAGGAGAAACAAACAATAAATCGCTGTCAAAAAAGGAAAGCTATATGTACTTGTGGCTGCCATTGTTGTTAACAAACTAACTCCCAAACTTGACTTCTTGAACGAGAATGAATGAATAAATGAAAACAAGCCAGGGGTCAGGGATATGTTTAGTGAGAGAGCCTTGAATGTTTTTCGGCTAATGACTCTCATGGTGCGAGATGGTGATTATTACCCGTTTGTCTCCCCTCAATGCTAAAAGGCATTGGCTCGCCTTAACAAACTGTTTCCCCCCTCCACACATCCCAAAACAGCCAGCCTACTAACATGGACCTACCCGTGCAGCCTTTGCATCCAGACAGGAAGGCCGTCTGGGAACAGAGGAGATTAACGGATGAGAAAGAGAGAGCGTGTGTGATGTTAAAGACTCGTGGACTCCTCATACTACGTCAATATTTTTTATATTGTATTTCTGGAACAGCAAGAGAGTGCTCTGTAAGGTTGTATTTTCAGTATGTTTTTTTTTTTGTTGTGCTTTTTAAGTTGTCATGATTGAATAATGGCCATCTGAATGCTGTCCCATTAAAGCAGTGGTATTACTATCCTCAATGAAACAACTGGTGTTCTGTGGTTTATTCAGTCTGGTTTAGGCAGGCACAGTGCCTCAACAATGTGCAACGTTTTCTATGTTCTGAAGTATTGGATTTCTGAGTTAGATTGACCAAAGCAACCGTTAGTGTCGTCTTGGTCTGGTTATAAATCTGTTTCCAAAATAACTGATTTAAAATGATATAAATAGATATTAAATACACTAAACCTGTTGGTATACAATAAAGCGCCATGCTAACACCAAATTCTGAATATTTCTTTAGACAATTCACAGGCTTTTCACATGTGCTGTTCTATCTCATGTATTTTAACCATTTATTTATTCTGTCCTGAATTTTAGACAGAAAAAGGTTCTCTCCAAAAAATCAAAAGCTACAAAGACCCTGAGCCTATTGTGTCTTTGTGTAGAATAAATATGATTTTTTAAATTTTATATATAAAGTTTATCACGCATGACTTTGATTGTAAAGAACCAGGACATAGAAACTCATAATGTAAATCTGACAAAAAACAAACAAAATCATTATTCAACAGTGTGGTTTTTTTGTGTGTAGAAAATGCAAGCATTCATAGATCAAACTGTGTTCACAGCTGAGCTCATTTTAACACCACTCGCAGGTCATCCTTAGTCCATAATCAATGTTCCTCGTGTGTGTGTGTGAGATGAACACCAGCCTCATCTGTGGAGGCGATGTTGGTTCTGCAGTGTGTTGGAGTGTGTGTTTGGAGAGCGGGAGCAGGAGACGCAGCAGGCGGTTCTGTAGTAGGGGTACACACACAGCCGGGCCTGGACCACCACCAGACAGTTGTGGTACTGGTCCAGACATAACGGGTCTGCAGAGAGGAGACAGGGAGAGGAGAGGAGAGAGGGTTGAAGGATAGTTGTTACAGTATTTCTACTACTGAAGCCATGCTTTGAATTCTAGAAGTCCAATTGAATGGGTACGATGAGCTCCTCAAATCACGCGTTGGTTCCCTAAACCCGTCCCCCTGGAACGTACCCGTCTCCGCCACGCAGGGCTCCGTCCTGCACTCCTCCCGACTCTCGGGGGTCAAGGCGGGGTCACAGAGGTCGCTCGGGGCCACGTTGTCGGCGAGGCAGCGGACCTCACGCACGCGGTAGCCCCCGCCACAGGAGCGGGAACACTGTTGGAGGAAGCAGCAGGAACGATAAAGGTAAAGGTAAAGGTGGAGGAAGTCACTCTCTGCTCCCTGAGCTTACTAAAGAGGAAGGCTTTGACACTCTCTGCTCCCTGAGCTTACTAAAGAGGAAGGCTTTGACACTCTCTGCTCCCTGAGCTTACTAAAGAGGAAGGCTTTGTCACTCTCTGCTCCCTGAGCTTACTAAAGAGGACGGCTTTGACACTCTCTGCTCCCTGAGCTTACTAAAGAGGAAGGCTTTGTCACTCTCTGCTCCCTGAGCTTACTAAAGAGGAAGGCTTTGTCAGTCTCTGCTCCCTGAGCTTACTAAAGAGGGACCCTGCTGGTCAATGGCAAACAGCGACATTTCATCAGCAGCAATCAAACTGGTGGCAGCGCTGTGGCCAATTGTTTGGATGGAGCTTTTGGTGTGATATCTGCTCACTTCCACGTTTGCTACCTCAAAGGTAAAGAGGGGGACGTTCTGCTCACCTTCGTTAACCCACACTGGACCAGTGGCCAGTGGAGTTTTATTAAGAGGGGGTTGAGGAGAGGAGATGTTAGAAGAGGAGAGGAGAGGAGAAGAGAGGAGCGGAGAGCAGAGCTGAACTCACCGGGCTCCAGTCTGTGATGTACCACTGCCCCCCACACAGCGTCAGCAGGCAGTCCTGGGAGGTGAGCGGCTGGGCCCGGTGGGAGCACCTCGATGAGTGGACCGCCTCCATACGACCGTTGTCATGGAAAACACAAACAACGTCTCGGCCCTGAGTTCCATTTCCACATTCTGCTGAACACTTTATTCCAACACACATACACAACCATTAATGTACAAACGTCTGCAATCTAACTGTGTCTGTGTGTGTGTGTGTGTGTGTGTGTGTGTGTGTGTGTGTGTGTGTGTGTGTGTGTGTGTGTGTGTGTGTGTGTGTGTGTCGTGTGTGTGTGTGTGTGTGTGTGTGTGTGTGTGTGTGTGTGTGTGTGTGTGTGTGCGTGTGTGTGTGTGTGTGTGTGTGTGTGTGTGTGTGTGTGTGTGTGTGTGTGTGTGTGTGTGTGTGTTGTACCTGTCCCCAGGGTCCAGTGTACCACTCCAGACGTTTCTGACAGGGCCCTGAGTTGCACGGCGTCGTTTCCTGTGGGCGTTCCCCTTCACAGCCAACCAATGGGAGACTGGACACGTGATCCATGAGGCACAGCGCCGTGCGGGTCCGACTGCCCGTACCACACTCTGTAGAACACTGAGGGGACCACATACACACACACACATAGACACGACATCACAGTACCACCGTCAGCACATAAACACACACTCACATCAATTTGACCAATTTAACAAAACAAACAACAGAGAGCAATACAAACTTACCCCTGTACACACACAGACGTTCACTTGAACAATTCACCCACCATCACACACACACACACACACACACACAGCCAGGCCCCGTACCCTCTGACTCCACAGGGAGGAGAACCAGCTGCGGGCGCAGGCTCCCGGGTCACAGTTCTGCAGCGTGTCGGGCTTCAGAGCCAGGTTACACTGCTGGTCCTCCTCCACGTCGCCCTGGTCCCCCACACACACCACCTCCCGACTGCGCTGGCCTACCCCGCACGGCACAGAGCACTGCAGGAGAGAGGAGGAGGAGGGAGGAGGGAAGGAGGGAGAGAGAAGAAGAAAATAGATATGACTGTATCTTTAAGTGTGTATTTTTCACATTTAACGTATTGTTTCTTATGTGTGTGTGAATGTGTGTGTGTGTGTGTGTGTGTGTGTGTATGTCTCACCGGGCTCCATTCAGAGCGGATCTGCCACTGGCTGCAGATCTTCAGCTGACAGGTGGACGAGGTCACCGGCCTATCAGACAACCCGCACAGCTCCTCCGCCACGGTAACCGCCGTCACCGTCCCGTTTCTGTGGTGACCCCCGGTCACCTGGCGACAGAGGACCTGCCGCTGCTGGACTCCAGGGCCACACCTCCGGCTGCACTCTGACCACTCCCCCAAGTCCCAGCTGTCACACAGTCAGTTAACAACCATCAGCCAATCACAGGAGACGCAGAAAGTTTAAAGAGAGTTCCCCTTGGGAACCTGACTGCTGCGGTTGCTGTTGATGATGGTGACAGAACAACCGCTTGTGGAGGATTGTCTCTCCCGCAGGCCCAGTGTCTGAGTCACAACCACACACACACACACACACACACACACACACACACACACACACACACACACACTGACAGCTTGCGTTTCATTGTCATTTCTTGTAAATATGTGGCTCTGGTTAGCACTTTGCTTTGGCCTTGGTGGGTGAAATGGAGACCCAGGCCACATTAAAAGCAAGTGACTGGAGAACGACTGATGGCCAGACCTTGTGTGTGCATATGGGAGAGAGAGAGAGAGAGAGAGAGAGAGAGAGAGAGAGAGAGAGAGAGAGAGAGAGAGAGAGAGAGAGAGAGAGAGAGAGAGAGAGAGAGAGAGAGAGAGAGAAAGAAAGAGAGATGTTAGTATGGTGGTAATGTTAGTAGTAATGTTGGTAGTGTTATTAGTAATGTTGGTAATGTTAGTAGTAATCTTAGTTAGACAGCATCAGTGGGGTCTGTCAGTCTCTCACTTTGCAGGGCAAGGTTGAGTGTTGCAGTCTTCTTCCAGGGTCAAAGGTTGCTCGATGGGGTCACAGAGGTCAACAGGCACTGTCGTCTGGGTGTCTCTCTCCACACACCCCCACTGCACCTGGCGCCTACCTGACAAACAAGCAAACACACACACACACAGAGAAGAGGCTTCAGTGAGTAGGTCTGTTGGTCTGGGGAAGATCGACAGTGACAGTCTGTAGGAAGGAGGCAGCGACTAGCAAATTGTTAACATTCAAAATTAACCCATTTAGTATTGAAATGGGCAGAACTTCACAGACAGATTAAAACTTGTACGAAAATAGCCAACCACAAACCAAGAAGAGGGTGTGTCTTGAACTGGTGAGGTTTTTGCCTTCTATCTATGTAGTTTTGCAAGAGTGAGTGACGTTTATAAGTGTCAATCAAACGCGTGCCTTCCATATTCGAAGGCCAAGAAGAGAGAAGAATATATGAAAGTCTTCAGACAAAGCTCAGCTTATCTAACTTGTTTTACAACAAGTTGAACCCAGCCATGGCTGTTAATGGCTGTTCTCTCATCTATTTTTTATTTGTGTAAGTTCAGCTTTGGTTCTGAGGAAGAATCCTACTGTTACAGCTGGCTCTTCCATTGGGTGCTTGGGTGTGTATGCGTGTGTGTGTGTGTGTGTGTGTGTGTGTGTGTGTGTGTGTGTGTGTGTGTGTGTGTGTGTGTGTGTGTGTGTGTGTGTGTGTGTGTGTGTGTGTGTGTGTGTGTGTGTGGTTTGTAGGTGTGGGTGTGCGTGTGTGTCCTTGTTTGTTTGATCATGTTCAACAACCCAAAAATCTT